>CM033476.1:64885583-65389642 GCA_019447015.1 Hymenochirus boettgeri | reverse complement strand
AGTGTTCATTCTCTTACCTATTCCACTGCATAGATAGTGTTCATTCTTTTACCCATCCCACTGCCTGGATAGTGTTCATTCTCTTACCCATCCCACTGCCTAGATATTGTGTTCATTCTCATGCCTGGATATTGTTCATTCTCTTACCCATCCCACTGCCTAGATATTGTGTCCATTCTCTTACCTATTCTACTGCCTGGATAGTGTTCATTCTCTTACCCACCCCACTGCCTAGATAGTGTTCATTCTCTTACCCATCCCGCTGCCTAGATATTGTGTCCATTCTCTTACCCATCCCACTGCCTAGATATTGTGTTCATTCTCTTACCTATTCCACTGCTTGGATAGTGTTCATTCTCTTACCCACCCCATTGCCTAGATATTGTGTTCATTCTCTTACCCATCCCACTGCCTGTATATTGTGTTCATTCTCTTACCCATCCCACTGCCTAGATATTGTGTTCATTCTCTTACCAATCTCACTGCCTAGATATTGCATCCATTCTCTTACCCATCCCACTGCTTAGATATTGTGTTCATTCTCTTACCCATCTCACTGCCTAGATATTGTGTTCATTCTCTTACCCATCCAACTGCCTAGATATTGCATCCATTCTCTTACCCATCCCACTGCCTAGATATTGTGTTCATTCTCTTACCCATCCCACTGCCTAAATATTGTGTTCATTCTCTTACCCATCCCACTGCCTAGATATTGTGTTCGTTCCTTTCTCATACCAATCCATGCCTAGATTACGTTCATTCCATACCCATCCCACTGCTAGGATTTGTGTCATTCTCTACCCATCCCACCCCCTACTGCCTAGATATGGTGTTCATTCTCCTAACCCATCCCATGCCTCGATGGTTATAATTCTCATACCCCATCCCACTGCCCTAGAATGTGTTCATTTATCGTACCCATCTCACTGCCTAGATATAGTGTTCATTTTCGTACCCCATCTCACTGCCTAGGATATTGCCTTCCATTTTCCTACCATCACACTGCCTAGATATGGTCCCATTACTAACCATCCCACTGCCTAACGGATATGTGTTCATTCTTTACTCATCCACTGCCAGATATTGTGCTCATTCTCTTAACCATCCCCACTTGCCTAGATATTGTGGCATTCTCTTACCCTTTACCATGCTAGATATTGTGTTCATTCTCTTACCCATACCACTTGCCTGGATATTGTGTTCATCTCTTACCCATTCCCACTGCCTAGATATTGTGTTCATTCTCTTACCCAATCTCATGCCTAGATATTTGCAATCCAGTCTCTTACCCATCCCACTGGAATAAGATATTAGCAGAGGAGATGAATAAAAGTTCTTATTTTTGATGCTAATTTTTGCCCCAACCAACTTTCGATGTAGCTTGTAAAAATGTAAAAATAACATCTGATTGGTGGTCGGCACAATTAGCCACCCATGTTAACGAATTAAAGAACTTTTTACATCTCCCTGTATGTGCCCATGTCTCATACCCTTCCAAGTGCATGGATATTGTGTTCATTTTTACCATCCCACTGTCCTAGGATAATTGTGTCCATTCTCTTGCTATCCACGGCCTAGATATTGTGTCATTCTCTTACCCATCCCACTGCCTAGGTATTGTGTCCATTTTATACCTATTCCCATTACCTAGAATAGATATTGTGGAAATTCCCTTACCCATCTTCCAGCAGATGTGGTAATGGTCATTAAATAGCTTCAAGAGAGGGCTGGATAGTAGTTATAAAATTAAAAAATATTGAGAATTACTGGTATTAATACTATAATTTCAGTTCTGGTTGGTACAGGGAGACCATATAATATTGAGTCATTACTGGTATTCAATAAAATACTGCAGTTCTGGTTGGTACAGGATACTAAAATAATAGTGAGAATACTGGTATTAATACATATACTGTAGTTCTGGTTGGTACAGGGGATACTATTATTCATATTGAGAATTACTGGTATAATACATATACTGATGTTCTGGTTGGTACAGGGATTTACTAAATTAATATGAGAATTACTGTATTAATACTATTACTGTCGTTCTGGTTGGTACAGGGGATACTTATAATATTGAGGAAATTAACTGGTATTAATACATATACTGTAGTCTGGTTGGTACAGGGATAGTAAGGAGAAAGTTTGGAGAGAGTAACGGAATCCCCCCCCCCTTTTTAGCTGTTTTTCCCCCCCTTCCTTTGATCAAATGGAGGTTCGAGTTGATTAGTAGGGTATAACAGGGTTAATAAGTGGGTATAAGCGGGTTAAACGTATATTTATTTAATATGAACTAGATGGACCCATTGTATAGCGTTCTAGGTATAAAAACATTTGGGGCACGTGCCCATATCTTTTGCAAAGGGCCCAATGTTTTAACTGGTGTACCGGCAGAAAGGCCCTAAACTCCCAAAATTCGGATTTTGTGGTGTGCTATACGTCACACACGGCACTTGCGTGCTCATCAATCCAAACAAAAAGCAGTTTGTCAAAAAAGGAAATTGTACAAAAGCAGGTTCCATTACTGTGCCACGCTCTTTATTATTCAAGGATTGTGGCTGCATTCAGAATCAATCATTCAAATTAGTTGATCTCACATCACAAAATACTTTAAAGTGGATCAGGTGAATTGGCTGAGTCTCAGCCACTCATGAGCAGCTGTGGTTGGCGGCTTCTGCGCTTCAGCAAAAGGAAAAAAAAGCAGCAGGGAGTGCCGATGGGATAAATGGCTGGTAAATAAGTTTAATTCCAAATTTGGGGATTTTTAGACCTAGCAAGGGTATAGGTGTATGGGGCAGTGCAAAGTAACAATAATCAAGTTCCTTGCACAGACCAGGAGCTTAGGAGATGGGGGGGGAGGGATGAAGAGAGGAAAATATACTGCACTTGGCCAGAAAAACCCTTGAGGGGAACAGCTAGAGGCAGAAATGGATTTTAACCGCTTATTCAGCTTCCTGTACTTTTTACTTTAGCCATGCAGAAGAACCATATGCAGCAGAAGAAAAGGGTAGTGTAACTTTTCACATACCCAGTGAGATCAGGTAATTGGGGCAAATTCAGTTGGGGTAGACTGCCTTTAAGAAACATCCAGTTGTTAATGAGTGATGTGAAATGCATGGCGGTATCCTGCAGGGTAGGTGGGTAGTACAATACCATGCAGGAAGAATAGTATTTAATACTATTAGGGATATGATTAAATGTGCCATGATTTTTCATTAAACGTAAGCATGGGTGAATGTCTTTTAAACTGTAAGAATGCTTAAATAATTTAATTGTCTGTAAAGTGCAATGGTTGATAACAAAAAAATATCTGTAACGGTTAAATACAGACACAAATGTATATAAAAATATGTGCGGAATATCGCATTTTCCGGTATAAATACGGCTCTTATGAAATGTGATCACTATCATCTCTCGTAGCTGTTCTTCATGTCAATCCCAAGAAAGGAAAAAGCCTCAATACGCCATCAGACAACCAGGTCTACACACCTGTAACGCATGAACAACATGCAGATCCAAGGGGAGGACTTGCAAATGACCTTTTTACAACAGGCTTGTCTTCCAGCACGCCTCCCTCATGCACGCCAGCCTTCCTGCTATAAAACTTACGTTGGAAAAGCTCACAAAGTACAACAAGGAGCGGAGAATGCATGGGTTTGCTCTTAGGGCCACAGATGTCTGCATTTCATTAATTCAATCACTGTCACGTAAAAAAAAATGGGAATAATTTGAAAAAAAAACTGCCTGGATTAAGCTCACTAAATCACTAGAAAACGTATGTGGCACATAGAACAAATGAATCCCTATATATTGCACAATACGGGCCCAGAGCTGTGTTGCTTAAACATCCAGCGGTGATTCTAGACCATTTGGCGCATGAGACAAACTTTTTAAGAACTTCCCTGTATCCGCCTGCGGCGTGCAAGGAAAAGCGGGTGGGTGCGGGGGGTGGCTTTTGTGGCGCAGTACGGGCGTGGTTGTTGAGGTGGCCTTGGTGGGCTAACTAACATGCTGGTGAACTAAGTCACTGACTTGACAATGGGCTGGGGAAGGGAGGGGCCTGGCCCAACATTGGGTGCTGAAACCTCCCAGCCCCGCAGACACTGTTAGGTCAGCCCTCTAGACACTTTTAGGGTCAGCCATATAGTTCACCATACACTAAGGAGCCTTCCAGTTTAGAGCAATGGGCTGGTGAATTGTAGGACTGACCTAAAAGTGGCCGGTGAACTTGAGGGCTGACCTATATATACACACATGGAGGGTGTAATATATATGTGTAAACAGCAGTGCACCCCTCCGAACAGAGACTGGTACTAAAAGTTTACCCTCAATTGATAGTACATAAAAGTTTGCCCACACAAGACCACTGATGTGACTGGTACAATAAGTTGCCCCTTGATTGGCACATCAAGTTTTCCCACACTGAGTTGGACTGGTAAATAAAAGTTGCCCTAAGAGATCCCTAAAAGCTGGGATACCACACGATCAGATATTTCGGTCCGATCGACCGATAGGTTCAGTGTCATCGGGTACGTAGCGGACCGAAATTATCGAATCCGAATACGGACAGGGATGGAAAAACCTCGGTCCGATCGTGCGGTCTCTAGGACCGCACATCGGTCGCGGTGGGGGTTGACTATCGGACGCGGCTGCATTTTAGCCGCCGGACCGACAGTCATTCTCATGGCCGACCGTTCGAAAGTATCGTAACGGTCGGTAGGAGGAAAAAGCTGCTAGGTGTGTACAGGAGCTTTAGGAAGAAAGAATAAGTGCAAACAGTAAAGTAAAAATTAAGTGCAGAAGCAAAACAGCAAATTTAGGGGGGAAAAGGAAAATACAATTAAAACATAATTTTAATAAATATACAATTAAAAAAATAGGGGCATAAGACGGTTAAAAACCCCATTCATAACAGTCAGTATTCAGAGTAGGGAAGTATGAGGAGGGGGGTTGAAACCCTAAAAAAGCCCTAGGGGGTGGGAGAGACCTGGTCTAACCCAACGAACCCTTACACTTGAACAGGTGTCCATAGGCAATCGCGTGACCTAGTCCAATCAATGAAAGGACTAAGCTATAGACCCCTATGCTAAGGAGTAAGAACAGACAGTTAGATTGTTCTATCAATAGGCAAACTGAGAATAACCCTAAAATGAGAAAACCGTGTGCTAGATAAGCTAACAGTGCAGCCAAAAGACAACCTGATGCAGTTGGGTAGTTAATTTCACTAACCAACTATCTGCATGGTTTAGGGGTTAAGAAGCCTCACACTTGAAGAATACAGAGCCCTGTGTGCTAGATAAGACTGTGTAGCTGATCTAGCACACCAACATTTGCCATTCAGGGTGATCTCTCGTGCCTATTTTAGCATTCAGTTACCTCCCACAGTGGGGGTGGTAAGCAGTGCGTCACTAATTTTCTTCTGCTCTATAAATAAAGTTTGCCACAGGCGTGTGATGGGACATATGCAATGTTCGTACTGTGCCAGGACAGCAGAGGCAAGGTTCACGGGAAGGAAAGAGAGACGCCGATAATGCAGGACTCCTGGAGGTGACCATGGTTCTCACTTTTTTTAATTGCGTTATCTCTTCTACCTGGAGTGCAGTTTGAGTGCACATGGGAGAGGCGGCCCTGTAAACATCAGAGCAGTCTACAAGTAACAACTTATTCATTCATTAGGGGGGCATTAGTGACAACAGAGACAATAGGATAAACCGTAGGGGGGATCAAAGCTGTGGAGCCGCGTAAAATACCTGTGCCCATTGCCCGCGAATACAATAACGACGTTAAAATGACGTAAACGGGGGATATACGTACAGTTATTGCACTCGCGGATCGGGCTCTAAGGTATAAGGAGCGCGAACTTAGCGCTCCACCAGCCTGTACTGTCAAGTTTCGCGCTACGAGGATTTAGCGCAAATATTAACGGCAGGGGTTTTTGGATCTTTTAGCACAGCGCTTGTTTCAAAAACATTCAGAAATGGTGCTGTTGCTCTAAATTCGTCTAAGAACCCAGTTTACCACGATTTTTTTCGGGGTCGTGGTTTAACTTGGTTTAGACATGAAAAAGTGGGCATATTGAATTTCCCCTTAATGCTCTAAAGGTTCGTACACACATTGGGCCCACGAAGCACGAGTGCGGAAGAGGATGGCTTGTGGGCGTGTTTTCGGCTGTGTATGGGCACTTTATCGGCTGTAACGCCCATTCGTTCGGGGATCGTGCGCCGATTTGCCGGGGGTGATCTCCAAATGAGCGTCCGTTTCAGCCGATAAAAGTGCCCATACACGGGGCGATGTCGAGGCCAAAACAGCCGTTTAAACATCGTGAGTCATTGCACTGTGTAAGAAACATTCATCGGTCAGTGGTTTTATAGCGGATGTCTGCATAGTATTTAATGTAGTTTGGGATGATTGTGAGGAAGTGTGAGGAATGAGGAGACAAGTAAACATGTGAGTCGAAAAAACTGTGCCACAGCCCTCAGATGAATGATGCAGTTTTAAAACACCACCACTTGCTGGTTATACAGCAACATGGGGCGACTCGACACAGTAACAGCTTGACAAATTAACTATGTCCACGCAATGAAAATAAGCATATATGTGCAGTAAAACGATTAAGACATTTTATAAATAGGTACCTACATGTTATGGCAAACTAATGTTCACCTAACATTCTCATAGCGGGGTCGGGATATACTGTAATTAGCAGTCAGTAAATAGGGCCCCCTACAGTAAAACAAATGTGTTTGATCATTTTTAATTAAAGAAAAAAAAAGGGTTGGGGAATACTTTAAAGGGAAATATCCGTCCAGAATCGATTACTAAAGGGGTGTTTAGGGGCATTCATTTCTACCCCCATTCTTTTTTTTGGGGCTTTAATATAAAATGACATATGCTTATATGTTTATGGCAGGGATTTCAGCTTTTCTTGTCAATGAAAACATATGCAGAAAAATTCAATAAAAGTTCTATCCTTTGAAAATGGTGCTTAATTTTGCCCCACCAATCAGATCTTATTTAACATTTTGAAAGCTAACATCTAATCTGGTTGGGGCAAAATTAGCACCATTTTCAAACGATAAGAACTTTTATTGAATCTCCCTGATTGTTCGTTTGGGGGAAAATGGGAAAGTAGTTCCAAACCTTACTACTGCCCACCTGTAGATTTATAGATTCAGAAGGGAAAGAAGTTGTTTTAAAGTGTGTAATGGCCTTCCTTTGCTGGGTTGGAGCAGACGAGTGAAAGAATGATATTAGAGCTATTGACTGTAAGGGGAATGTACAGGATCTCTCAATGAACACAGGGGCAGAGCACAATAATAGCTTGGGCAGCACAAAAAGTAAAATTCAGGACGTCGGAGGCCCCTTCCATTAAAGCTTCAGTAGTTTTCGTGACAGCCTAGATGAATATGTCAATTAAAAAACAGCCTGGGCCCTTGACGCTTAGGGGAACTAACCCCGAATCTACGGAGCTGTTGCGTTTCACGTCCATTCCAAAACCTAAACTATCGAGGCCTTCGGGGGCCATAGGAACCAATGTAACATATAGATTATCCTTCTTACTATAGGAGAGAATTTGGAATCTGTAGGAATTAAATAATTACCTATGATAATGTTTTAGCTGTCTAATTTAATACACTGTCTTGGAACGTCCAATGGATCTTTATTTGATATGAGAATTTATGTGAAAATCTTCTTATTTCTTTTATTGAGATTTGGAGTGTACATTGTGTATGGTGGATTTGTAAACTTGTCTTTTATAACATTTTAATGCTGGGGTGCATAAGCACTGACAGTTACGCATTGCTCCAGAACAAGAGGACCCAAGAAAGTTTTCATATTTCAAAGTTACAAAAGTTTTAAATAAGGCGACAGCACTACATATTAACACAAAGTTTAATGCATGGTCTCCTTAATGAATCCATGTAAATGTAGCGCTGCTCCTGATAACCTCAGGCTAAAAATGTAGCGCTGGTCTCCTAATAATCTATGTAAACATGTAGTGCTGGTCTCCTTAATACATTCATGTAAACATGTAGAGCATGGCTCCTTGATACTATGATGTAAAAATGTGAGTGCGTGTCTCCTTGATAATCTGTCATGTAAACATGTAGGGATGGTCTCCTTGATTAATCTCATGTAAAACATGTGAGTGATGGTCTCCGTGAATATATCTAATGGTTAAACAGTTGTATGTGCTGGTCTCTTGATTTAATTCATGTAAACTGTAGTGATGGTTACTCCTTGATTAATTTCATATAGAAAGGTAGAGATGTCTCCTTAAGTAATTCAGTAAACATGTAGCGCTGGTTTCTCCTTAATTAATCTCATGTAAACATGTAGTGTGGTCTCCTTGCTTAATCTCATATAAACATTTGTAGTGATGGTCTCTCCTTGATTAATTACTCATGTTAAACATTTCAGGGATGGTGTCAGTGATTAATCTCATGTAAAAATGTAGCGCTGCGTCACCTTAAGTAATCTCATGTAAAACATTTTAGTGGCTGTTTCTCCTTGATTAAAGGCTCATATAAAACATGTAGCGCTGGTGGTCTCCTTAATTAAGCGCTGAAATCTCTGTAGCGCTGGTCTATTGATCAATCTTTATTTAAACATGTAGTTGATGGTTCAGTGATATATCTCATGTAAAAATGTAAGAGTGTGGTGAAAACTCCATGTAAAACCCATGTGAGTGCTGGTCTCCTTGATTAATCTCATGTAAACACGTAATGCGTGGTTCATTGATTAATCTCATGTTAAACAGTAAGCTGGTCTCCTTTATCTAAACTCATGTAAACAGTAGCGCTGGTCTCTTTGATCAATCTCATGTAAACATGTAGAGCTGGTCTCCTTGATTTTAAACGCATGTAAAACATGTAATGCTAGTCTACTAGATTAAAAAATCAGGAAACATTGTAGTGCGTAGTCTCTTTGATCATCCATAAAAAATGTAGTGTGGTCGCCTTGATTAATCTCATGTAACATGTAGTGCTGGTCAAACTATGTAAACATGTAGGCTGGTCTCCTGATTAATCTCATTGTAACAGTGTAGTGTGGTTCGCCTGATTAAACTAATGTCAACATGTAGTGTAGTCTCTTTGATCAAGTATCATATAAAAATTGTAGGCTGGTCGCCTGATTAAATCTCATGAAACAGTGTAGTGCGTCAACCCCTCATGTAACAACATCTCACTGCCTAGATATTGCATCCATTCTCTTACCCATCCCATTGGATAAATATTAGCAGAGAGATGTAATAAAAGTTCTTATTGTTGATGCTAATTTTGCCCCAACCAATCAGATGTTAGCTTTCAAAATGTAAATAACATCTGATTGGTTGGGGCAAAATTAGCACCATTTTTAACGATAAGAACTTTTATAACATCTCCCTGTATGTCCATTCTCATACCCATCCCACTGCATGGATATTGTGTTCATTCTCTTACCCATCCCACTGCCTAGGTATTGTGTCCATTCTCTTGCCTATTCCACTGCCTAGATATTGTGTTCATTCTCTTACCCATCCCACTGCCTAGGTATTGTGTCCATTTTTATACCTATTCCATTACCTAGAATAGATATTGTGTACATTCCCTTACCCATCTTCCAGCAGATGTGGTAATGGCATTAAATAGCTTCAAGAGAGGGCTGGATACGTTTATAAAATTAAAAAATATTGAGAATTACTGGTATTAATACATATTAATTTCCTCAATATTATAAGTATCCCCTGTACCAACCAGAACGACAGTAATAGTATTAATACAGTAATTCTCATATTAATTTAGTAAATCCCTGTACCAACCAGAACATCAGTATATGTATTATACCAGTAATTCTCAATATGAATAATAGTATCCCCTGTACCAACCAGAACTACAGTATATGTATTAATACCAGTATTCTCACTATTATTTTAGTATCCTGTACCAACCAGAACTGCAGTATTTTATTGAATACCAGTAATGACTCAATATTATATGGTCTCCCTGTACCAACCAGAACTGAAATTATAGTATTAATACCAGTAATTCTCAATATTTTTTAATTTTATAACTACTATCCAGCCCTCTCTTGAAGCTATTTAATGACCATTACCACATCTGCTGGAAGATGGGTAAGGGAATTTCCACAATATCTATTCTAGGTAATGGGAATAGGTATAAAATGGACACAATACCTAGGCAGTGGGATGGGTAAGAGAATGACACAATATCTAGGCCGTGGATAGCAAGAGAATGGACACAATTATCCTAGGACAGTGGGATGGTAAAAATGAACACAATATCCATGCACTTGGAAGGGTATGAGACATGGGCACATACAGGGAGATGTAAAAAGTTCTTTAATTCGTTAACATGGGTGGCTAATTGTGCCGACCACCAATCAGATGTTATTTTTACATTTTTACAAGCTACATCGAAAGTTGGTTGGGGCAAAAATTAGCATCAAAAATAAGAACTTTTATTCATCTCCTCTGCTAATATCTTATTCCAGTGGGATGGGTAAGAGACTGGATTGCAAATATCTAGGCATGAGATTGGGTAAGAGAATGAACACAATATCTAGGCAGTGGGAATGGGTAAGAGATGAACACAATATCCAGGCAAGTGGTATGGGTAAGAGAATGAACACAATATCTAGCATGGTAAAGGGTAAGAGAATGCCACAATATCTAGGCAAGTGGGGATGGTTAAGAGAATGAGCACAATATCTGGCAGTGGATGAGTAAAGAATGAACACATATCCGTTAGGCAGTGGGATGGTTAGTAATGGGACCATATCTAGGCAGTGTGATGGTAGGAAAATGGAAGGCAATATCCTAGGCAGTGAGATGGGGTACGAAAATGAACACTATATCTAGGCAGTGAGATGGGTACGATAAATGAACACATTCTAGGGCAGTGGGATGGGGTATGAGAATTATAACCATCGAGGCATGGGATGGGTTAGGAGAATGAACACCATATCTAGGCAGTAGGGGGTGGGATGGGTAGAGAATGACACAAATCCTAGCAGTGGGATGGGTATGGAATGAACGTAATCTAGGCATGGATTGGTATGAGAAAGGAACACATATCTAGGCAGTGGGGTGGGTAAGAGACTGAACATAATCTAGGCAGTAGATGGTAAGATATGAACACAATCTAGCAGTGTGATGGGTAAGAGATGCACACAATATCTAGGCAGTTGAGATGGGGGTCAGAGATGGACACATAAATCTAGGCAGTGGGATGGGTAAAAGAAATGAACACAATATCTTAGGCAGTGGGATGGTAGATTGAATGAACACATATCTAGGCAGTGGGGATGGGTAAGAGATGGATGCAATATCTAGGCATTGGAATGGGTAAGAGAATGAACACAATATCTAGGCAGTGAGATGGGTAATGAGTGAACACAATATCTAAGCATTGGAGAATGGGTAAGAGAATGGATGCAATATTCTAGCAGTGATATTGGTATTAGAATGACACAAATCTAAGGCAGTGGGATGGGTACGAGAAAACAACAATATACAGGCACGTGGGACTGGGTAAGAGAATGAACACAATATCTAGGCATGTGGTGGGTAGAGAATGACCTATCCCAGCAGTGAATAGTAAGATATGAACACAATATCTAGGCAGTGGATGGGTAAAGACTGGACACAATATCTAGGGCAGCGGGAATGGGTAAAGAGAATGAAACACTATCTAGGCAGATGGGGTTGGGTAGAGAATGAACACAATCCATGCAGGTAGAAAGGGAAAGAATGGACCAATATCTAGGCAGTGGGATGGTAGATAATGAATCAATATCCAGGCATGGAATAGACACAATATCTAGGCCGTGGGATGGGTAAGAAGGAATGAACACTATCCAGGCAGTGGGAATGGGTAAAAGACTGAACACTATCTCATTCATGGAATGAGGTAAGATCATTCATACTATCTAAGGCAGTGGGGTGGGTAAGAGAATGACCTATCGATGCAGTGGATATCGCCCGTGATGGCCGTTCTGTCAGTGCAGAGATTGTATGTTGTACTAGGCTTTAATTTATACTGCCTATACAATCATGGCTGCCATAAAAAATAAATTAACTCCGGCTGTAAAATAACGATATGGTTATTTTACAAAAACACACGTTTTATGAATACTGCTATCACATTTCTTTGTACTTAGCTTGGACCCTCCCCGATCATGTACACAGCCATCCATTAAATCCTGCCTTAAGCCAAGCCCACACAGACTGGATCCATATTAGACCCCGTATTATATGCACTTCTCAGTGTTTTGCTTACAACGTTTTATTCATATTGAACTTTGATATATTCACCCATTCTCCATGCTCCAAATCCTCACACCTACCTATTTTGCACTGTCTCTGAAAAAGGCTGCCACTATGGCCACACGCATGGCAGCTCTCCACTCTGGCTCCGCCTATATCCATATTATTTAATCTCAATGTCAATTGGCAGCATGGCAGCTCTACAAAACCATCGCATTCCTGTCTGCATCCTGAAATAGAGATGGTGTGGAAGCTTGCCATGCTAAATGTTTACACATAGATAGAATTGGATATATAAAGGATAGGGATGGGTTTTAAGTTGTCAAACTTCTGACATAATCTCTATCCTGTGGGTTATATCCATATCTCCATCTCAGTGTGGAGCTGCTATACTGCTTTGGACACAGAGATGGGATTGTATATAGTCAGATAGAGGTGTGTGGAGCTGTCCATTACTGCTAGATTGGATTGGGAAAAAACATACTTTCCATGCCGGATTGAAAAAACCAATGTAATACCAATATTCAAAAAAGGTAAGTCGTTCACAGCCTGGGACCTATAGACCTGTAAGCCTAACTTCATTGGTGGGGAAGGTGATGGAAACTTTGTTACGGGTCAACTCCTTGCCTTTGTTCTCCATAGATCATCTTTGAGTAGTAGTCACATGGATTTATGAGAAAATAGATCATCCAGACCAATGTAATTGTTTTTTATGAAGAAGCGAGTAGATTTAGATTCAGAAGCACAGTAGTGGATGTGGTATACTGATTTTTGGGCGAAAGCTTTTTTTTTTTTTGATCTGTGCCACATAGGACTGTTGCCCTAGAAGAACACATTTGTACCTGGATGAGAATGGTTATTGGGTCCAGAGAGTGGTGGTAGATGGAGCCTACATCTATGTGGGCTTAAGTTCTAAGCGGAGTGCCCTCAGGATTCTGTACTGGGGCCACTTCTGTTTACAAATGACTTAGAAGGTAGGCATTGAGAGCAAGGTCTCTGTGTTGCTGATGACACTAAACTTGCAGAGCTTTTGGAAACTTCCAATGATGTGCAGTGCTGCAAGCCTACCTAGATGATTATCAAAGGCAGCAGAATGGCAGATGAGATTCATGTTGATAAAGGAAGGTGATGCATTTGGGATTTAATAATCCCGGTGCACCTATCACCATAAATCAATAACTCTGTGTTAAGTGAATCTGTAAGGAAAAAGAATTTGGGGGTTTCTGGTAGATAACAAGACTAGCTGTATCAACAATGCCACGGTGCAAAGGTAGAGCTAGGCAAGATATTGTCTTGTATAAAAGAGGGGAATAGATTCAAAGAGAATCTATTTATTCTCCCTCTTTCGGCACTGGTAGGCCTCTTTGATATGCGTGCGGTTTTGGATCCCATATACAAAATGGACATCTTGGAAATGAAGCAGTTCAGAGAAGGGCAACTAAAATTAATAGGGTAATGGAGGGACCTTGAATATGCAGGCAGAATAGCAATAATGTCTGTTTCCATTGGAGAAGCGATGTTTTGGCATGGGGATAATGATAAACTTTATACAAATATATAAATGGGCCAAGCATGAACTCTCTGTGTGCATTGGTTCACTAATAGGTACCACATAGACATTAAGCCACCTACTAAGTCATGGGCCATGCAGCAGTGACACACTGCCGTTTCTCTCTCCATCTAGAAATGGAGTTTCCAGTGGCTGAATGTCAGTATTGCAGGGGGAAAAACATTTTTTCCCCCTTCCTCTCACTCTCTGGGCCCCTTTCCAAATGTCCAAACGCGGGCCCCATACTCTGGAGTACCCCCCCTTTCCCCCTCTGATGGTGGCCCTGACAATCTTACATCAGCAACGGTGCTCAGGAGGGACCTAGAAAAAAAAAAGGCCAAAAGAATTTTTAAAGCTGGCTGCTCCATAACTTAACTTAGCTTTTAACTTGTCTTATCCTTTAATGAGTAGGTTAGACACTATCCTATGTTATAAGCCTGAACGGTGGCCTTATGACAGTGAAGTCTGGATTATCTGTATTATCTCCTAGTCGTAGTTGTCTTTTATTACACAGACACATTACAAAGACATTATCTACCTTGGCAACTCTTCAGGTGTCTTTCCCAACTGGAGAACCAGCTTCTGGTATTCTTCAGATAATGGTTCATAACATGTCTGCCCGTCTCGCTATCTGTGTTTTAGAGTAATCTCCACGCATTGCCTCCTCCTGAGTTTTCATCTCAAACTCTGTACCCAGAAACTGGTATCTACAAGAGTAAGGACTGCAATACACATTGGACAGTGGGTTTAGCCTGCATGGTATGTAATGGCACGAAAGTAAGCACATGAAATTAATTGGGTTGATAGAAAATATATTTGATATTAGATCATCAAGGTGCTAGGTTCGGCATGTGTGGATTCGTGTAGAACCGATTATTGGGTGGTCCGGGTGTGACCCCAGCGTGACTTGGTTCACATTGGGTGTCCAATGACAAGTTAGAGGTGGAGGTGAGGCCTTAAACATGATTTCCGAGAGCTAGGGGCCCAAGTTAAAATCAAGGGTGGTTTAGGAAAAGGGTTTATGTTTATTGAGAACTGGCAGGCTTTGCTGTTGCTACATGCTCTTTAGTATGGATGGGGTTTTGCACCTACTGATGGTGGTGCAGCTGTTTTAGGGAAGAAGAGGATGGCTAGAGTGTTGGAGGAGATTTTAAACTAGGTTTGGGGGTGAGGGTATTAGCAGTCTCACTGGGATAGATCCCCAGGAGGAAAACAGGGATGTAGATAGGCCAGTGGAGGGTGGAAGGGGGTGGGGCTATGACACAATAAAAGGAGATAGGGAGGCAATGTTTTAGAAGTGTAAAAATAAATTACAGATCATAATCTAAATGCATGTTTGCAAATGCTAAAGCCTGTCTGACAAAATGGTTGACTTGAAATTAAGGCTTGAATGAAAAGTATTGACATGTAATAGGTTAAAGCAGAAACGTGGTTGAACAGGTCTCACGACTGGGCTTAAATTTCGAACGATCGCCTTGTTTGCTGGATAAGAAAAGGAAAGGAGGGGGAGGAGTATGTGTTTAATTTTTACAAAAGATTGAAGCCAATTTAATAGAAGTGATAACTGGCGATAATGGCTGTTAAAGTGGAGGCAAGATATGGTGGTATTTAGGCAACAGGAAAGGGGGGTACTGTCATTGTTGGTGTCAGCTAAATGCTACAGAGAGGAGGTGAGTCAAACTTCATAGTAGGTGGCAAAGGGGTGCAAGTTGTGGAGTGTGCTCAGTATGGTGGCCTTGAATTACCTGCCATTGATTGGTGTAGTGGAACTGCCTCGCACATAAAAAGGCGATGAGTTTCCTGATTTGCTGCAGGAATATTTTCTCTCACAGGTGGTTGAAGTCTACTTAGAAAAGGATTAAGCTCTGTTGGATCTGGTATATCTAACATCGTGCAAGCGCATTATAGATATAAAGGTTAACTGGAGCTTAGGGAATAGTGACCATGTAATCGTGGGCGTTGTGGGCTTTGTTTACGAAAGGAAAGAAGTGGCATGGGTTAACAAATATGTTAATTTTGGGAAGGCAAATTGTCCCAGGTTAAAATCATGTCTTCAAATGTCACTGGGATAGAGGTATTATTAGGTAAAGGGTTTGAACAGAAGTGGACCTGTGTTCAAGGGAATTTTTAAGCCAAGTTCCCATCTAAATATACCCTTGGGAAATCTAAATGTAAAAAAATACTCCTCCCCCCTTTCCTTTTTTTTACTGTCCTGCCTAAACAAAGGCATATCCTTCTATATTTACAGCCCAGCGAGAACTGTTCAACCACGTTCTGCTAACCCTATTACATCATACTACTTTTTCATTCAATGCCATCATTACCAATTCACCCAGTTTGTCAGCCAGGCTTCTCGCATTTGACAACATACCTTAGATTATGATCCTGTAATTTATTTCGTACCCTGTTAATACAACATGCACTCATCCTCCTATCCCCTATGCTCCCCACTCCCCTTTCCGCCACCACTGGCCTATCTACACAAAACCCTTACCCTTCTTCCTCCTGGACTATCTCTCCCAGTGAGACTGCTAATACCCTCACCCCCAACCTAGTGTAAAATCTCCCCCTCCTCCAACCTCTAGCCATCTTTCCTCCCCTAACGCTGCACCACCATCATGAGGTGCACCCGCATCCCTCTAAAGAGCCTGTAGCCGAAGCAAAGTCTGCCCATTCTCATAAACCCAACCCTTCTTCGTACACCACTCCTCTTTAGCCCGCCATTAATTCTCTAAGCCCCGTGTCTCCCTGGCTTAGCACGTGGCTTGCGTTAGTAATTTCTGAAACACACCTGGATGTCCTTGCTTTACTTGGCCCCTAGTTCTCGAAATCAAAAATGTTTAGGACCTCACCTCCACCTCTAACTTTGTCATTGGCCCCAATTTGAACCAAGACGCCGGTTCACACACGCCCCACCCAATAATCTGTGCCTAACGATCACCACATGCCGACCCTAGCACCATGCAGGCAACACACATTTCCGGCATGTAGGGTCTCTGGCGGCAGATTACCCTAGCTACCTTCCTTATAATGGAGTCCCCTACCACAACCACCTGCCCTTTAATTCCTGACCCTTCGTTCCCCTCCCTGTAATCAGAGATGGCATCCTCTGGGTGCTCAAGGGAACTAGCCCCCTCCACTACACACTAATTTTTCCGGGTGTCCTCCTCCACTTCATTACCTTGAAAGGCGGCAAATCTGTTGGGATGGGAAATCTGGGATAGTAGCACCCCCTACTCTTCCGTCCCCCACATTCCCCTGAGTAACCCTAACAAACTACTTCTTTCCATTCCTCATCCTTGTCTTGTCCTACCATCCTATTTCAAAAACTATGGAAGTGATACAGTGACATGGTAAAGAAAAAAGGAGAGACGGACCACAATTTAAAAACCATGCCAAACCTGCCGCCATCTAACTTGTGGTTGTGATACTGAAGTTATGGTGAAAAGCCATGATCCCAGTCAACAGGCGATAAAAAACTCCGACCCTTCATAAATATGCCCTAACGTAGCAATCTACCACTTTATTTTCACATCTCTTTTCTGATTGTAAACCACGTGGTTAACACAGTAAATCAGAGTCTGAATTTATACAATTAGCAGAATTAGTATCAACTCAATTTTATATAATTGCCCCGTTTGGATCCCAATCCGCCTCGGTAGAAGAATAGTTGAAAGGTGAAGCCTATAGAGATTTATATAAAGGAAAGTTGTGCTCAGACTTACAAGATATTAATTGTCATGGTCGGGTAGAGAGAACTTCCCAGAAACCTTCACTGCAAACTTGGAATCGCATTAATATCTCCTTGACATGACTGCCTGGTATGGGGGAACATAGAGACCTGAAAAGGAGATTTCATGTTAGGATCAAAATACGAACATTTCCTTCCTACCATCAGTATTATATTAATCTACGACGTATCTATGGTAGGTACAAGACACCCGTCATTTGGTATAACCCAGCTTGCATTCTGACCTTGCAGACCCATCCACTGGCTGATCATCACAATGTGTCCGCTTCCTTTTTCTTCAGTCCAGTAGGACCTCCTTGATCATTCCACCACCCGCCCAAACAAAAAATTGGGTGTCAAAGACTCTTTGCATTTCCTCTAAGGACTGGCACTACTATGGGCCAAATTAAACCACCCACACCCGCATTATTGAATAGAACCCGAGAGATAAGAGGAGCCATCAAGTCATAACAGATGAAGTTTCCAGTTTCACAGCCCCCCACCAACAGGACTATTTTTGTATGTGTCTCACCACTAAAAATCTAACACACCATGTATAACGCTGGGGTTACACCCGTACCAATCGTACAGATTCTTCTGTCCTGTCATCTTTAAGATGTTGCTACAGACAGTCAGAGTGTTCTCCCCAATTTAAAGAATAGGGACATGCACTAACTATTGCGGCTGACTCCCTACCTTTTGGAGACTGAAATTTTCCGTTTTAACATCAGTTCTGATGTCACACTGACCATTTTGTCGGCATCGGAAACCCTTGTTACAAACGTACACACACAATTAACGATAATGGCCAGTCCTCATCGTTACCCCACACCGACCATATTGGCCCTTTTCGCTAAGTGTGTACCAAGCTTTAGAGACTCCAAACAACGATATTACTGGTTTTCATATGTATAGAGCCACTTAACCCAAGCCACAACGCAATTGTGCATTATGCTCCTCCCCTTTTTACACAGCTGCAAACCCTCCATGGAGTAGAACATCTGTGGATTGAGGACACTCCACACTGATACCATTACTGATTACTAGAGTGATCTGGAAACTCTACATCTACCAAGAATAAAGCCTAATACTTGAATTAACTGAGGTCACTGTCCCTGTATTATAAAGTTTATAAACATTTCCTGTTCCCCCTAATCAACCCCCTTAAGCAGGACCTATCTTTTACATCTTATTTCCTGTTGTAGATCCCATATGCTGCAATGCCCACTCACATTAGAGATGTCCACCTCCCTGGGATACTTCCCACATTCTTTGATGACCTTTCACACGACATCTCAACTTCTTGTCTCAAGGGGTGTGATTCAGGGTAGTTCCGCCGCCATCCTCCAGCGCTTCTTTCCTTTTGTCGGTTCCTCATGGTGGCATAAAACTGTACATAAGAAGATACGGCTCCCTATTACTTTCCTTGTGGCTATATGTTTAATTTCATGGTTGGGTGGTATTGTGTAACCTACGATCACTGTACATTTATTTGTTGATCTGTTTCCTATTTCTTGAGATAACATTCTGAAACCTCTACAATTCAGTTGTTATTCAAGTGTCTACCATAAACAGATTTCTGTGTGCGTTTTGGCTGTGAATACAATGTGTGAATTGCAAGGCAGGGGATTCCTCTCCAGTGCTGCCATAATGTGGTTGTACTGAGCATTGCTTGACTTCACATAAGGCTTCACTGATGTCAGATGGAAGAGTCCTTGGTTAAAAAGTTGGAAAGGGAGGATACCCCTGTAGTATTGGGAAGCTGACTATAACACAGCTTTAACAAGCACTGGCTAAATAAAACTAAGGAATGACTTAACGCTTATGTCCACCCACAAACTAAAATTAAATCAGCTCCCCAGGTCCCCCCGCCCCAACCCTCCCCAGCTTCTTAGTTTTTTAAAAAGCCCCCCAAACTCTTACTTACCTCCCCTCGTCCTCCGCCGCACTGCCAGGCCCTCTGCTTGCGAGAATGCAAGCAGGGGGCGGGACCGCATCCGCGGCTGTGATTGGCTGAGCGGCAATCCATCACGGCGCGGCTGCCGGTCAGTCAGTGCAGCGGAGGAAAGCGGAGAGGTCAGTAAGAGTTATTGGGGAGCTTTTAAATAAAAAAAACATGTGGTTGGGGCTGGGGACATGGGGGAGCACAATATTAAGGGGGATTTTCCGCTGGGGAGGATAGTAACCGGGAAGGTAGAGGAGGAGAAGGAGGGGGAGGATGGGGGAGAAGGGCTGGCAGCACGCATGGCGGAATCTCCGTTAGGCCAGGTAGCAGGCAGGTGCCATAATGGGAAACCCCCCTGCTATCCTCCTGGTGTTTCAATTCTTTTGGGACTTTGTTGGGGGGGGAACTACGTAGAACCCTAGGAGCTGAGGATGTAGGGTAAGGATTAAACTCACTACATGGTGGGGGGCCAGTAGTTGGGGGTATTTCGTTTTGGGGGTTGGTTGGGGGGCGGTGCGCCCTGCCCTTTCCCCCTCTGGCTGGGGCCCTCGGGGGGGCCCCATCTCTGCCACCCCCGCGTGTGGTACTATATGTTTCAAACGCTGAGTAATGTATTGGCGCCAACTAGACTATAAGAGACTTGAGAGCTTATGACATCTATTTTATTGTAGTATGTTTAATTCATAGTGGATGGATGATTTCGTTTTGGCAGGGTTTTTGTTTCATTAGAGCCATCTAGCTTTAGGCTACTTTTTTTTAATGTTTAATTGTCTGAATTAATAACTTAATTTGTATTTGTACGTAGTCTTTCTATGTATAGTTTAGAAATTCTGTAGCGTTCTCCTGCCTTTCCTCCCCCACAGGGTTATAGTGGTGGAGGGCGGAGTTTTAAAGATAATAAAAAGATGGAAGACTTATCTTATGGTGTGGCCTATTAGTAAAGAGCCAAGCGTCTCGAAACGCGTACGGCTGCCTTTCCACTATGTATACTACTTTTTAAAACCTTGATTGCGATTAAATAATATGACTTATTATCGATGATATTAGTACTGCATGACTGAACATGTATCCAACTTGTGCGCCGAAGACCAAAACCTCGTTCTTATGTGGCATTTTATTTTCCAACTGCTAACTGAGAACTAGTATAATTTACACCAAACCCCAAGAGACTGGTAATATTTACAACCCAAACAGGTCTGAATTTTACAACCACACAGAGACTGGACTTTTTACAACACCCAAACAGAGACTGGTAATTTTTACACCAAAACCTCAGACTGGTAATATTTGCAAGCCCAAAACAGCGCCTTTTTCTCCAGCATCGCAACCTTATCAGGCTATCTCTTCATATTCACAGCTCCCCCAATCCCCTATTCAATTTAGTTGCCCGTTCTCTGAACACCTTTTCCTTTCAAAGATGTCCCTTTTTGTACAACAGGATTCAAAATTGCACGGTCATTTTCCAAATTCAAAAAAGGCCTTACCAATGTTTTTTTTTTTTTTCTTTGTAAAGATGGAGAATAACATTCCCTCCCTTGAATCCATACCATGCTGGCTCTGGCTGGTTGTTACCACTTGGCACTGCCTTGCCCTACCTTTAGTTTTGTTTTCCACCAAAACTCCAAGATCCCTTTCCACATGGACTTCACTTACACGATGCCATTTATATTATAGGCAGTACAATGATTTTTACGTCCAAAATGCATTCACCATTACTTTATCAAACATGAATCTCATTTGCCACTTAGCAGCCCAATGTGACATCTTCTAAATCCCCCTGCAAACAATTGGCACTCCCCTCTTGAGTTTATTTTATGGTCGACAAAGTTTTGTGTCGATCATTAACACAGAAACCTTGCTGACACATACCCACTTCCAAATCATTAATAAATAGTTAAATAGAAAGCGGCCCCAACCCTGTGGCACCCCACTTAGCCTTTAGTTAGTCCCTATGATGAAGCCCCAGTAACACTACTCTCTGCATCCCTATTCATTACCAATTTTCTATCCATGTACAAATGTGTCCTCCCCAGACACCACGAACAGACCCAAGCTTATTAGCCCCTATGGGGGACTTGTTCAAAAGAGCCTTTGCAAATCCACGAATAAATCAACCGACTACATCTACTGCTATGCCACTTAAATTTCTACTTACTTTCTACTTACTACTTCCTCATAAAATGCAAGCAATTACTTTACAAGATCTATTGCTCCTAATCCATGCCTGGTTACTACTATAATGTAAGTCCTTGAAACTATCAGAACATGTTCCCTTATTAAACTTTCCAGGATCTTCCCCACCAGCACCGAATTAAACTTACCGGCCTGTATTACCCGGCTCTGACGCTACCCTTTTTTGAATATTGGATAAACATCAGCCTTTCCATTCCAGAGCACACCACCGACATGAGGGAATCTGCAAAAAAAAGACAATGGCCTAGATAAACCTGACTTAGCTACCCCTACGGTACCCGAGGTGTATTTTATCCGGTCCAGAAGATTATTAATTTTAACCTTATTTAGTTCTTTTCTTTACCATATCAATCGGTTTTAGTTGGCTAACTATCCTAGGATTCTGTACTTGGATCTTTCTATAGTGTATACAGAGGGAAAAAAAATATTCAAGCATTTGCTTTATCGCCATCCCTCCGTAACTAACTTATCCCCACATGCCCATCTCAGTCCTCATCTTCTTCCTATAATATACTTCAAAATAATTTGTTCCATAGCCTGTATATTTGCACCACCATAGACTGGTAATATTTTGCACCAGAGAACTGATAATATTTGCACCAAACAGAGACTGGTAATATTTGTTTCAACAGAGACTGGTAAATTTGTACAACAGAGACTGGTAATATTGCTCCAAACAGAGACTGTAATATTTGTTCAAACAGAGACTGGTACTATTTGCCCAACAAGACTGGTAATATTGGTGTTCAAACAGAGACTGTATAGTTGCTCAAAGAGACTGGTAATATTTGTTCCAACAGAGACTGAATATTTGCTCCAAACAGAGACTGGTAATATTTGTTTCCAACAGGACTGGTAATATTTGCTCAAACATAGACTGGTAATATTTGTTCCAACAGAGACTGGTAATTTTGCTCCAAACAGAGACTGGTAATCTGTGCACCAACAGAGACTCTTATATTTGCACCAAACAGAGACTGGTAATCATTTTGCACCAATAACAGAGACTGGTAATATTTGCCGCACCAAACCAGAGACTGTAATATTATGCACCAAACCAGAGACTGGTAATATTTTACAGCAGCCAACCGAGACTGTAAATATTTGCACCAGAGTCTGGTAATATTTGCACAAGACTGATAATATTTGCAACCAGAACCAGAGACTGGTATATTTGGCACCAGAGACTGATATTTTGCACCAACAGAGCCTGGTAAATTTGCACCAACAGAGACATGGTATATTTGCAAACCAGAGACGGATAAAGTTGCTCCAAACAGAGACTGGTAATATGCACCAGAGACTGGTGGTGGGCAGTCAGAAGACCTTTTTTTTGTTTTGGGGCTTTATTCAACCTTGACGACAATTTGGTTTTCAACAAACAATATTAATAAATGAGTCGTAGTGCGATGAAGTATCCATTCTTTGGTAAAATATTCATCAAACTATATTTCCTGACAATCCCGCGATTTTAATAATAGCGCTTTAGTAAATGCAGCTGGTTTGTAGGTATGTTGGTTACTGAGGGCCCCCCCAGGGCCGTTGTTTTCATTTTATGTTTTTCCTCTCTTGAATCTATTCCCTCTTTATACAAGACCATATCTTGATAGCCTCTAGCCGTGGGCTACCTGGCATTGTTTGCTACAGCTACCGCTGTTTATCTACCATAATCCCCCCAAATCTTTTCCATTACAGATTCACTTAGCACAGAGTTTATTTATGGTGTAGGTGGCACAGAAATTATTATCCCAAATGCCTCACGTCATTTATCAACATTGAATCTCATCTGCCATTCTGGCTCCCATTTTGGGGATAATCTATCTTCCCAGCACTTCCGTCATTTTGAAGTTTCCAAAGCTCTGCATATTTAGTGATCACAACACTGGATACTTGCTCTCATTCCCCTTCTAAGAATTCATTGTTCGCCTATGTGGCACAGTATCAAAATCTTAGCAAAATCCAGTATACCACATCCACTGCTGTGCCTGAAATCTAAATTCTTACGCACTTCTTCATAAAAACCAATTACTTTGTCCTGGCATGATCGATTTCTCATAAATCCTGCTGACTACTATCACGCATTGATTTATCTCTTGTGAGTTAATTGTGTGAGAGTGTGTGTAGAGAGAGGAGAGTGTGTAAGAGAAGCTGTGTGGTAAGAAGAGTGTGTGGGTGAGCGAGAGAGTGTGTGTGGAGAGAGAGTGTGTGTGGAGAGAGACTGTGTGTGTGAGAAGGAGAGTGTGTGTGAGAGATGTGTGTGTGAGAGAGAGTGTGTGTGAGGACTGTGTGGTGTGAAGACTGTGTTGTAGAGACGTGTGTGTGTGAGACCGTGTGTGATGTGATGTGTTGTTTGTGTGTGTGACACAGTGATTTGTCGTGTGAGCTCAGTGTGTGTGTGTGTAATTGTGTGTGTGTGATAGTGTGAGAGAGTGTGTGTGAGTGGGTTGTGTGAGGGTGTGTTGTGTGTGAGAGAGTGTGGTTTGTGTGTGAGAGTTTTGATGCTAGTAGTGATCGTAGGTGTGAGCGAGAGTGTGTGTGTGTGTGAGAGAGTAGAGGGTGGTGTGTGTCTGTGTGTGTTTTTGTGTGTGCGGGAAGCTGTGGTGGGGGTGTGGTTTGTGTGTGAGAAGTGTGTGTGAGCAAGTGTGTGTGTGTGAGACGTGTGAGAGAGAGTGTGGTGGCGCAGCTTGTGTGTGGTGTGTGAGAGAGATGTGTGTGTGACGAATGTGGAGAGACGTGTGGTATGACAGAGAGTGTGGTGGGAGAGAGAGTGGTGTGTGTGTGAGAGTGTGCGGTGTGTAAGAGCGAGTCTACTTAGTGCGTGTGTGTGTGACGCGCGTTTGTGTGTGAGCGCGTTCTTGTCTGAGAGCGTGTGTATAGCGAGAAGTGTGTGTATGAGAGAGAGTGCATGGAAAAAGTTTGTGAGGGGCCCATCTGGTCTGTAAAGGCGCCATCCTAGTGTGCACAACTGCCTGCCATTAGTCACGATAACATTTGCCGACAGCTCTTAGCGGCTATTGAGGATATTTATTCTAACACTTACCAGCCCCTTGCACCCGGAACAAGCTGTGGACTGGGGCCAATCATGACAACAATCCTGATTCCTGATATAATTGGTGCGGGAGTCCAGACACTGTACCTCTCTGCTTGAATAAGCCACGATCACACAACCAAAGTAAGTCACAGCGCAGGGCCGCGAGAACAGGTTTTTGGGGAGGGAGCGGGTGGGACATACTGTAAGCGTATGGTATTGTGATTATGAGAGTGCATTTTCAGAGGGGCTACCTACCTACCCTATTTTGTGCTGAGGGTTCATCCTCCTACTTGGGCCTGCCTACCTTTGTTGTGGCTGGCTACCCACTTGTGTGCCTGGTCTACCTACCTCCGTGGGGCTGGGACCTACCCTACTGGTGTCTGCTACATACATACTACTTGGTCTGCTTGGGGCCTACCCTACCTACTAGTGTGGTGGCTAGGCTGTCTACCTACTTTGGGGCTGGGGACCTACCTACTCTTTTTGTGCTGCCCCTACCTAACTACTTCAGACCCTCTTGCTGAAGAAAAGAGAAGACGGCACCAATTATACCATGTTTCAACAAGTATTGAAGGTTTCGACCAAACAAATTTAATTAAATGACTTGTTGACTTTGCCTAAATAACAAGAATGATGGGACACAGTATTTAACAGATTGCTCTACCAAACATATATTTTGCTGCAGAATTTTTTAAATATTTCCTCTTGACTAAAGATATGTTGGATATTGTTAAAAGCAATTTCATCTGGTTGAGACTAGTTTTAGCTGGTTTTGTTAGGTTAGGTAGACTAGTTATCTAGATAGGGCCCCTTCTTCAGATTCTATATTGACATTTGTGCAAGCTCCCAAAAATCGTTTTTCCCTATTATCACTTCTTTGTAGAGCAAGTTGTTTTTATGTATAAAACCAACTGAACTGTATAATAAATGTTTCTGAATACAATTTCAAAAATGTTGCACAGACCCATAAAGAAGGCCACGCCCAACCAAAGCCACGCCCATCTTTGCCCCGGCGGCGTTGTGTTTCCTTTCCGCCTAGGAACGGCTTTCAAACATTTTTCAATATCCAAAAACATATGGACACCCCTGCTTATAATCATACGCAACAATTAATTTAACCCACCTTTCTTCTTCCCTGTCCACAGCTCTACCCATATTGTTTCTTCTTGCATATTGTTATTACCCTCATCTATTGCTCTTTTAGATTTGGCTTGCAATTCCGTTTACATACATACTACTTCCCTCCTTTCTTATTAACTCATTTCATGTCGAATAGAGTATCCTTAATTTTACTGTCCAGTATGTGAATCATTTAGCCATGTTTCTGCTATACCGATCACATCATACTTTCCTTTAAAGCTATTAGTTTCTAGTTCCCCAGTGTTTTCAGCCAGACGTTCGAGCATTTGTACACATACATTTTAGATTATCAATTGATTTACTTCCATACTTGCAACATACATGCTTCCTTATCCCTCTTGCTGGTCCTCCTCCCCTCTCCCTCCTCCATTGTGTCCATTAGGCCCCCTATCCTCTTCTCTACTACCCGTGTAGTTCCACGTACCCTCCCCCAAACTTAGCATTAAAAACTCCTCCACCCCCTATCCATCTGCTCCCACAAAACACTGCACCATCATCATTGATGTTGCTCCTCTCACTAAAGAGCCTGTACCAACAGAAAAGCGCCCCGTTTCTCTAAAAACCCAAACCCCCATCTCTTACACCAATGTGACCAAGCCCATCCATAATCTGATCTACACGATCCCCACATGTGCCGAACCCTAGCAACCAGGCAGGCATGGGTAACACAACACTTTCATACTAAAACATGGTAAAACAAACGTACATACTACAACGCATTCAACAGCAACAGCAATACAAAACAAGAGAAAACAGCAATACACCAAGAAACAGCAATCACACAAGAGAAACGCATACACCAGAGAAACAGCAATACGCACAAAAGGAAAACAGCAATATCGCCACAAGAAAACAGCAATCGCACAAGAGACGCAATAACACAAGAGACAGAATACGCACAAGGAACGCATACGCACAAAGAGAACCAGCAATAACACCCAGAGAAAACCGCAATACACACAGAACCGCAATATGCACAGAGAACCATACACAACAAGAGAAACAGCAATCCACAAGAGAACCCAATACGCACAAGAGAAACAATACGCCACAATAGAACAGCATACAACGAGAACCATAATCGCACAAGAGAAACAGCATAACACAAGAGAAACAGCAAACACACAAAAAAAGCATCAATACACAACAAGAGAAACCGCATCACACAAGAGAAAACCGCAATAACACCCAAGAAACCGCAATACACACAAGAGAGATCAGCATACACACATAGAAAACCGCATACAACACACAGAGAACCGCAATACACACAAAGAAACGCAATACACACTAGAGAAACAGCATACACACAAGAGAAACAGCAGTGTTTTGTCTTAAACCCTTTCTTGTTTCTAACGCTTTTGTTTCTTACGCAAACCCCTTAAAAACACCAACTTCCTTTAAAATAGAAAATTCCCCTTTATAAGTAAATCACTCTGGTGCTAAATCGCTCTGGAGGAAGAACGTATGTGTGGTTCAAAACCCCATTTTAAACAAGTCATTGTCAGATGTTCTTTGTCTAGGGAGGTCACTAAATTCGGCAATGACCAATAGTGGTAATTCGGTTTATGGGCCGCTCCTTGTAACGGTTTGGTTATAGCTTAAGAGTTAATACATTTATAAAATTAGATATGCTTGAAAGGAGTTAATAAAATATTTTTGGTGCTCTGTGTCTTCAGATGTAGCCAGGAGTACTGCATATTGAAGGGTGTATAGCACTATGTAAGAGTCACAAACCTGCTGCAAGTTTTATTGTTATGATACTGTTTTTTTTTTGTGCAAATACCGCAGGCACTCTGATTGCACACATTGCGGATCGCGCGCATGGCATGCAACACTAGGTTGCCCGGTAACGCGTGACCTTGCGTCCCGTTTCAGACTCGCTTGTATGTGCTTCATTGTGAAAAGGAATTCTGACCATGACTTAAAGGGCACCACCCCTTTTTTAAAAATTTCATAGTTGCGAGCTTTACTATTTACTTACTCCCCCAGCCCCAATCACGCATTATCTTATTTTTCGAGAAACTCCCCATCTTGACTTACCTTCCCTCTTTCCTCCGCCAGTATTGCCCGCCTCTGCTTGCTGGAACTGAGAGGCAGCCAATCGCATGACGCGGCTGCCGGTATTTCCGAACGCCCGGGGGAAAAGGGAAGGTAGTGAGTTCGGGGGCTTTCTGAATAATAATAAGGCGTTGGGGCTGGGGGAGGGAGAACTAACAATATAATTGAAAATGGATTAACAACTAGGGGGGGGAGATCAAACAGGGTTGGGAAGGAGGGGGAGAGGGCCTTACTGCACATGGCAAAAATGCCCGGCGGAGAGACAGGAGGCGAGTCCTATATGGAACTCTGCCAGCTCCTGTGTCCAGTTTTTGGACTTTTGGGGGGAGAACATAGTAGGGCAGCCATTTGGATCTGGGAATGTAAAGGTAAGGATTAATATTACACTACACATTGGTGCAGTAGTGGGGGATATTAGAGCTTTGGAGGTGGACATGCCCTTTAAAATATGACTGGAAAAGGCAATGTTATACAGGTTACAGTCGTAACATGAAGTGCCCTTTCTCATTGATCAAGATGGTGAATATGATATGGTTGTCGTACAGCGGTGTCACACAAAAGTGAGAATACTCCCCTAGCATTTGGCATTGGCCTGCGAATCAGATGCAAATCAAACTTACTTAAAATTATGCAAATCGGAGTAGGAATACTTTCTCTTACTTTCCACAGAACTAAAGATTCGGAGAAAGATGTGTTTAGGGGTTAGTGCTTTAAGTAGGTGGTCTTATGGATGTAAAGCTAAACTGCAAAGCAGAAGTTCAGTATAATTGAAGTTTACTGTACAAATAAATACTACTGTTTGCCAAAGCTGCTCCAATCTGGTAAATTAATCTGATCAATCTGAGCTTACAATTAATAGCATTCTCATAAAATACCCAACTAGGTGTCAAACATTACTGTGAATTCCTCGCCTGAAATCGTTTTTAGAAATATTCTACCCTATGCCTTCTAGTAATAAGTGCTGTGAACCCGTTTTAGTGGACTAACACAGTTATTTTAGTTGGACCGCTTTCCAGGGTTCTACCCTCGTCCTTAATCAGAGCGTCACTGAATATATTGATCTCGATCGAGATACTGGAATTTAGAAACATTGGTTACGATTGTGCACAATGTTCATTAAGCTTTATCTACGGCCCACAAATGTTTAATATGAACGACATGAGAGGGGAATTGTCCAATTGGCATTTTTACCGGCAGGAAGGATGTTTTTTTTTGGCAACGGACCAGGCTTTAGGTTGGATTTTTTAAAGATTATCTTGGTATTAGGCTGGTAACCAGTCCCGGATCTTTTAAAATAAACAAACTCTTTAAGATTCTTCTGGTCTTTTCAAAGATTTCCCTACACACAGTCCGAGAGTTTTTCCCTGTTAAAGCACATTTTCCTCAGCCGTGCCAACTCCCTATACTTTTCGTAAAAGACCGACTGTGCAAAGAGGTGAAATTTTATTATGGCAGTTCAATTCGGAACTGGCCTACAGCACAAGTGTCCCTGGACTCCACAAGATTCCTGTTTTTCCTTGGCTTCCTCCTCAGTTCAGTGGGCAACCGAGGGTTCAA
This sequence comes from Hymenochirus boettgeri, assembly GCA_019447015.1. Taxonomy (NCBI): domain Eukaryota; kingdom Metazoa; phylum Chordata; class Amphibia; order Anura; family Pipidae; genus Hymenochirus; species Hymenochirus boettgeri. The sequence goes on along the minus strand of CM033476.1, from coordinate 65,360,162 downwards.
TCGCATATGTCCGCGCATGCCGTGTGAGTAGCCTTCACGCAATCGTTTTTTTGTTCTGTTCCTCACAGCAGCCGGTGATTCTTACACAATGATTCTACACCCACATTGAAGAGACCGGCCGCTCTGCTGACCGGCTTCCTGGTGGTTAGCCTCCCTAAAATTTGCAAGGCGGATCTGCAAGCCGCAGCCTCCCGCAGGTGATCTGCTGGGAGGCCTATGTCCTCTAAAGAAGATCTAGGTACTCCTCCCGGGGGTGTGCATGAGAAAGTTCCTCCTTTTTGGTTGGATCATCCTTTATTATTACTTTTTATTTTATTTTTTTTTATTTTTTGTTGTTGTATATTTGCAGGAGATCCCATGATGCTCCAGCTCAAGAAAGGAGTGTTCTGTTGGTCAACACCCACCCTGCAAGAATAACAAGTTTGTTGCAGAGTGATTTTTGAAATTTGTGCTTCCTTCAAGCAATTTCGGGAAACCTCACTGAAATCTTACTAGTCTGTCTTAGATACACATCACACCTCTTATCCCGCCACCTCAGAGGTTCAGCCTATCCTGACTGAGATTTCCCTGGGCCTTCCAATACTGAAATGTCCCTGAAGGAGAGATAGTCGCAAAGAATGGATACCAGGATTATAGGCTATTCCGATGGTAACGCGGGATATGTTTTTGTCTCATGAGAGATCTCCTCTGTGTACACTCAAGAACAACCTAAAGAACACGGACAGCTGTTCCCTGAGAAATCTGATACTAAAAATATTTTCTGGTACTGAGAAAATGGCTCAAACTTTCTTAGAACGAAGGCGTAATTGGGAATACACGATTTTCCCTCTCCATATTTTTAAACAGTTATCCATTTAGTCAGTCCCGGATACTAAACTATGAGACTCCATACCCAAGGTCGACGCAGCCTATAGCGGGAATTGAAGAAGAACCCCGCTTTCTATGGTGATGAGAGTAACTTTGAAAAGATCCCATGGAAAAACGGAGGCAAACTCCCTCCTCAAAAGGAAACTAACACTTCCTAAGTGCAATAACATAACTTGCCATTAGCCAACCACTGGCATTGCCGAGCCATCATTCTTGGTCGAGGATGTGGATCAACTCTCTTAATGGAACACCTAGGGAAGAAATTTGTGAAATTGCTGCAAAAGTTTACAGTCGCTCATTCAGTTATGGTGCGACGCTTCCTGGATCTAATTAACCCCCACTGCAAAGGCTATGGGCAGTGCTGTGGTCCCACAGAAGAGCCAGTATGGCTTTGTCATGGAAGGCTGATGCAAATTCAAACACACCTATGTAATTTGCCTTTTTCTTTAGGTGAAATTCCTCTTCGGTAACAAGCGTAAAGACATAATGCGGAAAGGCAGACATAAGAACCTTCTTCCTCAATACAACCAGAGAAGACCATACCTCCTACCGTCCCACCAAAAAGTCCTTAACAGAAGCGAAGATCTACAAACCCTGGAGGTAATTACCTTTCCACAAATTGGAAGCCAAACTCTCCTTTCGTCACAAAGAAACTAATTTCCCAAAGAACACAACACCATGAAGGTCTTTCCCACCATCTTCCAGTAGGGGGGCAGGTTACTCATTTCAGAGATTGTGGGCGTACACAACCGCGACAATGGGTACTGACACCATTTTCCAACGGTTACAGAATACATTCAGACAGAAACCAAACTTCCATTTTTTCCTAATTCAGACAGCTCAAGGTAGCTTCAGCAAACAGGCACTCAGAAATACGTTCTACACTCAGATCACAATGTATATAACCGCGTCCCTATTCCACACTGAGAAAGGAATTTAATTCACCCCTCTCTATTAAGAAAACAATCCGGAAAATACAGACACAATATTAGACCTTTGTCGTCTAAACAAATACTCTTGCGAAGACCTTCAAGATGGATCTTTAAAAGTGGTACTACAACATCGTCAGCAGAACGATTGGTTGTGAAATAGCCTCGAAGATTCTTTTCTCCAGATCCCAATATTTTTTCCTTTTCCTCCCCATCGTCAAAGACCTCAGATTCTGCATCCTCGGCCAACACCAATGCAACATTAAAACCATTCGGATCTCAACACTCCAAGATATTTCAAAAGTTCTGATCAACAAACCCTGGAAACGACTGAGGAATAGAAGGCATCAATGTTTCACTACATAGACGTCTCTCATAACAGCGACACCTCTGACCATTCATATTCAGCAAGGTTCTTCGAACCTCTGGAACCACGGGTGATTTATCAAATGGACAAAATCTCACACACACCCACTCAGAGGTTAGAATTCTAGGAGTCCATAATAGGCTACGTAAGATTCGAAGTATCTCTCCACAAAGAAGCAAAGAAACATAACAAAGTTTGATTAAAACCTTGTAAGATATTCCATCTACCGGGCCGCCACTTTGCTCCGGCAACTCAGGAAGCTCAAACTATCGGCTTGGCTTGTGACAGGGGAACTCCAGAACCTAGGGCTCTCGAAAAGCACAAACTATACTACCTGGGCTCCTTACTCTCAGCCAAAAAGTTTTTCCCATCAACCAAATATTCTCTCATTTGGAACAACCTTTTCTAACTGGTGTGTAGAACATCAAATAAAACCTAACCTTTCTACTCTACCATAATAGTAGAATTTCTTCAACAGGGTTTCAGAAAGGTCTCAGTATTCCATACCCTCAAAGGGCCAATTTTCGCCATCTCTGCTATGACACTACCAGGTCACAGTACCCTTGTTTCAAAGGATCTTTCCAGGAGTACACTTAAGGCCTGCCAAGAATGCAGACCATTTCCTATCTGGGACTACCTTGGTACTTTACGCTTTAACATCACAACGTTCGAACCCATTACTGAGATTCCAATAAGGAACTAACAGTCAAAACAGTAGATTGTTCGCTCTATCCTCACTAGGAGGTTTTCCTGATATCGTAGCACTTAGATATCAGAAAAAAAGCCTTACCTCTCCATCATCCCATAAAATTTATCCCTCAGACCAGACCTCGCGTAATCTGGCCAAAAGTGTAACCAATACACATATTCAGAGATAATTATCCTGTTCTACCTCCTCCCGAAGAAAATACTGGAAGCCACTAACAACTATACTGATAGAATCCAGTTTAGTGCCATCCAAAACAAGGAAGCCCGGAAAGCAGATAATTTATTCATCTCATTCTCTGGAACATCAAGTGCGCAAAGTATCAAAGATAACCATTGCTACATGGATAAAAGAGGGTATTATAATATGCGCTACAGGATAAGTAACAGATGAAACCTAATACGGTTTTAGGTCTCATTCTAACCCGTTCAATCTCCCTTCCTGGGCGTTTTCTGCTGGTGCACTCCGAGGAGCTATGCCGAGCTGCACTTGGGGTCTCAACGAAACACATTTCTTACGTATGAAAGTAGATGTATTATTATCTGATACATTTGGCGTTAAACTGTTACAAGCGCCATCTGAATAACTAATAGCATTCTACTACAATTGTGTCCTCGCCCTCATTACTGCTGTTTTATATCTCTCGGTTGCACTTACTTGAAGGGAAGCCAGGAAACACGAAATCTTCATCAAACTTACAGTGATTTTCTTTTCCTGTGCTGGAACAGCATGGGGGCAGCTCCACCTGAGAATTACTGGTATTAATACATATACTGTAGTTCTGGTTGGTTTCTGGAGAAAGTTTGGAGAGAGTAAGGAATCCCCCCCCCCCTTTTCAGCTGTTTTTTTTCCCCTTCCTCTTGATCAACTGTTAGGTAGAGTTGATAAGTAGGGTATAAAGGTTGAACTAGATGGACCCATTGCTATAGCGTTTCTATGTTAAAACATTTGGGGCACGTGCCCCATATCTTTTGCAAAGTGGCCCAAATGTTTTAACTGGTGTTACCTTGCAGAAGTGCCCTAAACCTCCCAAAATTCTGGATTTTGTGGCTGTGCTATGACGTCACACACGGCACTTTGACGTTGCTCATCAATACATGTGCTATGACGTCACACACGGCACTTTGACGTTGCTCATCAATACAAACAAATCAGTTTGTCAAAAAAGGAAATTGTACAAAAGCAGGTTCCATTACTGTGCACGCTCTTTATTATTCAAGGATGTGGCTGCATTCAGAATCAATCATTCGCAATTAGTCTGATCTCACACACAAAATCAATTAAAGTGGATCAGTGACAATTAGTCTGATCTCACACACAAAATCAATTAAAGTGGATCAGTGATTGGCTGAGTCTCAGCCAATCACTGAGCAGCTGCTGGTTGGCCGCTTCTGCTGCTTCAGCAAATGGAAAAAGCAGCAGGAGTGCGATGGAATGATGGCTGGTAAATAAGTTTTAATTCCAAATTTGGGGATTTAGACCTAGCAAGGTCTAGGTTATGGGGCAGTGCAAGTACAATAATCAAGTTCCTTGCACGGACCAGGAGCAGGAGATGGGGGGAGGGATTGAGGAGAGGAACTATACTGCACTTGCCAGAAACCTCTAGGAGGAACAGCTAGAGGCAGAAATGGATTAAACCTGCTCTTCAGCTTCCTGTACTTTACTTTAGCCATGCAGAAGAACCATATGCAGCAGAAGAAAAGGGTAGTGTAATTTAACAGTGAGCTCAGCATTGGGGCAAATTTCAGTTGGGGGTAGACTTGCCCTTTAAACAAAATCCAGTTGTTAATGAGTGATGTGGCATTGCATGGATGGTATCCTGCGGTAGTACAATACCATGCAGAATCGGTATTTTAATACTATTAGGGATATGTATTACATGTGCCATGATTTTTCATGATAAATGTCAGCATGTGAATGTCTTTTAAATGTAAAGCATGTTAAATAATTTAATTGTCTGTAAAGTGCAATGGTGATACAAAATATCTGTAACGGTTAAATACAGACACAATTGTATATAAAATATTGCGGCATATCTGCATTTTCCGGTATAAATACGGCTCTTATTGAAATGTGATCACTATGTCATTGTAGCATGTTCTTCATGTCATCACCAAGAAAAAGCCTCAATTCCGCCATCAGACTAACCAGGTCTACACACCTGTAACAGCACTGAAACATGCAGATCCAAGGGGAGGACTTGCAAATGACCTTTTTTACAAGCTTGTCTTCCAGCACGCCTCCCTCATGCACGCCAGCCTTCATGCTATAAAACTTATACGTTGGAAAGCTCACAAAGTTCAACAAGGAGCGAGAATGCTGGGTTTGCTCTAGGGCACAGATGTCTGCCATTTCATTAACTCAATCACTGTCATCGTAAAAAAAAATGGAATTGAAAAAAACTGCCTGGATTACAGCTCACTAAATCACTAGAAACCTGTGCACATAACATGCATCCCTATATATGCAACTACGGGCCCAGAGCTGTGTGCTTAACATCCAGCGGTGCTTCTAGACCATTTGGCGCCTGAGCCAAACTTTTTAAGCCTTCCCTGTATCGTCCTGCGGCGTGCAAGGAAAAGCGGGTGTGGCTTGTGGGGTGGGCGTGGTTTGTTGAGGTGGCCTTGGTGGGCTAACTAACATTGACTGGTGAACTTAAGCACTGACTTGACACTGGCTGGTGAACTGGAGGGCTGGCCCAACAGTGGCTGCTGAACCCTCCAGCCCCGCAGACACTGTTAGGTCAGCCCTCTAGAAACTTTTAGGTCAGCCCTATAGTTCACCATACACTTATAGGTCAGCCCTCCAGTTTAGCAATGGCTGGTGAATCGTAGGACTGACCTAAAAGTGGCCGGTGAACTTGAGGGCTGACCTATATATACCACATGGAGGGTGTAAATATATGTGTTAAACAGAGTGCCCTGAACAGAGACTGGTACATAAAAGTTTACCCTCACTGACTAGTACATAAAAGTTTGCCCACAGTGATGTGACTGGTACATATAAGTTTGCCCCCATTGATTGGCACATACAAGTTTTTTCACAGTGAGTGTGACCAGTACACACAAGTTTGCCCACAATGACTGGTACATACAAGTTTTCCCACACTGAGTGTGACTGGTAAATAAAAGTTTGCCCTAAGAGATTCCCTAAGGAAGGAAAGATAAAGTGCAAACAGTAACAATTAAAGTGCAGACAGCAAAACAGCAAATTTTAGGGGAAATACAATTAAAACATAATTTTTAATAAATATACATTAAAAAATAGGACATAAGACGTTGTTAAAACTCCATCATAACAGTCAGTATTCAGAGTAGGGTAAGTATAGGAGGGGGGTTGAAACCCTAAAAAAGCCCTAGGGCGGGTGGGAGAGACCTGTCTACCTAACTAACCCTTACACTTGAACAGGTGTCCCTAGGCACTCGGTGCCCTAGTCCAATCAATGAAAGACTAAGCTATAGACCCTATTGCTAAGGAGTAGAAACAGACAGTTAGATGTGTCTATAAATAGGCAACATGAGAGATCACCCTAAAATGATAAACCGTGTGCTAGATAAGCTACACAGTGCAGCCAAAAGACAACCTGATGCATTGGGTTAGTTTACATTTCACTAACCAACTATCTGCATGGTTTAGGGTTAAGAAGCCTCACATTGACAGAATACAGAGCCCCCTTGTGTGCTAGATAAGCACTGTGTAGCTTATCTAGCACACAATTTGCCATTTCAGGGTGATCTCTCATGTTGCCTATTTTTAGCATTCAGTTACCTCCACAGTGGGGTAGCAGTGCGTCACTAATTTTCTTCTGCTCTATAAATAAAAGTTTGCCCACAGTGCGTGTGACTGGTACATATCAATGTTCTTACTGTGCCAGGACAGGCAGAGGCAAGGTCAGGTGACAGGAAATGAGAGACGCCGATACTGCAGGACTCCTGCAGTGACCATGGTTCTCACTTTTTTTAATTGCGTCATCTCTTCTACCTGGAGTGCAGTTTGAGTGCCACATGGGAGAGGCGGCCCTGTAAACATCAGAGAGTCACAAGTAACAACTTATTCATTCATTAGGGGCCATTATTGACAACAGATAAATAGATAAAACTTAGGGGGAGATCCAAAGCTGGGAGCAGCGTAACTTACCTTTGCCCAATCCCGCGATACAATAACTGACGTAACTGACGTAAACGGGATTACGTCAGTTATTGCATCGCGGGATCGGGCTAAGGTAAGGAGCGCGAACTTAACGCTCCACAGCCTTTACCGTTAAGTTTCGCGCTACGAGGTAGCGCAAATCTTAACGGCAGGGGTTTTGGATCTTTAGCACAGCGCTGTTTCCAAAAACATTCAGAAATGGTGCTGTGCTCTAAATTCCGTCTAAAACCCACGTTTACCCGATTTTTTTTCAGGTTAACTTTGGTTTTAGACAGAAAAGGGGCATATTGAATCTCCCCCTTAATCTCTAAAGGTTCGTACACACATGTGACCCACGACGCACGATGTGCAGGAATGGGCGTTTCGGCTGTGTATGGGCACTTTATCGGCTGTAACGCCCATTCGTTCGGGGATCGTTGCCCGATTTGCCGGGCGGATCTCCAAATGAGCGTCCGTTTCAGCCGATAAAGTGCCCATACACGGGGCGATTATCAGGCAAAACAGCCGTTCGTACACATCCTGCGTCATTGCACCTGTGTAAGAACCATTCATCTGTCAGTCTATAGCGGATGTCTGCATAGTCTTTAATGTATTTTTGGTGATGTGAGGAATGCAGGAGACAGTAAACATGTGAGGTCTATAAACTGTGCACAGCCCTCAGATTGATGCAGTTTTAAACCACCACCACCTGTGGTTATACAGCAACCTGGGAGACTCTGACACCAATAAGCTTTGACAAATTAACTATGTCCCTCTGCAATGAAAATAAGATTATGTGCAGTAACGCTGATTAATACATTTAAATAGGTTACCCTACATGTATGGCAACCTAATGTTCACCTAAACATTCTCATAGCTGGGTAGGGATATACTGTAATTAGCAGTAAATCAGCCAAAGTAAAACAAATGTTGTTTTGATCATTTTTAAAGAAAGTGATACTTTAAAGGGAAATATCCGTCCAGAATCGATTACTTAAAGGGGTGTTAGGGGCATTCATTTCTACCCCCATTCTGCTTTAATATAAAATGAATATGCTTTATATGTATGGCAGTGCTTTCAGCTTTTCTTGTCTCAATGAAACATATTCAGGAAAAATTCAATAAAAGTTCTTATCCTTTAAAATGGTGCTAATTTTGCCCCAACCAATCAGATCTTATTTAACATTTGAAAGCTAACATCTAATTGGTTGGGGCAAAATTAGCACCATTTTAAACGATAAGAACTTTTATTGAATCTCCCTGATTGTTCGTTGGGAAAGCTATTTCCATCCCTTACTACTGACCACCTGTAGATTTATAGATTCAGAAGGGAAGAAGTTGTTTTAAGGTGTAGATGGCCTTTCCCTTTGCTGTTGGAGCAGTGATAGACATGATATTAGATGCTATTGACTGTAAGGGGAATGTACAGACTCTCTCATATGAACACAGAGGGCAGAGCACAATAATAGACTTTGGGCAGCACAAACAGTAAAATTCAGAACGTCGGAATGTCTCCCTTCCATTAAAGCTTCAGTAGTTTTGTGACAGCCAATGAAAATGTAATGTAAAAACAGCCTGGGCCCTTGGCTTAGGGGAACTAAACCCCTGATATCTACTGAGCTGTGAGTTTCACTTCCCATTTCCAAACCCTAAAATATCGAGCCTTGGGGCCCTAGGGAACCAATGTAAAATAATATTATCCTTATTACTATAGGAGATATATTTAGGCATCTGTAGGAATAAATAACTTACCTATGATTAACTGTTCTTAGCTGTCTATTTAATACACTTGTCTTGGAAAGTCCAATGATATTTATTCTGATATGAGAATTATGTGAAAACTTCTTATTTCTTTTCTGAGATTTGTAGTGTAACAATCTGTGTATGTGGATTTGTAAATTGTCTTTATAACATTTTAATGCTGGGTTGCATAAGCACTGACAGTTACGCATTGCTCCAGAACAGATGACCCAAGAAAGTTTTCATATGCAAAAGTTACACAAGTTTAAATGAAGGCGACCAGCACTACATATTAACACAAGTTTAATGCTGGTCTCCTTAATTAATCTCATGTAAACATGTAGCGCTGGTCTCTTTGATCAATCTTATGTAAACATGTAGTGATGGTCTCCTTAATTAATCTCATGTAAACATGTAGTGCTGGTCTCCTTGATTAATCTCATGTAAACATGTAGCGCTGGTCTCCTTAATTAATCTCATGTAAACATGTAGTGCTGGTCTCCTTAATTAATCTCATGTAAAACATGTAGTGCTGGTCTCCTTAATTCATCTCATGTAAACATGTAGAGCTGGTCTCCTTGATTAATCTCATGTAAACATGTAGTGATGGTCTCCTTGATTAATCTCATGTAAACATGTAGTGATGGTTCCTTGATTAATCTCATGTAAACATGTAGCGCTGGTCTCCTTAATTAATCTCATGTAAACATGTAGTGCTGGTCTCCTTGATTAATCTCATATAAACAGTAGCGCTGGTCTCCTTGATTAATCTCATGTAAACATGTAGTGATGGTCTCCTTGATTAATCTCATGTAAACATGTAGTGAGTCTCTTGATTAATCTCATTAAATGTAGTGCTGGGTCTCCTTAATTATCTCATGTAACCATGTAGTGTGGTCCTTGATTAATCTCATATAAAACGTAGTGGATGGTCTCCTTGATTAATCTCATGTAAACATGTAGAGCTGGTCTCCTGTTAAACTCATGTAAAATGTAGTGATGGTCCCTTGATTAAACACATGTAACATGTAGTGCTGGTCTCCTTGATAATCTCATGTAAACATGTGTGGTTCTTGATTTATCTCATAGAAATGTAGTGATGGTCCCTTGTTATCTCATGTAACATGTAGTGCTTGGTCTCCTTGACTAATCTCATGTAAACTAGAGATGTACTTTGGGTTCTAATATAACCCAGTTTCGATTCGAATCCGGCGTAAGTGGGGATCAATTTCGGTAACCCTCGAAAGCATGGATTGATTTCGGTAAACATCGAAAAAGTGTATCGTAAGTGGGATCAATTTCGGTAACCCTCGATAATTGTACGAATCCAGGTAACCTCGAAATCGTAGTCCATCAACCTCGAAAAGTAGCGATCGATTTCGGTAACCCTCGAATGTTTGTGCCGATTTCGCCAACCCTCGAATGTACAAGTGAGATTTCTTTTGGTTAACCCTCGTATATGGTCTCGGTAACCCTCGAAGTAGTTCGATTTCGGTAACCCGAAATAGCCGCGAAAGGCCCGATCGTGAGGAAAGAGAGATTTTAAATGAGTTTTACTTATTTTACGGGTTCCCAGACCATTCCCAAGGTCTTCTTTGCTATTAACAGTAACCTGCATTACTATTTAATCCTTAAAATTGATAGAAACTTTCAAATTTTTTTCCCCATAGACAAATATGGGCCGTTTTCGGATTTTAGATTTCCGAAAATTCGAAAATCCGAAAACGGGACGAAACTCATCAGTTTCGGCCATCTCTAATGTAAACATGTAGTGCTGGTCTCCTTGATTAAACTCATGTAAACATGTAGTGCTGGTCTCCTTGATTAATCTCATGTAAACATGTAGTGCTGGTCTCCTTGATTAAACTCATGTAGTGCTGGTCGCCTTGATTAATCTCATGTAAAAATGTAGTGCTGGTCAAACTCATGTAAACATGTAGTGCTGGTCTCCTTGATTAATCTCATGTAAACATGTAATGCTGGTCTCCTTGATTAATCTCATGTAAACATGTAGTGCAGGTCGCCTTGATTAATCTCATGTAAACATGTAGTGCTGGTCAAACTCATGTAAACATGTAGTGCTGGTCTCCTTGATTAAACTCATGTAAACATGTAGTGCTGGTCTCCTTGATTAAACTCATGTAAACATGTAGCGCTGGTCTCTTTGATCAATCTCATGTAAACATGTAGAGCTGGTCTCCTTGACTAAACGCATGTAAACATGTAGAGCTGGTCTCCTTGACTAAACGCATGTAAACATGTAGTGCTGGTCTCCTTAATTAATCTCATGTAAACATGTAGAGCTGGTCTCCTTAATTAAACTCATGTAAACATGTAGTGCTGGTCTCCTAGATTAAACTCATGTAAACATGAAGCACTGGTCTCTTTGATCAATCTCATGTAAACATGTAGAGCTGGTCTCCTTGATTAAACTCATGTAAACATGTAGTGCTAGTCTCTTTGATCAATCTCATATAAAAATGTAGTGCTGGTCGCCTTGATTAATCTCATGTAAACATGTAGTGCTGGTCAAACTCATGTAAACATGTAGTGCTGGTCTCCTTGATTAATCTCATGTAAATAAATACGGCGATAGCGTATTTTCGCGGCCGCGATGTGCGGCGGTTTAGTTTTGCGCTAACACGTTCCTTTATAAAAATATTGGCCCCTTGAGTAGGGGCTTTACTGTCGATGTGGCTAATTATTAGTGAACAATCACCAGAGAGTTCATTGAGAATTGCCCATTTAGATATTGGTATAAAGTTCTTCATCTCCCCATGCAAACATCGCTTTCCAATGTAAAAAAGCGACTAACTTGTCTATTTCTGCCTGCAGATTCAAGTCACTCCATTCCCTTATTAATTTAGGTTGCCCTTCTCTGAACTGGCTTCCATTTTCTCAAGATGTCCTTTTGTATCTGGGATTCCAAAACCGCACTGCTTATTCTAAAGGAGGCCTTACCAGTGCCTTGTAACAGAGGAGCATAAATAGATTCTCTTGAATCTCTTCCCCTCTTATACAAGGACAAGATCTTTGCTAGCTCTAGCTGTGGCTGTCGGCATTGTTGCTACGCTAAGGTCTGTTATTACCAGAGCCCCCAAATCTTTTCCTTTAAAGATTCACTTAACCAGAGTTATTATGGTGTAGGTGGCACAGGGATATTAAATCCAAAATGCATCCACCTTCCATTATCAACATTGAAGCTAATCTGCCATTCTGCTGCCCATTTTGATATAATCTATCTAGGCTGCTTTGCAACCCTTGCCAAGCAACATCATTTGAAGTTACAAACTCTGCATAGTTAGCTGTCCTCAGCAAACACTTGAGACATTGCTCTCAAATGCCTACTTCTAAGTCATTGTAAAACGAAGGGCCCCATACAGAATCCTGAGGCATCCGCTTAGAACGTAAGCCCACAGTAGATGTAGCTCCATCTACCAACACTCTCTGTTTGACCCAATACCAATTCTCATCCATGTACAAAGGTTTCTTCGTAGGCAAACCAGTCTATGTGGCACAGTATCAAAAGCTTTCGCAGAAATCCAAGTATGCACATCCACTGCTGTGCGGAATCTAAATTCTACTCGCATTCTCATAAATAACAAATATATTTGTCTGGCATGATCTTTTCTCATGTGAATCCATGCTGACTACTACTAAGAAGATGAGCTCTTTAGACAAAAGTAAAGGATATGATCCCGTAACCAAAGTTTCATCACCTTCCCCTACCACTGAAGTTAGGCTACAGGTCATAGTTACCAGGCTGTGAACGGCTACCTTTTGATATTGTATTACATGGATTTTTTCCAATCGGCATGGAAAGTATGTTTTTTTCCAATCCAATATAGCAGTATGGCAGCTCCACACCACCTCATCTTGCTATATACCATACTCCATCTCTGTGTAACAAAGCAGTTATAGCAGCTCCACACTGAGATGGCGATATGGATCTAAGCAGGATAGCGAGATTCTGTCACGTTGACAACTTAAAACCTTCACTATCTTGTATAATCCAAAATTTCTATCTCTGGTAAACATTGCAGCATGGACAGATCACACACATCTCTATGATCAGGATCGCGCAGACAAGAATAGAGATGGTGTAAGAGCTGCCATGCTGCAATCTGGCACTGATATATAAAATATGGATATAGGCAGGACAGAGTGTTGGAGCTGCAATTGCTGTGTGGCAATAGTGCAGCCTTTTTCCAGGACAGTGCACAAAATGAGTAGGTGTGAGGATTTGAGCTGGAGAATGGGGGTTGAATATAGCAATAGTCAATACGAATGAAATACGTTTTAGCAACACTGATGCCAGTGAATATAATACGGGGTCTATATGGGATCCAGTCGTGTGGGCTTGGCTAAAGGCATGAATTTTTAATGTCCGTGGCTGTACATGCTGGGAGGGTCCAGCTAAGTACAAGAAAATGTTATAGCAGTATTCATAAAACGTTGTTTGTAAAAATAACCATATAGTTATTTTACACGCCAGGTAATTACTGTTTAGGCGGCCATATTGTATGGCAGGATAAATAAAGCCTTGTACACACTAAATTCTCTGCACTGACGAACGGCATCCACGGCCGATAATCGCACGTTTGTATGATTCCATCGGTGTCAATAAAAAACAATTGATGTTGGGGCACTTGGGCTTGTCGTCAGTTGCAAAGATATACATGTGTACAAAGCTTTAAGGATGCTTTGTACTTGTGCCTTTTCATTTGAATTGGGTATGGTGGTTCTCAAATAAAAATGACACATTTAAGAAACCAGCAGTGCAGATATCAAATAAGAATACATCCTTATTTTATAACTTAAAAATAATGATCACCATGTAAATTAAAGATATTATAGAAATTATACAATTTTATGAATCCTCACTGCAGAACAAAACAGAGATCTGTTACGTTGCCCTTTTCATACCCATCCCACTGCCTGGATAGTGTTTATTCTCATACCCATCCCACTGCCTGGATAGTGTTCATTCTCTTACCTATTCCACTGCATAGATAGTGTTCATTCTCTTACCTATTCCACTGCATAGATAGTGTTCATTCTCTTACCCACCCCCCCGCCTAGATAGTGTTCATTCTCTTACCTATTCCACTGCATAGATAGTGTTCATTCTTTTACCCATCCCACTGCCTAGATAGTGTTCATTCTCTTACCCATCCCACTGGCATAGATTATATTGTGTCAATTCTCATTACCTATTCCACTTGCCTGGATATTGGTCATTATCTTACCATCCATTGCAGAGATATTGTCCATTATTCTACCTATTCTAATCAGGATAGTGTTCATTCTCTTACCCACCCAGTGCCAGATAGTGTTCATCTCTTTACCAATCCGCTGCCTAGATATTGTGGTTGTCCATTATCTTACCCATCCCACGGCCTAGATCATTGTGTCCATTTCTCTTACCTATTCACTGCGGATAGTGTTCTTTCTTAACCACCCCATTGCCTAGATAGTGTTATTCTCATACCACCCAACTCTAGATATTGGGTACATTCTCTTACCCATCTCACGGCCTTAGATATTGCATCCATTCTATTACCATCTACTGCCTTAGATATTGCAGCCATTCTCTTACCCATCCCACTGCTTAGATATTGTGTTCATCTCCTACCCATATCACTGCATATTATTGTGTTCATTCTCGTACCCATCCCACGGCTAGATATTGTGTCCATTCTCGACCCATCCACTGCTAGTATTGTGTTCATTCTCTACCATCCAATGCCTAGATATTGTGTTCATTCTCGTACCCATCCCATGCCTAGATATTGTTCATTATATTACTAGTCCACTGTTAGTGGCATTCTCTACCTATTCCAATGTTAGATAGTTTAATTGTATCCCATCCACTGCAAGGATAGTGTTCATTCTCTGACCATCCCACTGCCTAGATAGTGTCATTCTCACGCTTCCACTGCTTAGATAGTGTCATTATCTTACATTCCACTGCCTTAGATATTGTTCATTCGTTACCATTCCATGCTTAGATAGTGTTCATTCTCTTACCTATTCCACTGCGTAGATAGGTTTCATTCTCTTACCCATCCCACTGCTAGATAGTGTTCTTCTCTACCATCCCATTGCCTTGATATGTGTTCATTTCATACGCAGCCCACTGCCTAGATAGTGTGTCATTCTCTTACCCATTCCCACTACCTAGTAGTGTTCATGATCTTCCCATCCATGCCTAGATAGTGTTCATTTCTGGACCCATCAACCCCCCCACTTGCTAGAATAGGTTTCATTCTCTTACCTATTCCCTGCTAGATAGTGTTTATCTCTATACCCATCCCAACTGCCATGGATAGCGTTTCTCTTACTATTCACGGCATAGATAGTGGTCATTCTGTCTACATATTCCACTGCATTAGAAAGATAGTGTTCATTCTCTTACCTATCCATGCAAGATAGTTTCATCTACTTACCCACCCCATGCCTAGAGATAGTGATTCATTCTCTTACCTATTCCACTGTTGATAGTGTTCATTCTCTGACCTATTCCCATGCATTAGATAGTGTTATTCTCTTACCACCCCATTGCCAGATAGTGTGCATTCTCTTACCTATTCCACTGCAGAGATAGTGTTTCATTCTTTTACCATCCCCCTCCTGGATAGTGTTTCATTCTCTTACCCATGCCACTGGCCTAGAATTGTGTTCATTCTCATACTATTTCCACTGCATGGATATTGTTCCAGTCTCTTACCATCCCCAATGCCTAGATATTGTGTCCAATTCTCTTACCTTATTCCTACTGCTGGATTAGTGTTCTTCTCTTACCCACCCCATGCCTAGATAGTGTCATTCTCTTACATCCCGCTCTGCCTAGATAGGTGTCCATTCTCTTACCCATCCCGCTTGCCTAGAGATTGTGTCCATCTCTTACCCATCCCACTGCCTAGATCTTGTGTCCATTCTCTTACCTAGTCCACTGCTTGGATAGGGTTCATTCTCTTACCCACCCATTGCCTAGATAGTGTAAGTTCTCAGACCCACACACTGCCTAGGTATGTGTCCTTCTCGTACCTATTCCACTGCTTAGTGTCATTCTCTTACCTATCCATGCTTAGATAGGGTCATTATCTTACCCCATTCCCCACTGCTAGATAGGGTTATTCTTGACCATCCCGACAGCAATAGATAGTGTTTAATTTCTACCTCTTCAATGCTTAGATAGGTGATTCATTATCTTACCCATCCACTGCCTAGTAGTGTTTATCTTCTTACCTAGTCACTGCTGGGATGTTTCATTCTCTTACCCATCCCATTGCCTAGATAGTGTTCATTCTCTTACCCCACTCCACTGCCTTGCTATTGTGTCATTTCTCATACCCCATCCCATGCCTAGATAGGTGTTCATCTCTTAACATCAAATGCTAGATAGTGTTAATTCTCTGACCCATCCACTGCCTAGATAGTGTTTATGTTCTTACCCATCCCACGCCTACATATTGTGTCCATCTCTTACCTATTCACTGCCTTTAGATAGTGTTCTTCTCTTACCCATCCACGCCTTGATATTGTATGCACATTATCTACCCATCCATTGCATAATAGTGTTCATTCTCTGACCCATCCCATGCCTAAGATAATGTTAATTCTCTTACCCATCCCACTGCCTCGATAGGTGTTCATCTATGACCCAAGCCCAATGCCTAGATGTGTTCATCTCTTACAATCCCCGTGCCTAGATAGTGTTCATTCTCTACAATCCCACTGCCTAGATAGTGTTCAGTTATAGGACCAATCCACTGCCTAGATAGTGTCATTCTCTTTACCATCCAACTGCCTCTAGATATTGTGTTCATTCACATCCCCATCCACTGATAGATTATTGTGTCCATTCTCTTACCCCATCACACTGCCTAGATTGTGTTATTCTATAACAATCCCACTGCCTAGATAATGTGGTATTCTCTTACCCATTCCCACTGCCTAGATTAGATATGGTGTTCATCTTTACCCTCCCACTGCCTAGATAGTGTTCATTCTCTACCCCATTCCACTGCCTAGATAGTGTTAATTCTCGTGACCCACCCCACTGCTTAGATGTCATTCTTCTTACCCATCCCACTGCCTAGATATGTCATTCTATGACCCATTCCCAATGACCTAGATAGTGTTTCATTCCTTACCCATCCAACTGCTAGATATTGTGTCAATTCTCATACCATCCACTTGCCTAGCTATTGTGTTCATTTCTCATACCCATTCCCACAGCCTAGTTAGTTCATTCTTCTACCCATCCCAATGCCTAGATATGGTGTTCATTCTATACCCACCCCACGGCCTAGATATGATGTCATTCTCTTCCTATTCAACGCTTAGTGTTCATTCCTTACTATTCCACTGCTTAGATAGTGTTTCAGTATCTTAACCCCCACTGCCTAGATTCGTGTTCATTCTCGACCCATCCCAAGCTAGATAGTGTTCATTCTCTTACCTATTCCACTGCTTAGATAGTGTTCATTATCTTACCCATCCCACAGCCTAGATAGTGTTCATTCTCTTACCTATTCCACTGCTTAGATAGTGTTTCATTTTTACCCATCCCATTGCCCGAGAGCGTGTTCATTATCGTACCACCTCCATGCCTTGATATTGTGTTCATTCTATTACCCATCCCACTGCCTAGACTTAGTGTGTTCATTCTCTTACCATCACACTGCTAGATAGGTCATCTCTGACCCATCCACTGCCTAGATAGGTTTTATTCTTCCCCATCCCACTGCCTCATATTGTGTACATTCTATTGACCTATTTCCACGGCTTACGATAGTTGTTCATTATCTACCCATTCCCACTGCTTGATATTGTATGCATTATCTTACACATCCCCATTGCATAGATAGTTTCATTCTATTGACCCATCCCCACTGCCTAGATAATGTTCATTCTCCTTACCCTCCCACTTGCCTAGATAGGGTTCATTATCGAACCATCCACTGCATAGATCGTGGTTCATTCTCTTCAAACAGTCCCACTGCCTAGATAGTGTCATTCTCTTACAAATACACTGCCTAGATAGTGTTCATTCTCTGACCCATCCCACTGCCTGATCGTGTCATTCTCTTACCCATCCAACTGCCTAGATATTGTTGTCATTCAAACATACCCATCACTGAACTAGATATTGTGTCAATTCTCTTACCAACTCCAACTGCTAGATTGTGGTCATTCTCATACCCATCCCACTTGCCTAGATACTGTGTTCATTCTCTTACCCATCCCACTGCCAGATATGGTTCATATCTTAACCATCCCACTGCCTAGATAGTGTTCATTCTCTTACCTTCCAGCCTAGATAGTGTTCATTCTCTGACACCACACCACTGATAGATAGTGTTCATTCTCTTACACCCATTCCCCACTGCCTAGATAGTGTTAATTCTCTGACCCATCCACTTGCCTAGATAGTGTTCATTCTCTTACCCCTCCCAACTGCCTTAGATATTGTGTTCCTTCTCATACCCATCCCACTGCTAGATATTGTTGTATTCTCTACCCATTCCCACAGCCAGATTATGGCATTCTATACCATACCACTGCCAGATATTGTGTTCATTCTCTTAGCCCATCCCACTGCTAGATATTGTTTTCATTCTATTACCATCCAATGCATAAATTGTGTTCATTATCATGACCCATCCCCACTGCCCTAGATATTGTTTTCATCTCTACCCCATACCAATGCATAGATTGTGTTCATTCTCATACCCATCCACTGCAAGATATGTGTTCATTCTATTACCCATCCCACTGCGCGATATAGTTTCATCTCTTCCATCTCACTGCCTAAGATAGTGCATCAATTCTCTTACCCATCCCACTGCTAGATATTGTGTTCATTCTCTTACCATCTCACTGCCTAGATATTCATCCATTCTCTTACCCATCCCACTGCCTAGATATTGTGTCCATTCTCTTACCCATCCCACTGCCTAGATATTGTGGTCATCTCTTACCTACTTCCACTGACTTGGATAGTGTTCATTCTCACCCACCCAGTGCCTAATAGTGTTATCTCAGACCCACCCCACGCCGTAGATATGTGTCCATTCTCTTACCTATTCCACTGCTTAGTGTTCATTCTCTTACCCTTCCACTGCTTAGTTAGTGGTCCAGTATCCTCTACCCATCCCACTGCCTAGATAGTGTTCATTCTCTGACCCATCCCACAGCCTAGATAGTGTTCATTCTCTTACCTATTCCACTGCTTAGATAGTGTTCATTATCTTACCCATCCCACTGCCTAGATAGTGTTCATTCTCTTACCTATTCCACTGCTTAGATAGTGTTCATTCTCTTACTATTCCACTGCTTAGCTAGTGTTCATTCTCTTACCCATCCCATGCCTAGATAGTGTTCATTCTCTTACCCACTCACTGCCTTGATATTGTGTTCATTCTCATACCCATACCACTGCTAGATAGTGTGTTCATTCTATTACCCATCACAATGCCTAGATAGTGTCATTCTCTGACCCACAACTGCCTAGATAGTGTTCATTCTCTTACCCACCACAATTCCTAGATAGTGGTTATTCTCTTACCCATCCCACTGCCTACATATTGTGTCCATTTTCTTACCTATTCCACTGCTTAGATAGTGTTCCTTCTCTTACCCATCCCACTGCCTTGATATTGTATGCATTATCTTACCCATCCCATTGCATAGATAGTGTTCATTCTCTGACCCATCCCACTGCCTAGATAATGTTCATTCTTACCCATCCATGCCTAGATAGTGTTCATTCTCTGACCCATCCCACTGCATAGTAGTGTCATTCTCTTACACATCCCCCACTGCCTAGATAGGTAATTCTATGACCCATCCACTGCCTAGATAGTGTTCATTCACTCTACCATCCAATCTTCCTTAGATATTGTGTCATTCACATACCCATCCCACTGCCTAGAATGTGTCCATCATCTAACCATCCCCACTGCCTGATTGTGTTCATTCTATAACCAGCCCACTGCCTAGTACTGTGTTATCTCTTACCCATCCACTGCCCTGATATTGTGTTATTATTACCCATCCCACTGCCTAGATATTGTGGTCATATCTTACCCATCCCACGCCCTAGATAGTGTTCATTCTCATTACCCATCCCATGCCTAGATAGTGTTCCATTCTCGGACCCACCCCCCACTGCCTAGATAGTGTCCATTCCTCGTACCAATCCCACGGCCTGAGTAGTGTTCATTCTCATGACCCACACACGCCTAGATAGTGTCATTCTCTTACCCTCCAATGCCTAGATAGTGTTCATTCTCATACCCATCCCACAGCTAGATTTATGGTCATTCTCATACAAGCCCACTGCCTAGATATTTGATGTTCATTCTAATACCACATCCACTGTTAGATATTGTGTCATTCTCATTCCCCATCCATGCATAAATTGTGTTCATTCTCATACCATCCCACAGCCTAGATATGTTTTCATTCTAGTGACCAATCCCACTGCCCTAGATTGTGTTCATTTCTCCTACCAATCCCACTGCACTAGAATTGTGTTCATCTTTACCCATTCCAATGCTAGATATAGTGTTATTCTCTTACCCATCTCATGCCTGATATTGCATACATTCTCTTACCCTCCACTGCTTAGATATTGGGTTCATTCTCTTACATCTCACTGCCTAGATATGCATTATTATTTTACCAATCCCACTGCCCCTAGATATTTGGTTTTAATTCTCTTACCACATCACACTGCCTAGAATTGTGTCCATTCTCTTACGATTCCATGTTGGATAGTGTTCATTCTCTTACCCCACCCATTGCATAGAAGTTGTTCATTTCTCATACCCCAACCCAGCCTAGTATGGTGTCCATTCTCTTACCTATTCCACTGCGTAGTGTCATTCTATTACCTATTCCACTGCTTAGATAAGTGTTCCTTATTTACCCATCCCAAAGCCTAGATAGTGTAATTCTCTTACTATTCCACTTGTGTTTAGATAGTGTTCTTATCTTACCCATCTCACTGCCTAGGATAGTGTGCATTCTCTACCTATTCCAATGCTGAGATAGTGTTCATTATTTACATCATTCCACTGCGTAGATAGTTGTTCTTCTCTTACCCATCCCATTGCCTGATAGTGTTCATTACTCTTACCAACTCCCAATGCCTGATATTGTGTTCATTCCTCATACCAATCCCACTGCCTTAGATAGTGTGTTCATTCTCTGACCATAACACTGCCTAGATAGTGTTCATTCTCTGACCAATCCAACTGCTAGATAGTGTTAATTTCTTACCCACACCACAATTCTAGATAGTGTTATTCTCTTACCCATCCCACTGCCTAAAATTGTGTCCATTCTCTTACCGATCCCATGCTGAGATAGTGGTCATTCTCGTACCCATCCCCTGCCTGATATTTATGCCATTATCTTACCCATCCCATTGCATAGATAGTGTTCATTCTCTGACCCATCCCACTGCCTAGATAATGTTCATTCTCTTACCCATCCACTGCCTAGATGGTGTTCATTCCCTGGTCCATTCCACTGCCTAGATAGGATAGTGTTCATTCTTACACATCCCACTGCCTAGATAGTGTTCATTCTCTGACCATCCCACTGCCTAGATAGTGTTCATTCTATTAACCATCCAACTTCCTAGATATTGTGTTTTCACATACCCATCCCACTGCCTAGATATTGTGTCCATTCTCTTACCCATCCCACTGCCTAGATGTTGTTATTTTTCTAACCATCACACGCCTAGATACTGTTTATCTCTACCCATCCCACTGCCAGATATTGGGTTCATTTATACCCATACAAATGCCTAGATATTGTGTATCATCTCTTACCCATCCCACTGCTAGATAGAGGTTCATTTCTCATACCCATCCCACTGCCATAGATAGTGTGCTTCTCTGACCCACCCCACTGCCTTAGATAGGTCTTCTCTTACCCATCCCACTCCTAGATAGTCTCATTGCTGGCACCCATCCCACTGCCTAGGAGTGTTCATTCTCTTACCAATCCAATGCCTAGATATTGTGTTCATTCTCATTACCAATCCCACTGCATAGAGATATTGTGTTCATTCTCATACCCATTCACAAAGCCTGATATGTTCCATGCTCTACCCATCCAAACTGCCTAGATTATTGTGTTCATTCTCATACCCACCCCACTTGTCAGATAGTTGTTCATTCTCTTGACCAATCCACGCCTAAAAGTGTGTTCATTCTATACCAATCCCAATGCCTTGATTATTGTTTTCCATTCTCTTACCATCCAAATGCCTCGTGTGTTCATTCTCATTACCCATCCCCTGCCTAGATATTGTGTATTCTCTTACCCATCAAAATGCCTAGATTAGTGTTCATTCTCTTACACATCTCACTAGCCTAGGATATTTGCATCCATTCTCCTTACCACATCACACTGCTTAGATATTGTGTTCATTCTCTACCCATCTTCACTGCCTAGATGATTGCATTCATTCTTTTACCCATCCACTGCCCTAGATATGGTTCATCTCTTAACCATACCACTGCATAGAACTTGTTGTTCAGTCTCTACCCATCTCACTGCCTAGATAATTGCATCCATTCTCTAACCAATCCCATGGCTTAGAGATTGTGTTCCTTCTCGTACCCATTCCTGCCGATATTGTGTTCATCTCATACCCATCCATGTCTAGATATGTGTCATTCTTCTTACCATCCTATGCCAGATCTTTGGTCATTCTTCTTACCCATCCCATGCATAAATATGTGTTCATTCTCTTACCCTCCCAACTGCTGATATTGTGTCCATTCTCTTACCCATTCATGCCTAGAGATATTGTGTTCATTTCTTACCCGTACACTGCTTAGATATTGTGTTCATTCTTTACCAATCCACTGCCTAGAGTAGGGTCATTCTCTT
Organism: Hymenochirus boettgeri; assembly: GCA_019447015.1. NCBI lineage: Eukaryota > Metazoa > Chordata > Amphibia > Anura > Pipidae > Hymenochirus > Hymenochirus boettgeri. The sequence continues at coordinate 65,337,502 of CM033476.1, read as the reverse complement.
ACCCAACTCACTGCCTAGATATTGCACATTCTCTTACCCATACCAATGATGATATATGTTCATTCTCTTACCCTCAAATGCCTAGATATTTGTTCATCTCTTACCCATCCCACGGCCTGTATATTGTGTTCATTCTATTACCCATCCCACTGCTAGATATTGTGTTCATTTCATACCCAGCCAATGCCTAGATATTGTGTCATTCTCTACCCATCTAACTGCTAGATATGTGTTTATTCTCTTACCAATTCCACTTTGCTAGATAAATGCATCCATTCTCTACCATCTCACGCCTTAGATATTGATCCATCTATTACCATCCCATGCTTAGATGATGGTGTTCATTTCTCCACCCATCTCACGTGCTATCTATGTGTTCATTCTCCTTACCCATCCCACTGCCGAGATATTGTGTCCATTCTCTTACCAATCCCACTGCCTAGATATGTGTTTCTTCCTTAACCCATCCATGCCTAGAGATTGTGTTCATTCTATTACCCATCCACTGCCTCCTAGATATTGGTTCATTCTTCTTACCATCCACTGCTGGATATTTGGTCATTCTCTACACCATCAACGGCATAGATATTGTGTTCATTCTACTTACCCATCTCAATGCCTAGATATTGTGCTCATTCTTTACCATCCACTGCATAGTCGTATTGTGTCCATTCTCAGACTCATCCCACTGCCTCGATACGATTGTCGCCCATCTTATATTAGCCCAGTGGATAAATATATTTAGCAGGAGAGATGTAATAAAAGTTCTATTGTCTGATGCTCAATTGCCCCAACCAATCAGATGTAGCTTTCAAAATGTAAATAACATCTGATTGCGTTGGGGCAAAATTAGAACCATTTTTAAACGATAAGAACTTTTAACATCTTACCTGTATGTGCATTTTCTACCCATCCCACTGCTGGATATTGGGTTCATTTCTTACGAATCCACATGCCTAGACTATTGTGTTCATTCTATTACCTATTCTACTGCCTAGAGCTTGTGTTCATTCTCTTACCTATTCTACTGCTAGGTATTGTGCCATTCTCTTACCTATTCTACGCCTAGAATTGTGTTCATTCTCGTACCTATTAAATGCATAGGTATTGTGTCCATTCTCTTACCTATTCTACTGCCGAGATATTTGTCATTTTTTATTACCTATTCTACTGCCCCTAGGTTTGTGTCCTTTCTTTACCTATTACTACTGCCTAGATAGTTTTGTCCATTTTATACCTATCCATTACCTAGAATCGATTATTGTGTACATTCCCTTACCACATCTCCAGCAGTGTAGGGTAATGCATTAAATAGCTTCAGAGAGGATGGATACGTTTATAAATTAACAAATATTGAGAATTACTGGTATTAATAATCTACAGTCGCTTCTGGTTGGTACAGGGATTACTTATATATATTGAGAAAATGGTTTAATACATACTGTAGTTCTGGTTGCGTACAGGGAACTATATAATATTGAGAATTACTGGTATTAATAACCTATACTGTAGTTCTGGTGGTACAGGGATACTATAGAATATGGAATTATGGTATTAATACAGATACTGTAGTTCGGTTGGTACAGGGATTACTATATAATATTGAAGAATTATGGGATTAATACATGATACTGTAGTTCTGGTTGGGACAGGGTGACTCTATACTATTGAGAATACTGGTATTAATAATATACTGTAGTTCTGGTGGGTACAGGGATACTATAGAATATGAGAATACTGGTATTAATACTATACTGCAGTTTGGTTGGTACAGGGATACTAAAGAATATTGAGAAAGGACTGGTATTACTACATATACTGTAGTTCTGGTTTGGGTTACAGGGATTACTATATAATTTGAGAATTACTGGATTAATACATAACTGTAGTTCTGGTTGGTAAGGGATACTCTTATAATATTGAGAATTACGGTATTAATACTATACTCGTAGTTCTGGTTGGTACAGGGATAATATTAATATTGAGACTTACTGTATTATCTACCTTATACTGTAGTTCTGGGTGTACAGGGATATATACTAATATTGAGAATTACTGGATATAATACATATACTGTAGTTTGGTTGCGTTTCTGGAGAAAGTTTGGAGGAAGTAGGAATCCCCCCCCCCCTGTCAAGCGTTTTTTTTCCCCTTCCTCTTGATCAAACTGGTAGGTAGAGTTGAAAGTAGGGTATAAAGGTTGAAATAGATGGACCCATTGATATAGCGTTTCTATGTTAAAACTTCGGGGACGTGCCCCATACTGGCAAAAAAAAGGTGGCCCAAATGTTTTAACGGTTGTACGGTGCAGAAGTGCCCCTAAACTCCCCAAAATGCTGATTTGTGGTGGTGCTATGACGTCACACACGGCACTTTGACAGTTGTCATCAATACAAACAAAATCAGTTTGCAAAAAAAGGAAATTGCTTACAAAAAGCAGGCCTTACTGTGCCGCTCTTTATTATTCAAGGATGTGGCTGCATTAGAATCAATCAGTTAGCAATTAGTATGATCTCACACACAAAATCAATTTTAAAGTGGTCAGTATTGGCTTGAGTCTCAGCCAATCAATGAGCAGATGCTGGTGGGCCGCTTATGTGCTCAGCAACTGGAAACGCAGCAGGAGTGCGATGGATGAGGCTGGTAAAAGTTTTATTCCAAATTTGGTGATTTCGAACTAGCAAGGTCTAGGTTTATGGGGCACGTGCAAGTACAATAATCACAGTTCCTTGCACGGACCAGGAGGCAGGAGGATGGGGGAGGGATTGAGGAGAGGAACTTATACTGCCTTGCCAGCAAAGGAAGAAACCTCTAGGAGGAACGCTAGAGGCAGAACTGGATAAACCTGCTTTCAGCTTCCTTTGTACTTACTTTAGCCATTGCGAGAACCCATAACAGCAGCAGAAGAAAAGGGTAGTGTGTAATTTTAACAGTGAGCTCAGCATTGGGGCAATTTCAGTTGGGGTAGACTGCCCTTTAAACAAAATCCCGTTGTTCTGAGTGATGTGGCATTGAGGGATGGTATCCTGCGTAGACAATACCAGCAGAATCGGTATTTAATACTATTAGGACATGTATTACATGTGCTGATTTTTCAGATAAATGTCAGCAGGAAGTATGTTTAAAGGAAAGCATGTTAATAATTTCAATTGTCTGTAAAGTGCAATGGTGATACAAAAATATCTGGAACGGTTAAATACAGACACCAATTGTATATAAAATATTGATGCGGCATATCGAATTTTCGGTATAAATACGGGGCTCTTATTGAAATGTGATTCACTAGGTTTTCATTGTAGCATGTTCTTCATTCATCACCAAGAAAAGGTGCCTCAATTCCGCCATCAGACTAACCAGGTTCTACACACCTGTAACAGCACTGAAACAGCAGATCCAAGGGAGGAGGGACTTGCAATGCTTTTGTACAAGCGTGTCTTCCAGGCACGCCTCCCTATGCACGGCCAGCATTCATGCTATTAAAAATTATAAGTGGAAAGCTAACCAAAGTCAACAAGGAGCGAGAATGGCTGGGTTTGCTCTAGGGCACAGAGATGTCTGCCATTCATTAACTCAATCATGGCATCTTTACAAAAAAAAAAAAAAAGGAATTGAACAAAATGCCTGGATTACAGCTCACTAAATCACTAGAACATGTGCACATAACATTGGCATCCCTATATATGCAAAACTACGGGCCCAGAGCTGTTTGTTGCTTAAATCCAGCGGTGCTTGCTTCCTAGAACATTTGGACGCCTGAGCCAAAACTTTTACGCCTTCCCTGTAGTCGTTCCGCGGGTGCAAGGAAAAGCGGGTGTGGCTTGTGGGGTGGGCGTGTTGTGAGGTGGCCTGGGGGCTAACTAACATTACTGTGTGAAACTTAAGCACTGACTTGACAAACTGGCTGGTGAAACTGGAGGGCTGGCCCAACATGGCTGCTGTGAACCCTCCAGCCCCGCAGACACTGTAGGTCAGCCTCTAGAACCTTTTAGGTCAGCCCTCTAGTTTCCACCATACACTTATAGGTTCAGCCCTCCAGTTTAGCACTGGCTGGTGAATCGTAGGACTGACCTAAAAGTGGCCGGGAACTGAGGGCTGACCTCATATATACCACATGGCGGGTGTAAATCTATGTGTAACCAGAGTGCCCCTGAACAGAGACTGGTAACATAAAAGTTTACCCTCATGACTAGTACCTTACAGTTGCCCCAGTGATGTGGACTGCGTGACATTTTTTTTTTTTTTTGTTTTTTTTTTTTTTTCTATAAGTTGACCCCCCATTGATTGGCACATACAAGTTTTTCACAGTGAGGTGAACAGTACAAACAAGTTTTGCCCACAATGATGGTACCTACAAGTTTTCCACACTGAGGTGTATGGTAATAAAGTTTGACCTAAGAGATTCCAAGGAAGAAGGAAGGCTAAAGTGCAAACAGTAACAATTAAAGTGCAGACAGCCAAACCGCAAATTTTAGGGAAATACAATTAAAACCATAATCTTTAATAAATAACATTAAAAAAATAGGACATAAGACGTTGTTAAAACTCATCATAACAGTCAGTATTCAGAGTAGGGAAGTATAGGAGCGGGGGGGTTGAAACACTAAAAAAGCCCGTTAGGGCGGGTGGGAGAGACCGGTCTACTAACTACCCCTTACATTGAACAGGTGTCCTTGGCACTCCCGGTGCCTAGCCAATCATGAAAGACCTAAGCGATAGACCCCTATTGATAAGGAGTAGCAACAGAAAGTTAGATGTGTCTATAAATAGGAAACATGAGAGTCCCCCTAAATGATAAACCGTGTGCTTAGGAATCAGCTAACAGTGCAGCCAAAGACAACCTGAGCATGGTTAGTTTAATTGCACTAACCAACTATCTGCCATGGTTTAGGGTAAGAAGCCTCACATTTGACAGAATACAGAGCCCCATTGGATGCTAGATAAGCACTGTGTAGCTTATCAGCACCATTTGCCATTAAGGGTGATATCTCATGTTGCCTATTTTTAGCATTCAGTTACATCCAGTGGGGTAGCAGTGCCGTCATAATTTTCTTCTGACCTTATAATAAAGGTTGCCCACCAGTGCGTGTGACTGGTAATATCAATGTTATTACTGTTCCAGGACGGCAGAGCAAGGGTCAGGGACAGGAAATGAGACGACGCAGATACGGCAGGGACTCCTTTTCCAGCAGGGACCCATGTTCACTTTTGTAATTGCGTCATCTCTTCTACCTGGGAGTGCCAGTTTGAGTGCACAGGAGGAGGCGGCCCTGTAAACATGCAGCAGTCACAAGTAAAAACTATCATTCATAGGGGCCATTATGACAACAGAAAGTAGATAAAACTTAGGGGGAGGGAGATCCACAGCTGGGGAGCAGCGTAACTTACCTTTGCCACAATCCGCGTACAGAACCTGACGTAACTGGACGGAAACGGGATAGATTACGTCCGTATTGCATCGGGCGGGATCGGGCTAGGTAAGGAGCGCGACTTAAACGCTCCACAGCCTTTACCGTAAGTTTCGCGCGACGAGGTCCAGCGCAAACTTAACGGACAGGGGTTGGATACCTTTAGCACAGCGTGTTTCCAAAAACATCAGAAATGCGTGCTGTGCTCCAAATTCCGTCTAAAACACGTTTACCCGATTTTTTTTCAGGTTAAATTTGGTTTTAGGACCGAAGGCGGCATATTGAAATCTCCCTTACTCTCTAAGGTGTTACAACATGTGACCCACGACCACGATGTTGCAGGACTGGGCGTTTCGGCTGTGTATTGGCACTTTACGGCTGTAACGACCATCGTTCGGGGATCGTGCCCGATTTGCCGGGAGGGGATTCCAAATGAGCGTCCGTTTCAGCCGATAAAGTGCCCATACACGGGGCGAGATTATCAGGCAAAACAGCCGTCGTACACATCCTGCGTCATTGCACTGTGTAAGAAACCTTAATCTGTAGTCTATAGCTGATGTCTGCCTAGTCTTTAATGAGTATTTTGGTGATGTGAGGAATGCGGGAGACGTAAAACATGTGATGGCTATAAACGTGCACGCCCTCAGATTGATGCAGTTTTAAACACCACCACCTGTGGTTATACAGCAACCTGGGAGACCTGACACCATAAGCTTTGAGACAAATTAATATGTCCCTCTTGCAATGAAATAAGATTATGTGGCAGGAACGTTGATGAATACATTAAATAGGTTACCTACAGGTATGGCAACCTAATGTTCACCTAAACATTCTCATAGCTGGGTAGGGATATACTGTAATTAGACCAGTAAATCAGCCAAAGTAAAAAAAAATGTTGTTTTGATCATTTTTAAAGAAGTGATACTTAAAGGGAAAATCCGTACAGAATCGATTACTTAAAGGGGGTGTCTAGCGGGCATTCATTCTACCCCATTCTGCTTTAATATAAAATGAATAGACTTTATATGTATGGCAGGGCTTTCAGCTTTTCTGTCTCAATGAAACCATATTCAGGGAAAAATTCAATACAAAGTTCTATCCTTTAAAATGGTGACTAATTTTGACACCAACCAATCAGATCATTATTTAACATTGAAGCTAACATCTATTGGTTGGGGCCCAAAATTAGCACCATTTTCAACGATAAGAACTTTAGAATTCCTGATGTTCGTTGGGAAAGCTATTTCCATACCTTACTATGACCCCTGAGATTTATAGATTCAGAGGGAAGAGAAGTGGTTTTTACGGTTGTAGATGGCCTTCCCTTGCTGTTGGAGCAGTGTGATAGAATGCTATTATGCTATTGACTGTACGGGGAATGTACAGACTCTCTCATATGAACACAGAGGGCAGAGACAATAATAGACTGGGGCAGACAACAGTAAAATTCAAGAAAGTCGGAATGTCTCCCTTCCATTAAAGATTCAGTAGTTTTGTGAAAGCCAAATGGAAAAAAAAAAAAAAAAAAAAAAATGTTAATTGTAAAAACAGCCTGGGGCCTTGGCTAGGGGAACTAAACCCTGATAGCTATGAGCGGTGAGTTTCACTTCCCATTTCCAAACCCTAAAATATCGAGCCTTGGGGCCCCTAGGGAACCAATGCTCATAATAATATTATCCGTATTACGATAGGAGCTATATTTAGCATCTGTAGGAAAAAATAAAAACTTACATATGATAACTGTTCTTAGCTGTCTATTTAATTTTAACTTGTCTTGGAAAGTCCCAATGATATTATTATGATATGAGAAGTATGTGAAAACTTCTTATTTATTGTCTGAGATTTGTAGTGAAACAATCTGTGTAGTGGATTTGGTAAATGTCTTTATAACATTTAATGCTGGTTGACATAACATGACGTACGCATTGCTCCAGAACAGATGACAAGAAAGTTTTTAATATGCAAAAGTTACACAGTTTAAATGAAGGCGACCAGCACTACATATTAACCACAAGTAATGCTGGTCTCCTTAATTAACTCTCATGTAAAAAATGTAGCGCTGGTCTCTTTGATCATCTTATGTAAACATGTAGTGATGGTTCCTTAAGTAATATCAGGGAAAATGTAGTGATGGCTCCTTGATTAATCTCATGTAAAAACATTGTAGCGCTGGTCTCCTTAATTAATCTCATGTAACATGTGTGGGTCTCCCCTTAAAATCTCATGTAAACATGTAGCGCTGGTCTCTTTGATCAAGTTATGTAAAACATGTAGGATGCGTCTCCTTGTTAAATATCATGTAAACATGGAGTGCTGGTCCTTGATTAATCTATGTAACACATGTAGCGCTGGTCTCACTTAATTAATTCAGTCAACATGTAGCGCTGGTATCCTTAATTAATCTCATGTAAACATGTAGGGTGGTCTTCCTTAATAATCTCATGTAAACATGTGAGCTGGTCTCTTGATTAATCTCATGTAAACATGTAGTGATGGTTCCTGATTAATCTCATGTGTAAACATGTAGTGATGTCTCCTTGATTAATCTCATGAAAAAAAGTAGCGCTGGTCTCCTTAATTATCTCATGTAAACATGTAGTGGGGTCCTCCTGATTATCTCATATAAACATGTTGTAGCGCTGGTCTCCTTGATTTAATCTCATGGTTAAACAGTAGTGATGGTTCCTTGATTAATCTCATGTAAACATGTAGTGATGGTCTCCTTGATTATCTCATGTCAAATGTAGTGCTGTCTCCTTAAGTATCTCATGTAAACATGTAGTGATGAGTCTCTGATTAATCTTTTCATTATAAAACATGTTTCTAGGGAGGGTCTCCGTGATAATCTCATGTAAACATGTAGAGCTGCGTTCTCCTTGATTAAACTCATGAAAAACATGTAGTGATGGTTCCTTGATAAACACATGTAAACATGTAGTGCTGTTCTCCTTGATTAATCTATGTAAACATGTAGTGCTGGTCTCCTTGATTATATCATTATAAAATGTAGTGCATTGGCTCCTTGAATGAATCTCAGTAAACATGTAGTGCTTGTATACTTGACTAAGCTCATGTAAATAGAGATGTAATTTGGGTTCTAAAATACCAGTTTTCGATGCGAATACGGCGTAAGTGGGGATCAATTTCGGTAACCTCGAAAGCATTGGATTGATTTCGGTAAAACATCCGAAAAAAGTGTATCGTAACGTGGGGATCAATTTCGGTTAACCCTCGATAATTTGTACGAATACAGGTAAACCCTCGAAATCGTAAGTCCATCAAACCTCGAAAAGTAGCGATCGATTTCGGTAAACACCTCGTAATGTTTGTGCCGATTTCGCAACCTCGAATGTACAACTGAGATTTCGGTAACCCTCGGATTTAGTATATCTGTAACCCTCGGGAACGTAGCTTTTTCGATTTCGGTGTAACCCTCGAAAATAGCACGCGAAAAGCCCTCCCCCAGCAGAAATAGAAAAGTATCGTGAGGAAAGAATTTTTAAATGAGTTACTACTATTACGGGTTCCCAGGCCATTCCCAAGGTCTCTTTTGCTATTAACAGTAACCTGCTATCACTATTTAATCCTTAAAATTGAAGGAAACTTTCAAATTTTTTCCCCATAGACAAATATGGTCCGTTTTCGGATTTTCGAATTTTCCCGAAATTCGAAAATCCGAAAACGGGAGAACTCATCACGTTTCGGCAATCTCTAATGTAAACATGTCGTGCTGGTCTACTATGATTAAAATCATGTAAACAGTAGTGCTGGTTCATTGATACTAATGTTAAACATGTAGTGCTGGTCTCCTTGATTAAAACTACATGTAGTGCTGGTCGCCTTGATTAATCTCATGGAAAATGTAGGCTGGTCCAACTCATGTAAACATGTATTGATGGTCTCCGTGATTAATCTCATGAAACATGTAATGATGGTCTCCTGATAATCTAATGGAAACCTGTAGTGACAGGTCGCCTTGATTTAATCTCATGTAAACTGTAGTGTGGTAAAACTCATGTAACAGTAGTGATGTCTCATGATTAAACTCATGTAAACATGTAGTTGCTGGGCTCCTTGATAAAACTAATGTAAACATGTAGCGCTGTTTTGATCAATCTATGTAAACATGTAGAGCTGTCTCATTGACTAAACGCTGTAAAACATGTAGAGATGGTCTCTTGACTAACGCATGTAAACATGTAGTGCTGGTCTCCTTAATTAATTCATGTAAACATGTAGAGGTTGTTCCTTAAGTAAACTATGTAACATGTATTGCGGTCTCTTGATTAAAAAATCATGTAAAAAGTAGCGCTGGTCTCTTTGATCAATTCTCAGTAAACATGTAGAGCTGTCTCCTTGACTAAACGCATTGTAAACATGTAGAGCTGGTCTCTTGACGCAACGCATGAAAAATGTAGTGCGGTCTCCGTAAGTAATCTCAGTTTTTCTTTGTCTTCCTTTTTTTTTTTTTTTTTAACATGTAGAGCTGGTCCCTAATTAAACTCATGTAAACAGTGTGCTGGTCTCCTAGATTTTAAACTATGTAAACATGAAGCAACGGTATCTTTGATCAATCTCATGTCAAACATGTAGAGAGGTCTCCTTGAGGAAACTCAGTAAACATGTAGTGTAGTGTAGTCTTTGTCAATCTCATATAAAATGGAGTGCTGGTCGCCTTGCTTAATCTCATGTAAATGTGTGTGGTCAAATCATGTAAACAGTAGTGTGGTCTCTTGATTAATATCATGTAAACAGTAGTGTGGTCTCCTGATTAAACTCATGTAACAGGTAGTGGTGCTAGTTCTTTGATCAATCTCAATCAAATGTAGTGTGGTCGCCTTGATTAATATATGGAAAAATGTAGTGGATGGTCTCCTTGATTAAATCATGTAAACATGTGATGTGGTTACCTTTGATTAAACTCATGTAAAATGTAGAGCGGGTCTCTTGACGAAACGCATGTAAACATGTGAGATGGGTCTCCTGGACTAAACGCATGTAAAACATGTAGAGCTGGTCTCCTTGACTAAAGCATTGTAAACATGTAGTGATGGTCTCTTAATTAATTCTCAGGTAAAAAATGTAGAGCTGGTCTCCTTAACTAAACTCATGTAAAAAATGCATGCTTAGTCTCCTTGATTCAATCCTTCATGTAAAATGTAGTGCTGGTCTATGATTAATCTCATGTAACATGTAATGCTGGTCTTGATTAATCTCATGTACACATTGTAATGCTGGGCTTCTGATTAATCTCATGTAAAAACATGTAATGCTGGACTATGATTAGTCTTATGTAAAAATGTTAATGGCTGGTCTTTGATTAAATCTATGTAAACATGTAATCCTGGTATATGCATTAATCTCATGAACATGCGTAAGCTGCTCGGTCTCTCGATTCAATTCATGTTAAACAATTAATGCTGGTCTCTGATTATTCTCATGTAAAATGTAATGTGGTCTTTGATTAATCTCAGTAAAAAGTAATGCTGGTCTCTGCATTCATCCATGTAAAAGTAATGCGGTCTTTGATTAATTCTAAGTAACCATGTAATGCTGTCTTGATTATATCTCATGTGTAAACATGTAGTGCTGGTCTCTGATTAATCTCATCTAAACATGTAATGCTGGTCTCTGATTATTCTCATGTAAACATGTAATGCTGGTCTCTGATTAATCTCATGTAAACATGTAATGCTGGTCTCTGATTATTCTCATGTAAACATGCAATGCTGCGTAGTGACTTACTCTCATTTTAAACATGTAATGCTGGTCTCGATTATCTCATGTAAACATGTGTGCTGGTCTTGATTCATCTCATCTAAACATGTAATTGTGGGTTCTGATTAATCTCATGTAAAAAATGTAGTGCTGGTCTCTGATTTAATCTCTGTAAACATGTAATGTGTCAAGTTCTGATTATCTCATCTAAACATGTAATGCTGGTCTCTTGATTAATCTCATTGTAAACATGTAGTGCTGGTCCTCTGATTAGTCTCATGTAAACATGTAAGCTGGTCTCTGATTATCTCATGTAACATGTAGTGATGGTCTCTGATTAATCTCATCTAAAACATGTAATGATGGTCTACTGATTAATTCATGTAAACATGTAAGGCTGGTCGCTGATTAGTCTCATGTAAACTGTAATGCTGGTCTCTGATTAATCCATGTAACATTAATGTAATGCTGGTCTCTGATTAATCTCTGTAAACATGTAAGGCTGGTCTCTGCTTATCTCATGTAAACATGTAATGTGGTCTCTGAATTAATCCTATGTAAACATGTATGCTGGTCTCTGATTAATCTCATGTAAAAACATGTAATGTGGATGCTTATCGCATGTAAAACATGTAATGCTGGTCTCTGATATCTTGTAAACATGTAGTGTGCGTCTCTGATTAATTCTCATTAAACATGTAATCTGGTCTCTGATTATTCTATGTAAACATGTAATGCTGGTCTCTGATAATCTCATGTAAACATGTAATGCTGGTCTTGCTTATTCTCATGTAAACATGCAATGCTGGTCATGATTTAATCTTCATGTAAACATGTAATGCTGGGTCTCTGATTAATCGCAGTAAAATGTAGTTGCTGGTCTCTGATAATCTCCATTAAAAGTAATGCTGCGTCTTGCGTATTCTCATGTACCAGGTAATGCGGGTCTCTGATTAATCTCATGTAAACATGTAATGCTGGTCTCTGATTCTCATGTAAAACATGCAATGCTGGTCTTGATTAATCTCAGTAACATGTAATGCTGGTCTTGATTATCTCCTGTTAAAAAGTAGTGTGGGTCTATGATTAATCTCATCTAAACATTGTAATGCTGGTCTATGATTATCTATTAAACATGTAATGCTGCGTCTCTGATTAATCTCCATGTAAACCTGTAATGCGGGTCTATGATTATTCTCATGTAAACATGCAAGGCTGGTCTCTGAGTAATCTCATGTAAAATGTAATGCTGGTCTCGGATTAATCTCATGTAAACTGTCGTGCTGGTCTCTGATTAATCCATGTAAACATGTTAAGCTGGTCTCTGATTATTCCAATGTAAACATGTTAATGATTGGTCTCTGATAATCTTCATCTAAAATGTAATGTGGTCTCCGATTATTCTCATGTAAACATTGTAATTGTGTCTCTGATTAATCTCATCTAAAAATGTAATGCTAGGTCTCTGATTAATCTCAGTAAACATGTAATGCTGGTCTCTGATTATTCTCATGTAAACATGTAATGCTGGTCTCTGATTAATCTCATGTAAACATGTAATGCTGGTCTGTAAACTTGGAGCTTAAAGCTGCATCTGAGGAAGAACCATAAAGAGACCCCAGAGTGGAGGACGTGTGACTGAAAAGCTACACATGTGCGATTATAGGCGGAAACGGGTGTTCACGTCCCCTGCTTGGGGGTTGGGCGCAGTCTGCTTAATTAAACCTATGTAACTTTTGCATATGTAAAGCTCTTTTGTGTGATCTGTTCTGAAGTTATATAGATAAGTGAAACTGGTGAAATCCTGGACGGTTAAAGCTTCAAACAATTAAACGCGTGGCCTGCTGCTGAAGGTTTGTCTTTTCTCATTATATATTAACAGTGCTCCAGTTCAGGATTCACGCCACAGGCTTACCAGCGCAATTCTGACAAAAATGGAGATCAGAAAATATGTGGGTCACCAGACAAACAGACAATGCACATGCACATCTGACGTACTGCACAGATCTAGAATGTTCCAGTAAACAGGAAAATGAGGCAAACTCCACGTCTAAAACAGTGCTCCAGTACAAAGCACCAATAGACACAAATAAATAATGAACGGAGATCACGGAGCCAGTACTTATTACCTGCATTCAAGCTCGCTGGCTCCCTGATCTCCGTTCATTATTTCAGTCAGAATTTATTCTTTCAGACTACATTAAACTAGCTGGACAGATAAAGCTCCGAAGCTCTTATCTGTGGATTTATTTTCTATGGCGACCTTATTAGTGGTGCAGACAAGAGAAGTCCAGTACTTTAGATAGGAGCTTAGTGTGTGACCCTTAAATTTCATGGCAAAATGATGGCATCCTAAATCGATTATCCAGTGTGTCTATTGATTGGCTGAAAGTCAGCCAAACACGTATATGGCTGCTGGTCTTCAGAAGGAGCAGAGGGAAGAAAGGAGCGTAAGTACAGTTCTGGTCTGATTTTAAAATTAATGCTGGGGAAATCAGGAAGTAACTGGGGAAAAAAATAACAGTTGAGAAGGGAAGCCTATTAACGCAGGCTGAGGCTGGTCACATGGCTGAAAACAGGAAGTGTTCAAGCAGGAAGTAATATTGCTGAACCTTTCCAGCAATAACTTCTCACAGATTTTATCTAGAGATGTGATTTAGGTTTTATCATATCCCCATACAAACGTCACTTCTCCAATGTAAACAGCCCTAACTTGTCTAATCTGCCTGCATAGTCAAGCCCCTCCATTCCCTTCATTATTCTCTGAACTGCTTCTATTTCCAAGATGTCCCTTTTGTATGTGGGAGATTAAATCATGGTAAACATGCTAAGCTGGTCTTGATGTTGATTCATCTCATGTAAAAATGTTAATGCTGGGGTCTCGGATTAATCTCATGAAACTGTCGTGCTGGTCTCTGATTAAATCGCATGTAAACATGTTAATGCTGGTCTCTGATTATTCTCAATGTAAACATGTTAATGATGGTCTCTGATAATCTTAATCTAAACATTGTAATGTGGTCTCCGATTATTCTCATGTAAACATTGTAATGTGCTCCTTGATTAACTCTCAATGTATGTATCGATAATTCGTACAGTATGTGGTCTCTGATAATCTCATGTAAACATGTAGTGCTGCTATGATGTTAATGCTCATTAAAATGTAGTGCGGTCTTGATTAAATCTCATTGTAAAACATGGTCAATGCTGGTCTGCTGATTAATCTCTCGTAAAGATCCGAAGCTCTATCTGTGCATATTTTCTATGGCGGACTTATTAGTGGTGCAGGACAAGACAAGTCCAGGTACTTTAGATAGGAGCTTAGTGTGTGACCCTAAAATTTCATGGCCCAAAATGATGCATCTTAAGATCGATTATCCAGTTTTGTCTATGATATGGTACGGTGAAGCAGCTCAGTGTTTTCTCAACCTTTTTATCCTTGCTAAACCCTTAAATAATGCTGTGACATGGTTCTCATTATCCAGGTGACGGTCACTTTAAAAATATTTGCATGTGTCAGGGACACTAGATAAAAAATTATTATAGTGTTTTATTTATATCTTTCTCTCGGTCATGAATTCATCAAAATAACTAATTTCTTCAACTATAACATGGCAAATCTATATCTATCTTTAAAAAAAATGCACTAAACGTAAAGGGGTGAAAGTGTACAGTCTCTGTCAACTCTGTATAGTGGGAACCCCTACAACCTGCTCAGGGAACCTTAAGTACCCCTAGGTTTGAAACATGATGTCAGACTTGGCCTCTTTGAGGAGGGAACTGACCAATAGAAGGATATGGTCATTCATTAGATGAACATTGATCAATTATTAGAATGATAAATTTTCTAAAAAAAAGAAAAGATGCAGCTTTTAAAGGATATTCTACATTTCAAATTCAAAATTATACCCCAGTTGGTTCTATAATTTAAAGCTTCCTAAAGATTGAACTGATTTGATTATTTTGGACAATTCATTCATAAAATCTTCATCTGGTTTAGAGATTTTTCGGCGATTGGTTCAGGAGGGAATGATGTTCCTTCGACCACATCTTCTAGTCCACATCATCAGCATATTACAAGCTGAAATCTGCTAAAGATTGTTGGTGCAAGGTGGTGCAATCTGATTGGTTCTTCCAATTCAATTTTTGATCTTTGATCAGGAAGAATCGGCTGAAATTTAGATTTGGAATAATTTACCAATGTATGGTCTGCTTAAAGGGCATGTCCACCCCCCAAATCAAAAAATGCCCACTCTGTAGGGCCCCCCAACCTTAAACTCCATATTCAAATGTTTAAAATCAGACCCGAACTGTACTTACCCACCTTCATTCCCTCGGCCTAAGCTTCTGTTGTTTCTTCCAGAAATGGAAGATTAGAGAGGCATGACCGGCAGACACATCTGTGATTGGCTGAAAGTCAGCCAACCACGTATATGGCTGCTGGTCTTCAGAAGGAGCAGAGGGAAGAAAGGAGCGTAAGTACAGTTCTGGTCTGATTTTAAAATTAATGCTGGGGAAATCAGGAAGTAACTGGGGAAAAAAATAACAGTTGAGAAGGGAAGCCTATTAACGCAGGCTGAGGCTGGTCACATGGCTGAAAACAGGAAGTGTTCAAGCAGGAAGTAATATTGCTGAACCTTTCCAGCAATAACTTCTCACAGATTTTATCTAGAGATGTGATTTAGGTTTTATCATATCCCCATGCAAACGTCACTTCTCCAATGTAAACAGCCCTAACTTGTCTAATCTGCCTGCATAGTCAAGCCCCTCCATTCCCTTCATTATTCTCTGAACTGCTTCTATTTCCAAGATGTCCCTTTTGTATGTGGGATTTCAAAACTGCACCGCATATTACAAATGAGGCCTTACCAGTGCCTTGTAAAGAGGGAGAATAATATTTTTCTCTCTTCCTCTCTTTATACAAGACAATATCTTGCTAGCTCTGGCCGTTGCTACCTGGCATTGTTTGCTACAGCTAAGTCTGTTATCTACCAGAACCCGCAAATCTTTTTCCATTACAGATTCACTTAACACAGAGTTATTTATGGTGTAGGTGGCACAGGGAATATTAAACCCCAAATGCATCACCTTACATTTATTAACATTGAATCTCATCTGCTATTCTGCTGCCCATTTTGATAATCTATGTAGGTCTGCTTGCAGCACTTGCACATCATTTGAAGTTTTCAAAGCTTATAGTAGTTTAGTGTCATCAGCAAACACAGAGAACTTGCTCTCAATGCCCCTTTCTAAGTCATTTATAAACAGATTAAAAAGTGGCCCCAGTACAGAACCCTGTACAGTACATTAGCCCACATAGATGTAGCTCCATTTACCACCACAAACAAATGTTTTCTTCTAGGCCAACCATCCTCTGTTTATTAGTCGCCTATGTGGCACAGTATCAAAAGCTTTCGCAAAATCCAAGTATACCACATCCACTGCTGTGCCTGAATCTTAATTCTTACTCGCTTCTTCATAAAAAACAATTACATTTGTCTGGCATGATCTATTTCTCATAAATCCATGCTGACTACTACTAAGATCGGTTCTGGAGACAAAGTCAAGGATATGATGTTAGGCTTACATCATAGCCCCCCATATAGTTACCAGGCTGTGAACGACTACCTTTTTTGAATATTTGTATTACATTGGCTTTTTTCCAATCCAGCGCCACATCCCTAGACCAAAGTGAATCTGAAAAGATGAGAAACAGTGGTCTAGATAGAACTGAACTAATCTCT
Source organism: Hymenochirus boettgeri (assembly GCA_019447015.1). Lineage (NCBI taxonomy): Eukaryota > Metazoa > Chordata > Amphibia > Anura > Pipidae > Hymenochirus > Hymenochirus boettgeri. The sequence goes on along the minus strand of CM033476.1, from coordinate 65,320,635 downwards.
TTTAAAATCCGGGGATGCAATCCATCTGGTCCAGGGGCTTTATTGATATTTACGTTGTCCAATTGTTTCCATAATATTTCCTCCGTCAGCCAATGTGAATACTCCTCATTTCTCCCCTGCCTATTATTATAATCCCTGCTGTAAGGACTAGGATTCTCTATAGTGAAAACCAATGTAAAAAAATGGTTTAGCAGATTAGCCTTTTTGGCATCCTCTACAACCATCTCAGCCTCATTGTTTAATGGTCCCACATTATCAGTCCTCATCTTTTTACCATTTATATACTTAAAAAACATTTTGGGGTTGGACTTCGTTGTTCGGCTATCCGTATTTCATTTTCTATTTTATCTAGTTTTATTGCAGTGCAATTTTGGAATCCTATATACAAAAAGAATATCTTGGAAATGGAAAGGGTTCAGAGAAGGGCCACTAAAATAATAAAGGGAATGGGGGAGCTTGAATATGAAGAGAGACTGGATAAGTTACAATTATGTACACTAGAGAAAAGGCGCTTGCGTGGGGATATGATTACTGTGTATAAAAACATTAAAGGTCCATACATTAAACTATCTGGAACATTGTTCAACAAAAGGACATGTCAGAGAACACGAGGACATCCCTTAAGAAATTTAGTCTTCAAGTTGTGAGAACGGTAAAGCTATGGAACTGTCTTCCAGTGGACGTTGTTATGGCAGGTTCATTGGTCAGTTTCAAAAAAAAGCTGGATGAGTTTCTGCAAACAAGGAATGTTGCAAGTTACTGGTATTGATACATAAAGTAGAGTTGATCCAGGGAAATTTCCGATTGCCACTTGGAGTCAGGAAGGAATTTTTTTCCCCCTCATAATATTAGTGTTTTTTTGCCTTCCTCTGGATCAACTGCTAGGCAGGAAATGAGGGTATTGACGAGTGGGTTGGAGTGGATGGACGTATGTCTTTATTCAACCTCAAATACTATACTATACTATACTATACTATACTATACTATACTATACTGCACTATACTATACTATACTATTCTATATAATACTACACTATACTAGTTTTAAAGATCTGGGCGTTAAGAAAAGCATACAAGTAATAAACAAGAAAGAAAACTTTTTTTTTAGGAAAACCTGATCAATAAAATTAAAGTGTTAGTTCAGTTAAAATAAAACAATATAACAATATAATTTTATTTAAAAATCTATAATCATATAGCATTAATTTGAAGAAAACATCTTAGATAATTCCACATGATTTGAAACAGTAACTTGAATAAGATGGAAAGAATAGGCAGGTTTATGGTTTTTAATCACTCAATGTAAATAAAAGTTAAACAATATAATGTACCATTGTAAGTGCTACAGTAATGTCTGTCTATAGAAAGCAGTTTATTTTTTAACCTTACCTCATGGTTGTTTTCATTACTGTACCTCATACTGATAACATATGTGGGTAGAATGTAGCTACCGATAAAATGCCCTAGAGTGCCAGGTCCCCTTTCATATACATGGATATGGCTTTGCTAAAGCAAATTTAAACATAATTGTTGATACAACTACTACCTTGCATACTATATATATTTAAAGTCCACATAAGTCAACCCCCCTTGGACTGTCAGTCTCTCGCAATGTCCCCCCGACTAACAGCTTTCAGACAAATTTGAGGGAGAACATCACTACCTGAGCTAGTGGAGCAAACTCTAGAAGCCAATCTAGCTTTTAAGATTTCAGGAAATCAATGCAAATCTCTATAAAAAAAACTTTTTATAAAATGGTACCCATGTATAACTTTCTAGTCACACTATTTACATGGCTCCTGGGATATGGCCAGCCATGTGCTAAGGTATACAAAGTGAAATATTCAGCAAAAGGGGGATTAGTAGACTAACATTGTTGTGGTATCACTGTAGTTTAAAATATGCTACTTCATTCCAAGACGGTGCTCCCCTCGAGCAATGTGAGATGAAAATTCATACCGATCCTGACTACGATAGCCACACATGTTACATTCAAAGGGGTCTCGGAACCCATGGCATCCCATGTGGATAGTAAACATGACATAATCCAAGAAAAGAACACAGCAGTGGTCACAGCGATATACCCCTAAAGGGCATCCATCTTTGCTTAGCACGCGGATAGGTTCTCGCTGAAATCGAGGCGATGTCTTGATGTTTTCAAATGGTCTAGGAAGTTGCCTGGAAGACTCAATGACACTGCTGCATCTCACAGGAAGGGCAAATGCAGACTTTTCTTCATGGCTGCTGTCTGTGTCAGTAGAGTCATGTGCACTAACTATTGGGGAATGACCCCTATCGGGGAGTGGCCTCTTCTCTTTTATAAGCTGTCCAGCTACATGGCCATTAGGAATGTCCACACATGCAAGAGCCATCGGATACAGACTACTGATAACAGGGACCATTTCAGCAGTGGTTGGTGGTGTGTGCACCATAGGGCGTAAAGTCTCATGATTCACATAGGCCAAATTGCTTCCTATATTTTGCTCCATAATTCTCGCTGTTATCATGTTGTGCTCTTTATCATACATGTAACCATTGTAGGCAGCATCAAAACATGGCTGCTTCTCTCCTGTAAACATACAAACTTCATTAATACTGATTCATGTATGCACTCTTATTACATTTATAACACAATAAAGTAAAAGGTTTGTTCTAATTAAAAGAAAACTAAAGCCTGAGGTTATAATAATATCACTTGGCCATGTTCACCACCATGTGAAAATCTATAATTACCTTCCCAAACCCCAAAAACCATTACACTGCAATGTCGTCTTACCTCTCCTAAATTTCCTAAAAGACCAACATTTAAACCGGAGTCCACTGTCTTCTTCTTTCTAGGTAGCTGCCTCCTCTTAGAGATGAACAAGCTTGCACATGTCTGAAGGAGGCAGCTTGATCTGCAGCAGTTGCACATTGACCATGATATCATCCATCACAGCTGTTATTGACTGCTGCTTCAGGAAGAACATGGAAGACCTGCAGTTAGACACGTGAACTCCGGACTTAGAATCGATCTTCAGGAATGTTCCCTGGGAAGGTAAAGTATCTTGGGGGTTTTCATTTCTGATTTCTGGGGAAGGTAAGTATAAATTTTCAAATGGGTGCGGACTTGCCTTTAAAAAGCTATGAAAAATGAAAGGAGGACTAAAAAAGGAAACAGAATATAAAGCAGTGAGTGGCTGGGTGATGGCAGCTCCCAAGTATATCAGCACTAGTAGGAGGGGAACTTTTCATCAAAGCTGTAAAAGGCAACTAAACACTCAGAACAGCACTGAATCAGAATGCAGAGCACCTTGATAAAAAGCAGTAATCCATGTCTAACTTCTTAATTTGATGTGGTTGTTGGGAAACGTACCCTTTTAACATTGGGATGGTGATTTATTTTCCAGAATTGCAGTATCCCACAGTGGGGTTCTTCACACATGCCCAACTATATCTAAACTACTAGTAATCCCTAGTCAATCCTGTTACAGCTGGGGAACATGTTACTCAATCAGGAGGTGTGGCCAGAGAATTCATATACACAGTTATATTGTCTAGTTCTTAGGGATTACATTTACCATTTACCATTCCAGTAAATGCCATTTACTGGAGTGGTAATTCACAATGTATTGGTGTTCTTGGGGGAGATGTTTTCCAATATTTCAGTTTAGTTCTCCTTTAAAAAAATAAGGCAGCAATCTAGCGGTGCACCAACTTCAGTTTTGCCGAAAATATTGCTAATTGTCATTGCAATGTCCGTGACAGCGAAATGGCGAAAATAGTGTTTATAAATATGCCCCTTAGACAACTAAACACTAAAAGTACTTTTCTACGAGATTGTGTAATATCGTGTGTAAAAACCTGTTTTGTTATGAAAAGGAGAAGGTCAAATCTGGATGAATTGAGTTAGAAGATTTAAGAGCAGTACTCTATGGCAAACAGTAAAGAGGGTATGTGAATCTCTGCACAACCCGGCTTCTGTTGACATGTAGTGACACAAATCTAAAACAAATAGCTCTTCATAGTGTCCTAATTGAAAGTGATACTCTAGTTCCCTTGTTAAGGCATCCCACCCTTAAAAAACTGGTGTCAGTTATTTTCCCACAAAACAATGCTATTGTTCCCAGTTTATTGATACATCTGATTTTAAACATACCCAGAAATTTTAAGTTGTATTTCTTTCTGGCAAAGTGTGTTTCAAGAGCTTTTTATAGCTTGAGCGTGTAAAGTGGAGGCAGCAGGTAACATAGTAATTGAGGTTAAATAAGTCCAACCTTTTCATCCTCCTTTTTTAACCCCACTTCCATTGATTCAGGAGGGGAAAAAAACAACAAAAAAAAGGGGGGGGGGATTCCTTCCTGACTCCAAACGGCAATCGGAAACTATCCCTGGATCAACAAGAACTACATATATGTATTAATACCACTATTCTCAATATTATTAGTATCCCTGTACCAACCACACTACGTTATGTATTAATACCACTAATTCTCAATTATATAGTATCCCTGTACCAACCACAACTACAGATATTTAGTAATACACTACTTCTCAATATATATATCCCTGTACCAACCAGAACTACAGTATAGTATTAATACCTGTAATTCTCATATATAGTATCCCCGTACCAACCAGAACTACAGTATATGTATTAATACCAGTAACTCTCATATTATATAGTATCCCCGTACAACCAAACTACAGTTATGTATTATACCAGTTCTCAATATTATATAGTATCCCTGTACCAACCAGAACTACAGTATATGTATTAATACCAGTAATTCTCAATATTATATGTATCCCCTACCAACCAGAACTACAGTATATGTATTAATACCAGTAATTCTCATATTATATAGTATCCTCGTACAACCAGAACTACAGTATATGTATTAATAACAGTAATTCTCAAATTATATAGTATCCCTGTACCAACCAGAAAACTCAGTATATGTATTAATACCAGTAATTCTCATATTATATAGTATCCCTGTACAACCAGAACTAAAGTATATATATTAATACCATTAATTCTCAATATTTAGTATCCCTGTACCAACCAGAACTACAGTATAGTTATTAATACCAGTAATTCTCAATATTATAGTATCCCCGTAACCAACCAGAACTACAGTATATGTATTAATACCATAATTCTCAATATTATATAGTATCCCTCGTACCACCAGAACTACAGTATATGTTATTATATCAGTAATTCTCAAAATTATATATCTATCCCTGTACCAACCAGAACTACAGTATATGTATTAATACCGTAATTCTCAATATTATTTTAGTATCCTGTACCACCAGAATTACAGTATATGATTAATACCGCAATTCACAATATTATATAGTATCCCCCGTGCCAACCAAACTACGATATTATTAATACCAGTAATTCTCAATATTATATAGTCTCCTCGTTCCAACCAGAACTACAGTATATGTATTAATATCAGTAATTCTCAATATATAGTATCCCTCGTTCCAACCAGAACTACAGGATATGTATTAACTACCAGCAATTCACAATATTATATAGTATCCCCGTGCCAACCAGAACTACAGTAATGTATTAATACCATGATTTCAATATTTATAGTATCCCTGTACCAACCAGAACTACAGTATATGTATTAATACCTAATACTCAATTATATATAGTATCCCAGTAACCCAACCAGAACTACAGTGTATGTATAACATACCACAATTCACAATATTATATAGTATCCCCGTGCCAACCAGAACTACAGTATATGTATTAATACCAGTAATTCTCAATTTTATAGAGTATCCCCTCTTCCAACCAGAACTACATATAGTATAATAACCAGTAATTCTCAATATTATTTAGTATCCCTGTACCAACCGAAACTAACAGTATACGTATTAATACCAGTAATTCTCAATATTATATAGTATCCCTGTACCAACCAGAACTACAGTATATGTATTAATACCTGTAATTCTAAATATTATATAGTATCCCTGTACAACCAGAACTACAAGCATATGTATTAATACCAGTAATTCTCAATAGTATATAGTACCTGTACCAACCACAACTACAGTTATGTGATTACCATAATTCTCAGTATTATATAGTATCCCTGTACCAACCAGAACTACCGCATATGTATTATACCAGTATTCTCGATATGTTTTAGTTTTAGAAACTTATCTAGCCCACTTTTAAAGCAATTCAATGAACTTGCCATAACTACATCTGCTGGAGACAGTTCCACAGTTTTCACCGTTCTCACTTTAAAGAATCCTTTCCTAACCTGAAGATGAAACTTCTTTTCTCCAACTTAAAGGATGTCCACGTGTCCTCTGTGAGACCTATTAGTGAAACAATGCACCAGGATTCATTGTATCCTATTAATATATTTGTATGAGGTTATCATATCCCATGCAGTCCTCCATCCCTTTATTTTAGTTGCCCTTCTCTGAACTGCTAGAACAAATCGGGGGTGGCCCCACTATCTCGGCTGCCTGCATTGCACTGCCGACTCTTTTCGCAGCACATGCGACACTAATTTTAGTGCGTATTCATGCACTGCAGTAGGGTTAAATCAAAGAATTGCAGGGCATGCACAGGGTATTATTGTTATGTGTAAATTTATTTGATCATGTCTCTGTGGTATCTTAGTACTTGATACATATATATTTAATGCTTTAATACTTTATGATACTATAACATTTTTAATAATATCTTTTATTTAATACTATATTATATAGTCTTAATATCTATCCTTTCCCTGAGTATATTTTGACATAGAAATGAGACACCCAATTTGAGAATGTATATGGAGTTATATTATATTATGTCTATTTAGACGATATACGAAATGTTACTAGTTGTTTCGACCTCTTAGTTTCATTTTTTTCTTTTGTTTCACTCACTTTCACTATAGTTTACTTTGAGTTATTTCTTATATTATTTCACACAGCTCCCCTTACTATATATTATTGGTATATCTATATTTAGATATGAAGTGGTTGTATCTGGACTAAGATACTTGACCTAGCTATACATATATTTATATTTTATACTCTATTTTTAGACATAGTTGTATTGCCATAATATTCTTCTATCTATATATTGTTATGATGCACTCTTTGAACACAGGTTCTATATAGGCATTTATATGGTTTGTAATTATTCACAATGTGCTATATATAACCTAAATTTTTTGTATAGATGTGTTATATAATTACATACCAGCAACTATTGTTTTTATTCTCACTTACCATCTGTGCAGTATGTTGATTGCTATCCTGATTTGTCTTTTGTGTTTGCTATTTATCACCTTTAATTATGACATTCCTTTAATTTGATTTAAAAAAAGTTGTGGGTGACCTAGTTACCCTCTGATAAGTGACCACTGTCACGATACGTGTCAGGGACAGGTTCCTGCAGTGTTTTTCCTACATTTGTTGGCCATGTAACAATAAAGGATTGATTTGCACCGGGGTTGAAGACTCGTCCCTTCACTTTTTTACAAGTTGAGACGTGTAGAGTCTCTTTTATTTGGAGCTGCCGTCGTCCTGGGATGATAGTCCTGCCTGACTGCTGGGTCCGATGGCACCGTAGGAGGTAAGACCTGATTGTTACTATATCAAATTATCATATCCTGCATTTACAGACTCTGACACCACCCATCCTTAAGCGCAATCTCTCGCCTGGCTGCGTCTGTCCACAAATAGAGACGGGCCGAAACTCACTAGTTTCGTTCCATTTTGGATTCCGGGTCTCGGGAAATCCCACCAAAATCCGACACCAGAACGAATTTTCAAATGTACAGTGCTATTTTTGATAATTTTCAAAAATGCCCCTCGTATTTTCGAATGAAGTGGAGGCAGCAGGTAACATAGTAATTGAGGTTAAATAAGTCCAACCTTTTCATCCTCCTTTTTAACCCCACTTAACAGTTGATTCAGAGGGAGGAAAAAAAAACAACAACAAAAAAAAAGGGGGGAAGCGATTCCTTCCTGACTCCAAACGGCAATCGGAAACTATCCTTGGATCAACAAGATCTACAGTATATGTATTAATACCAGTAATTCTCAATATTACATAGTATCCCTGTACCAACCAGAACTACAGTATATGTATTAATACCAGTTATTCTCAATATTATATAGTATCCCTGTACCAACCAGAACTACAGTATATGTATTGATACTAATAATTCTCAATATTATATAGTATCCCTGTACCAACCAGAACTACAGTATATGCATTAATACCAGTAATTCTCAATATTATATAGTTCCTTCCGACTCCAAACGCAATCGGAAACTATCCTGGACAACAAGAACTACAGATAGGTATTTAATACCACAATTCTTCAAATTTATATAGTATCCTGTACAACACAACTACAGTATATGTATTAAATACCACTAAATTCTCCATATATATAGTATCCCTGTACCAACCACAACTACAGTTATATGTATTAATACCAATATTCTCAATATATCTAGTATCCCTGCTACCAACAGAACTTACAGTTAGATGTATAAACCTGAATTCTCAATATAGAGATTCCCCGTACCAACCAGAAACTACAGTATATGTTATTAATACCAGTAATCTCTCAATATGATATAGTTCCCCGTACACAACCAGAAAAACAGTATATGTATAATCCAGTATTATCAATATATATAGTATCCCTGACCAACCAGACTCAGTTATGATTTATATAAGTAATTTCTCAATATTATATAGTTATCCCTCGTACCCTCCTAAACTTGACAGTAAGATGAATACCAGTAATGCTCAATATTATATAGTATCCTCGTTACCAACCAGCAAGGAACTACAGTTATAGTATAAGTACTCAGTAATCTCAAATATGTAGTATCCGCTGTACCAACCAGAACACAGTATATGTATTAATACAGTAATTCTCAATATGGAATAGTCGTATACTCGTTACCAACAGAAAACCTAAGTATATGATATAATCCAGTAATTCTAATATTAGTTAGTATCCCGTAACCAACCAGAACTACGTATATGTATTAATACCAGTAATTCATACATTATATTATCATGTGAAAACAAACTCATCCGTACACAAGATATCATACTTAGTTTAGTAATTCTCAATATTATATAGTATCCTTCGTACCAACCAGAAACTACAGATATGTATTAATATCAGTAATATCAAAATTATATAGTATACCGGTACCAACCAGAACTGTATATGTATTAATAACCAGGAATCTCAATATGATGAGTATCCCGTACCAACCAGAATTACAGTATATGTATTAATAACAGCCATTCACCAATATGATATAGTATCCCCATGCCAACCAGAAATTACGTATATGTATTATACACAGTAATTCTAATATATATAGTATCATCGTTCCAACCAGCACTACAGATATGTTATTATATCAGTAATTCTCAATACTATAGTATCCTCGTTCCAACAGAATACAGTATAGGTATAATACCAGCAATTCACAATATATATAGTATCCCCGTTGCCAACCAGAAAACTACAGTTATATGTATTAATAAAGTGATTAACTCAATCTTATAAGATCCCTGCACTTACCAACCAGAAACTACAGTATATGTATTAATACCAGTAATACTCAATATTATAGTATCCCAGTACCAACCCGAACTACAGGGTATGTAATAATACAGCAATTCACATATTATATCGTATCCCCGGTGCCACAGAACTAACAGTATATGTATTAATACCAGTAATCTCAATTTTATAGAGTACCCCGTCCAACCAGAATACAGTATATGGATTAATACCAGTAATTCGAATCCGCGAGTAAAATGTACATGGTACCTAGGAGCGAGCACCGAATCCGCGAGTAAAGTGTCCATTAAAGCCTATGCGCAAGCATCGAATCCGCGATTAAAACCTACATGGTACCTAGGCGCGAACGAGCTCAAAAATAGCGCGAGTGAGAGTAAAATTGATTTTTCAAATGTCCTGGATATTCGAACATGTTCCCCAGAACATTTCCCAGGTCCCACAGCCATTTACATTAAGTTACCAATGATATTTTAATTGTATTTCATTAGAACTTTTCAAACTATTTGACTCCCATTTACTTTAATGGGTCTGTTTTCGAACTTTCCATTTAGTTCGAAAGTTCAAAAACGGACCAAACTTTCGAAAGTAGTGTAAAACCCAAAAGGCAAATTTTCTTTATTTCATTAATAGGGCTATTTTTTTAGTATTGCTTATTTTCAGAAAACTGCAGCTAATTATCAAACCAGTTCCATTAATATGGGAACATACCATAGTGCTGGGAAATAAATAGTCATGTTAATGGAACATTCAAGTTAGTAATGATGTTTGGCGAAAATTCAGGTAAAACTGCAAAAACTGCAACAAAAGGGAGAAAAGGGGCAAAAAGGCGAAATTTCACCTATTTATAAATGGCTTTAAATAAAAATGACAAAAATTAAACTAGAAAGCAATTTCTCTTTTCGCAGTGATACCACACTTAATGCTATGAATAAGGCGAATACTTTCGCCACACATTGCCGCAGCGATACTTTTCTGCAAACACAAAAGCGAGCGTTTTTATAAATAAAGCGAAAATATCACTATTTGTCATTGCGATGTCCTGTGATAGCGGAATGGCAAAAATAGTGTTTATAAATATGCTTCTTAGACAACTAAACACTAAAATTACTTTTCTACGAGATTGTGTAATATAATTGTTAAAACCTGTTTTGTTACTGAAAAGGAGAAGGTCAAATTCTGAATTGAAGTTAGAAGATTTGAAGAGCAGCTGCTTATGAGCAAACAGTAAAGAGGGGTATGTGAATCTCTGCACAAAATCCGGCTTCTGTTGACATGTAGTGACACAAATCTAAAAAACCTTCATCTTTTTCATAAGTGTCCTATGAAATTGACTCTAGTTCCTTTTTTTTAAAAAAAAATGGTTCAGTTCTTTTCCACAAACAAACTGCTATTTGTTCCCATTTATTGATACATCTGTACCCAAAAAATTAAGTTGTATTTCTTCTGGCAAGCTTGTGTTCAAGACTTTGTTACTGATGCTTGTACTGTGAAGTGGGTATGGCAGCAGTGGACTAGTAATTGAGTTGTTAAATAAGTCCAACCTTTCATCCTCCTTTTTTAAACACCCACTTAACAGTGATTCAGAGGGAGGAAAAAAAAGCAACAACAAAAAAAAAGGGGGGAAGCATTCCTTCCTGACTCCAAAAGCGCAATCGGAAAACTATCCTTGGATCACAAGATCTACATGTATAGTAGTAATACCAGTAGTCTCAATGATTACATAGTTCCCTTACCGACCAACCAGAACTAATATATGTATATACCAGTTATTCTCACTATTTATAGTACCTGTACCCCACCAAACTACGTATAGTATTGATACTACTATCTCAATATTATTATTCCCTTTACCAACCAGAACTACGTCATATGCATTAAATACCAGTAATTCTCAATATTATATAGTATCCTCGGTTCCAACCAAACTACTTTAGGTATTAACTACCATAATTCTCCATATATTATAGTATCCCTGTACCAACCAGAACTACAGTATCTGCATTATACCAGTATTCTCAATATTTATTATCCCTGTACCAACCATAACTACAGTATATGTATTAATACCATACTTCGCCATTATATATATCCCCGTACAACCAGAACTACTGTTTGTATTAAATACCAGTAAGTCTACATATTATATAGTATTCCACTCGTAACCAACCAGAACTACATTATTATTTATTAAGACCATATTCTCATATTATATATATCCATGTATCACCAGCAACTACAATATAGGTATTAATACCGTAATTCTCATATTATTTAGTACCCTGTACCACAGAACACGAGTATATTTATTAATACCGCAATTCTCAATATTATTTATCTCCCGTACCAACCAGACTACAAGTATCTGTATTCTACCACAATTCACAATATTATATAGTATCCCCGTGCCACCGAACTACAGTATATGGTATGAATACCAGTGATTCTCACTATTATTTCGTATCCCTGTACCACCAGAACTACAGTATATTATTCTACCAGTAATACCAATATTATAATAGGATCCCCAGTACCAACCAGACTACAGTTATAGGTTATGAATAACCACCAGCAATTCACATATTTATAGTATCCCCCGTGCCCAACCAGAACATACAGTAGTATGTATTAATGGACCAGTAATTTCCAATATTATATAGTAGCCCCGTACCAACCAAACGACAGTATTGTATTAATACCATAATTCTCAATATTTTTAGTATCCTGTACCAACCAAACTACGTATATGTAATTACTACCAGTACATTCTCAATATTATATATATCCCTGTACCAACCAGAACTAACAGTAATGTTTAATACAATATTCACAATATTATATGTTCTCCCTGTACCAACCAGAATTAACAGTATATGTATTAATACCAGTAATTCTCATATTATTTAGTACCCTGTACCAACCAGAACACATATACGTATTAATACCCTTAATTTTTCAATAATTATATAGATCCCTGTACCACCCATAACTACGTAGATGTATTATACCAGTATTCTCCAATACTTATATAGGTATCCCTTACCAACCAAACGACAGTATAATGTATTCAATACCAGTAATTTCCATATTGAATAGTACCCCCCTGTACCAACCAGAACTACAGCATATGTATTTAATACCAGTATTCTCGATATCTTATCTACCCCACTTTAAAGCTATTCAATGAACTTGCCATACCGACCTCTGCTGGAGACAGTTTCAACAGTTTTCCACTGTTCTCACTGTAAAGAAACCTTTCCTAACCTTAAGATGAACTTTCTTTCTTCCCACCTTAAAGGATGTCCTCGTGTCCTCTGATTGACTTATTCTGAACAATGCACCAGAAGAGTTCATTGTATGGCCTATTTAATAATATTTGTATAGGTTTCTCATATCCCCATGCAGTCCCCATCCTTTATTTTAGTTGCCCTTCTCTGAACTTCTAGAACAAAATCATGGGGTGGCCCCACTATCTCGGCTGCACTGCCGACTCTTTTCGTCAACACATGTCGATCACTAATTTTAGTGCTTATTACATGCCCTGCAGTAGGGTTTACATCAAAGGAAATTGCCAGGCAATGCCCAGGGTAGTATAACTGTTATGTTAATTTATTTGATCATGTCTCTGTGGTATCTTAGTAACTTGATACATATATATTTATGCTTTCAATAACTTTATGATACTACTTTTAATAATTCTTTATTTAATACTATATCATATAGTCTTAATGGGCATGTCCACCCCCAAAACTATAATCCCCCCAACTACTGCCCCCACCATTAGTTGTAAGTTAATCCTTACCTCACATTCCTAAATCCATCCGGTTCTCCTGTGTCCCCCCCCAAAGTTACTGCTATTGTTCCCAGTTTATTTGATACATCTGTACCCAAAAAATTTAAGTTGTATTTCTTTCTGGCAAAGGTGTGTTCAAAGAGCTTTTTATATGCTTGAGCGTGTGAAGTGGAGGCAGCAGGTAACATAGTAATTGAGGTTAAATAAGTCCAACCTTTTCTCCTCCTTTTTTAAACACCCACTTAACAGTGATCAAGAGGGATGAAAAAAAAGACAACAACAAAAAAAAGTGGGGAAGCATTCCTTCCTGATCCAACTGCAATCGGAAACTATCCTTGGATCACAAGATCTACATGTATAGTAGTAATACCAGTAGTCTCAATGATTACATAGTTCCCTTACCGACCAACCAGAACTAATATATGTATATACCAGTTATTCTCACTATTTATAGTACCTGTACCCCACCAAACTACGTATAGTATTGATACTACTATCTCAATATTATTATTCCCTTTACCAACCAGAACTACGTCATATGCATTAAATACCAGTAATTCTCAATATTATATAGTATCCTCGGTTCCAACCAAACTACTTTAGGTATTAACTACCATAATTCTCCATATATTATAGTATCCCTGTACCAACCAGAACTACAGTATCTGCATTATACCAGTATTCTCAATATTTATTATCCCTGTACCAACCATAACTACAGTATATGTATTAATACCATACTTCGCCATTATATATATCCCCGTACAACCAGAACTACTGTTTGTATTAAATACCAGTAAGTCTACATATTATATAGTATTCCACTCGTAACCAACCAGAACTACATTATTATTTATTAAGACCATATTCTCATATTATATATATCCATGTATCACCAGCAACTACAATATAGGTATTAATACCGTAATTCTCATATTACTTAGTTACCCTGTACAACCAGAAAAACAGTATATTTATTAATACCCATTATTCTCAATATATATAGTATCCCGTACCAACCAGAACTCAGTAGTTCTGTATTCTAACAATTCTACAATATTATATAGTTATCCGTCCTCCGAAACTTACAGTAAGGCTATGAATACCAGTAATTCTCACTATTATTATGTATCCCGTTACCACAGAACTACAGTATAGTATTAACTACCAGTAATCCATATATATATAGTGATCCGCAGTACCAACCAGAACACAGTTATATAGAATTAACACCAGCAATTCAATATGGTTATAGTCTATAACCGTGCAACCAGAACATACAGTAGTATGTATAATGACCACGTAATTCTCAATTATATAGTACACCGTACCAACCAGACACTACTAGTATTGTATTAATACCATAAATTCCAATATTTTTAGTTATCCATGTGACCAACCAGAAACTACTGTATATGATTATACCAGATAATTCTCAATATTATATATATCCCTGTACCAACCAGAACTAACAGTAATGTTTAATACAATATTCACAATATTATATGTTCTCCCTGTACCAACCAGAATTAACAGTATATGTATTAATACCAGTAATTCTCATATTATTTAGTACCCTGTACCAACCAGAACACATATACGTATTAATACCCTTAATTTTTCAATAATTATATAGATCCCTGTACCACCCATAACTACGTAGATGTATTATACCAGTATTCTCCAATACTTATATAGGTATCCCTTACCAACCAAACGACAGTATAATGTATTCAATACCAGTAATTTCCATATTGAATAGTACCCCCCTGTACCAACCAGAACTACAGCATATGTATTTAATACCAGTATTCTCGATATCTTATCTACCCCACTTTAAAGCTATTCAATGAACTTGCCATACCGACCTCTGCTGGAGACAGTTTCAACAGTTTTCCACTGTTCTCACTGTAAAGAAACCTTTCCTAACCTTAAGATGAACTTTCTTTCTTCCCACCTTAAAGGATGTCCTCGTGTCCTCTGATTGACTTATTCTGAACAATGCACCAGAAGAGTTCATTGTATGGCCTATTTAATAATATTTGTATAGGTTTCTCATATCCCCATGCAGTCCCCATCCTTTATTTTAGTTGCCCTTCTCTGAACTTCTAGAACAAAATCATGGGGTGGCCCCACTATCTCGGCTGCACTGCCGACTCTTTTCGTCAACACATGTCGATCACTAATTTTAGTGCTTATTACATGCCCTGCAGTAGGGTTTACATCAAAGGAAATTGCCAGGCAATGCCCAGGGTAGTATAACTGTTATGTTAATTTATTTGATCATGTCTCTGTGGTATCTTAGTAACTTGATACATATATATTTATGCTTTCAATAACTTTATGATACTACTTTTAATAATTCTTTATTTAATACTATATCATATAGTCTTAATGGGCATGTCCACCCCCAAAACTATAATCCCCCCAACTACTGCCCCCACCATTAGTTGTAAGTTAATCCTTACCTCACATTCCTAAATCCATCCGGTTCTCCTGTGTCCCCCCCCAAAGTTATAGAAACAGCCCTTACATATAGATACAACCCTTACATATAGAAACAACCCTTACATATAGATACAGCCCTTACATATAGAAACAGCCCTTACATATAGATACAACCCTTACATATAGAAACAACCCTTACATATAGATACAGCCCTTACATATAGATACAGCCCTTACATATAGAAACAACCCTTACATATAGATACAGCCCTTACATATAGATACAGACCTTACATATAGAAACAACCCTTACAGGGTTCTGAATAATAAGTACGCCATGAAACATAATTGATATCTGGGAATTAATTATGATCTTCTGTTGTTGATAGATGGCCTTGCTCTATCTGTGCAGATGCTATTGGCTGGGAGATTCTTCCTCTTTTAAAATTAACGCTCCAGTGACTTGGTGTTAGAAGTCCCCCATCCCTTTTTCACTCCACTCCACCCCATCCCCAAGCACACTAAACAGGTTGTAATATTAATTATAGGACCGTGCCCTAAACTCTTATCTCACTGTGCTTTAAGAAATGAAAACAGGTTGTGAAACTCTTAATGGGGATTCCCGCTGGGGAGAAGAAATATTTGGCGGTGAAGCTTAAGGAAAAGTCAAAGAATGCAGAGAAACGAAAACTACTTTTGAATGTACATGCTATTTTTTTCGATAATTGTCAAAATAGCCTCGAACGGAAAATTATTAACAATCGATCACAGATACATTTTCCGAGTTTCATATCGTATTTTTCGACATGTTGTGCGAGGCTATTTTCGAAAGTTATCCGAAAATAGCTCGCAACGTTCGATTTTTTGTATATACCATGGAACTCGAAATGGTCTCCATCCGATGGTATTTTTGATATTTTTGACCATTCGAGGCATTATATTCGACATTTCAAATTTCGGAACCGAGGGGTTTCGTGTTGGAAAAAGATGAAATTATAGCTGGATACTAACAACTGCCTCTGTTTTAGCCCCTGCTTACATTAAATGCAGTCAACACAGAAGTGAATAAATAACAGATTGAGGGCTAGGCCACACTGCTGCGTTTTTTGCGTTTGCGATTTTCAAAATCATTGAAAACGGCGGCAACGCAAAAAACACGCGTTTTTCGGTTGCGATTGCGTTTGCTTCTGCATTTTAATCGCAATCGCATTGCTTTCCTATACTTATGAAGAAATCGCAACGCAACAAAAAATCGAACATTGAAATCGCATGCTATGCGTTTGCGTTGCAGTGTGGCCGTGCCCAACACACTTTTTATTCTGCTCTTGTTTTCACGGTTTTTACACTTCCACATACCTCTGTGTAATACGGAACCACACACTCCTTAAGGAATTATACATATTTAACGTTATTGTACCTGCCCTTTTACATTCTATTGTTTAATAGTCCCATAAAACAGATGAAAATATGTTTATAAACAAAAGTATCAAACTTCTCAGAAATCACAAGGAATGTTCAGAAACTTTTATATGCCTGCATCTGTAGACATTGATCTCTCTATTAACAGAACTTCCTGGTTTTTGGAATCTGTTTCTTACAGAAAATACACTAGCTTTTATAGGAAATAGCATCCTATATATGATCTATATAGTGAAAAGAGCAGGTTATTAGAGCACTTAAGACAACTAAAGCCATCTGAACAACATTGAATCAGAAAGTAGAGCTCATGATTAATAAAGCAGTAATCTGTGTGCCTCACCTCTATTTTGATATGGTTGTTAAGAATTTCACCTTTCTAACATGTTTTTTTTTTATTATTTCCCAGCATTCCAGAATCACCTAATGTGGTCACTGACCTATTACTCTTTACATGCTCAGTCTAAGCACTGCAGGAACTTGTTATCAGTTGGCCACACCCA
This sequence comes from Hymenochirus boettgeri, assembly GCA_019447015.1. Lineage (NCBI taxonomy): Eukaryota > Metazoa > Chordata > Amphibia > Anura > Pipidae > Hymenochirus > Hymenochirus boettgeri. The sequence goes on along the minus strand of CM033476.1, from coordinate 65,302,891 downwards.
CTAATAGCCTCTAGCCAATGTTTTACAGGACAGATTAGGGCAAGGAGCATGCGACTATGATCAGGGGTGTGGCCAGTCACTGCACATACACTTTATTATATCTAGTTCTTCCATAGCTGCATAGTACCCAGACCTAAAAGTCCTCACCTGGGAACATTACCTTACAGACTGATTTATATCTCAAAGTTTCCCTCGGCACTCCAGTCTGTTCTAATCCGCTCTGTCCCACTGTAGTGACAGTCCGGGATATAGCCAATTGGAATACACGCAGATCGTGTCTTCCCATTGGCTACATGTGGACCGTGGAGAGAAATGCAGAGGGTAAGTAGTGTAAGTTCATTTGTTAGGTAAAGTACCCAGGGCGAGGACTCTCCAGACTGCAGTTTAGGTTTCTCCCTGTTCAAACTAATGAGAGGAACAAGGAACACGTAAGTGCCGCAAAGGCCCTGATAGGCCGGGAAGCGGTCCCGGTTCGAGCTGCGGGACCCTTAAGCCCTAAAAGGCCCTTATCAGGGCCCCCGCTGGAGGGTGCCCTCCTCCCCGCCACGGCCCTTCTCCTCCCCGTCGCGGGCGTGGCAGGGGGCCTTGGAGGGGCTGATGGGGAGCGTGTGCGTTGCCCATCAGCCCCCTCCTAGCCTCCTGCTCCATATGTTCGCCGCGAGCGGGATGGGGAGGCTGCTGGGAGGCGGCCTGCCGTGGTCGCGCAGGGGGCAAGGGGGAATGGCGTATCCCTGCCCCTGTAGTGGAGGCGCGGGCAAGGAGTTTTAAATCCCTTCGCGTCGCTAGTGCGTATCGCCGCAAAGGGACTTAAAATTACCACAGGATCGTGGCCACGATACATATCGCGGCTAATCGTTCGGCGTTATCAATACGGCGATAGCGGTATTTTCGCAGACGCGATGTGCGGCGGTAATTTTGGCCGCTTTTCGCCCCTTTATAAATATGCCCCTTGGAGTTTGGGAGGGCTTAGCCCACATTAGATTTTACGTTCTTTCCTGTACTTACATGGAAACAATTGCAATTCATAAAATGGTAGGGAAGGCCTTTTTTAGGAACTGTCCCCTTTGGTAATATTACCAAAAAGGGACAATCCTACCATATATTGCATGTGTATAAGGGCTAGGCCACGGTGCCGCGATTCTCACGCGCTTCTTGTGTGAGAATCACAATGCCATGATTTAAATTGTGGGTAGCCACACTGTATGTGGCTTGTCTGTTTTCAGAGCCATGCGATCACCATATTTTGGTGTGAATCGCATGCATCTAATAACAATTATTCACCAACTCGCAGCACAAATGCATGGTAACACACGTGAAACGCACTGCACTGCAATTGTGCTTTTCATGCGCAAAAGCTCTTTTGTAACAATTTCCATGATGTAGGAGCCTTTTTTTTTTTCAGCTCAATAATAAGAATAATTTACTAGAGTGATTAACAGGCTTCATGTAGTATTTCACAGAGAAAGTGTTTAAAGGGTATGAAGGTATAAAAGGAGGGGTATGATCACTTTCTACATATAATTAATGGGCCATACACTAAACTCTCTGGTGATTGTTCACTAATAGGTCATATTAGAGGAACACTTGGCCTCCCTTAAGGTTGGAAGAAAAAGTTTCATCTTCAGGTTAGGAAAGGTTTCTTTACAGTGAGAGCTGTGAAACCTGTGGAACGGTCTTCCAGCAGATGTGGTAATGGCAAGTTCATTGAATAGCTTTAAAGTGGACTAGATAGTTTTCTAAAACTGAAAAATTGAGAATTACTGGTTTAAATACATTACTGTTGTAGTTTCGGTTGGTACAGGGATACTATAATAATATGAGAATTACTGGTATTAATACATATACTGTTATTCTGGTTGGTACAGGGATACTATATCATATTGAGAATTACTGTATTAATCATACACTGTAGTTCTGGTTTATCAGGATGTTTGATTTGGAGTCAGGAAAGGATATCTCCAACCTTCATCTGGATTAAGTGGTAGGTAGGTACATACGTAGGCTTTAAAGTCGGACTGATGGACATTTGTGTTCATTTAACATCCAATACTATTTTATTATGTATGTTAAGTAATGGAAAAAACTCAAAGCTATATTTGGTCTACAATCTGTAAACATGATTAATCTCACAGTACTTTTAAGAACAGCCAATTTCAAAATATTCTTGTGATCTGACAAATCCCAGAACTTGAGGTTATGAGATTAGTCTGATCTTTCAGTTTCGTATTGCACATCATATAAACACTATATTAGACCAATACTACTACTTTGGCAGGAGAGCAAGCACAGCAGCATAACTTCAGTCTTTTTTATTAGAGCATAACCATCCTGTGGGAGACTTAGCCTACATATAGATTTTACTTATATGAAAACATTCAATTCATAAAAAGTAGTGAGCAGCGTAAAAATTTCAATAACTGTCCCCTATGGTAATATAAAATAGGGACAATTTGACCATCTATGCATGTGTAATAAGGGCTAGGCCACAGTGGTGCGATTTTCATGCGTTTCCGATTGTGTTTTACAATCCATTAGTGTGTGAGAATTACATGCTAGTGCTTTTTCATTGTGTATCCACATTGTATGTGCTCAATCCATTTTCAGGGTGTATTAGAGCAACATTATGGGTCAGAAAGAAAATCTACTTAACCACCGCCCCCCTCAAGATTTTTTATCTACCTCTGATTAACTGGTAAGTAGGGCCCATGAGTTGGGTTATAAAAGTTGATGTATGATCTGGATGATCTAGGCTTAACGGTTGGTTAGATGGACTTTGTGTTTATTAAACATCCAATACTATGATCCTATGCATGTTAATGAAAAAAAAAACTCAAAAGCTATATTTGTTCTGTAAAACATGATTAATCTCACAGTACATTTAGATGAGCCAATTTCAAAATTTCTGTGTGATCTGACAAATCCCAGAACCTGAGGTTATTGAGATGAGTCTGCTTTTCATTTTTGTATTGCATATTATGTTAAGATTGATTATAGCCCAAAAAACATTAGTTGTCTTGGGTATAGTGGTATTCACAGAATGAATTGGGAGGACTTTCTATAGTGATAACAAATAAACTAACGAAAAGTATAAATACAGAAAATCCACAGTGCATATACCAAAACATTGAACATCTTTAAAGGAATATTTCTTTAGAAGTGAACTATTCCTTTTTAAAGGAGGTAAAGCAGCGATGCCTTATCTCCCATTCTTAAATGATTTAACGGGGGCCAGGAGTGAAGATACAAACTTACCTTTGAGTGCGATCCACGCTGGCTCCTCTACTTTCCTCTCTTCTTTGGCTTTACTTAACTATAGTGTGCGTTAACATGCATGCTCACTTCAGTTAGCCTGAAAAGTCCGGACCTGTCAGAGGAGCCAATGGTGGATTGTGTACGCAGGCAAGTACTGTATCTTTGCTCCTTTTACATGAATTGAGAAATGGGAGGTAAGGCATAGCTCCTTTACCTCTCATTCTCATTTATGCAAAAAAGGTTGGTTAATTCTCATCCTATCCTTTAAGAAAAATGAGACTTGGAAATAAAACAAACTTTGAATAAAAAAGTAATTGCATCAGCAACCTTCTTAGCATGGAAAACTGTACTCACTCACTACCCTCCTTTTCCTTTATGAGCCTCTTTTAAGTTCACTTGTTCCATAAATTTGGAGCTGACATTTTCCTTCCTTGTGCCTTCATCACTTTTATGCAAATGTGTGATCTCAACCCCCACCTCCTTACCAAACTTCCCTTTACGTATTTATTGGCTGTGTGCCATAATATTTTATTAACTGGGCACATACAATTAACTTTTATGCCACACACCACAGTGCAATGTTCCAGAAGATTTTTGTTTGTGCATCAGTTGCAGAGAGCCTTACTGAGATCATACGATTTGCACATTCATAGTAGCATTGCAGCAATAAAATCATGCAGATTTTATTTTTCTGACCCCTTCTTCTGTCCACATCCCTGTCAAATTTTCCTATCCTCCTGTCCCTGTGTAATTGTTTTTCCCGACATTCTGTCCTGTAAGATTTCTCTAACCGTCAGCTTCTGGACTATTTATTTTAACTTTGTATATTTTGATGGTGTAAGCAACAGGGGGATTATAATGAAGCGAACCTGGTATTAATACAGCTCTGTGCATACATTTCAATACAATAGTGTCCACCTATTTAAAGTTCAAATGTTGAAATCAGGCAATTATAAAACAACCCTAGTGCAGAGGGTGGGGCACTGACTGTGAACCAGATATCCACAGTTCTGCATCTTGATGAGTGTACCTTCTAAAGGGGAATTTTGGCAGGCAGATCCATGCAAAGACAGACTCATTCTACCCTCCAACCAGGGACAATCCTAGATGCCCTCTTGCCACACCACAGACTGGTAAATATAAGGTGCCCTCATGCCCACCTGGTAAATTAAATGCCCTTGAGGCAGCATACACAGACGGGTAAATATAGATAAGATTCCCTCTTGCCAGATCAGTAAATAGTCCCTCATGCCCAGCACACTAGACTTGTAAATATAGATGTGTTCATCGCCAACGAGACTGCTAAATATAAGATGCCCTCATTCAGCTAACACAGACTGGTAAATATAAGATGCTCTAATGCCCAGTCCACACAGATTGGTAAATATAGATGCTGCAAGCCCAGCCCACACAGAATTGAAAATGCCCAGTACACCACAGTGACTGGTAATAAAGTTTGCCCACAGTACTGGTATATACAGTTGCCAACAATGCTGGTACTTATACAGTAACAGGTACAGTGTTGCCCACAGTGACTATTATATACAAATTTGCTCATGTTGTATGTATGTATGTATAGTTTATTTATAAGTGCCACTTGGGGATGCAGCGCTATACAGTACAAAATACAATAAAGTCATACAAGGGGACAATACATATAGTTCATTACATAATATATTAAGTATATAAATAGAAGTCTAGAGCTTTGCCACAAGAGGTAGGAGTCCCTGCCCGTAGAGCTTACAATCTATCGTAGTGACTGGTAATAATGCTTGCCCCACAGTGACTAGTCATACACGTGACTGGTACAATAAGTTTGTCCCCATTGACGGTCCATAAAGTTTGCCCCAGTGACTTGTACATATAAGCTTGACACAAATGACTGGTACATAAAGTTTGTCCACAGTGACTGTTCAAACATGTACCAGTCACTGTGGGCAAACATTATTGTACCAGTCACTGTGGACTAACATGTATGTACCATCACGGTGGGCAAACGTGTATGTACCATTCACTGTGGGCAAACATTATGTACCACAGTAGACTGGTAACTATATAGGTTTGCCCATGGAGACTGATACATATACATTTTTCCAGGTGACTGGTACATAATGGGGCCCAAAACGACTGGTACATACAAGTTTGCCCACCGTGACACTTAATGGTTCTGAGGAGATGTGATGGCAGCAGTATCAAATATGAATAGACACACACAGCTACGCTCGCAAAAAACAAAAAACTGTTGCCGTCTATGCCACATTTTTTTTAACCTGAAATTAAGTGAACCACAGGCCCGCCGTGAGTAAACTTTTCAGCTGCTTTATGGTAGATGCTTCCCTGCCTCCAACCTTGGGTGTCCCACATGGTTCAACTGGCCTGACTCCTGGCTACAAATTCAGGGAGTGTTTAGGAAGGGCAACAAAATAATAAAGGGAATTGGGGGCTTGAATATGATGAACTGATTAGATAAATTACAATTATTGTGTGGGGATAGGATTACTGTTTATACATACATTATGGGCCATACAATTAATTGTCTGAGGCTTGTTCACCAAAAAAACATGCCAGAGCACTGTGGACATCCCTAAGACTTGAAGAAAAAAAGTTTAAAGTAATTACGTAAGAAAGGGTTTATTCCAGTGTGAGAACGGTAAAACTACGGAACTGTCTTCCATTGGGTGTGGTGTTGGCAGGTTCATTCAATAGTTAAAAAAAAAAGAAGCTGGATGAGTTTTCTGCAAACACGAATGTTGCAAGTTACTTGTATTGATACATAAGTTGATCCAGGGAATTTCAGATTGCCACTGGAGTCAGGAAGATTCTTTCCCCCTTGATAATTCTGGTGGTTTTTTTTTGTCTTCCTTTAAATCAGTTCGGTAGAAATGTGGGTATTGCTGAATAGGTTGACTGGATGTTTTATTCAACTTTAATAGGACCTATACTAAATAGGTACACTATAGAGATTCATTGCACAGAGCTGTTCTAAGATCAGGTTCACTCCATTATCTCCACTTGCAGCTCTGCACCATTTTGTTTGTGAGGTATAACTTTCTGTATAAAGGGTTCACTCTTAGGGCTAGGCCCTACTAGTACATTTCGGATCCCACTTGAAATCCAATTGCGCCAGTGGAAAGCTCAGGCATGTAGAAGCCTATGATCGGCCCCACTACATGCGCTGCGCTTTTGTGTGCTAACCATAGCATATGCGATCGCCATTATTGGTCCAATTGCATGAGCTCCAATAGGGCTCAATACGGAAGCGCACTGAATAGTGCCAATTGCAACGTTCTCCCGGTGCACTCAAGTGGGGCCGGGCCCAACAATTGCACACTTTCCCCGTCTCCCAAAGACTGCAAAAGATAATTCATTCACTGCCTATACATCAGTTAGTGAAAAAAGCCTGTAAAAATATAAAATAAGTGCAACACACCACCATATTATTGCATTAATCCAACCACTTCTATAAATGTAACAGCTTACAAAAACAGACTCATAAGACACAGCCTGCTGCTGCACACATACTGTATAAGGATTTCAGGTGGCTGCTTCATAAACACATGCAAAGTTAAATAGCTTCCCCCTACTCTGCTTGAGCACAATCCCCCAAATCTCAAATCAATATTCACTGCAGGTGGGGATTTTGGAGTCAACTGTTACATGCAGTTTAGCATGAAGAGGGATGCGGATAGAAACACAGGAACCTAGTTTGCATTTGAGAAGGAGTGCAGCATCTGGGGCCATCAGACTGCCATTAACCTGAAATATTCTTAAATGATTTCTACACTAAGAGGCTGATTTCAGAGGCGAGAGACATAGTGCTCGTTTACACGAGCCGCTGGGAATAATCAAAAAGTCAAAGGCTCGCTAATCGGTTTACTCCATATTAGCACTGAATACGCGGGTTACCCAAAGTCCCCGTGCCCTGCCGCTAGCGATTTAATATTGCGTTTGTGCTAATTTAAGCGCATGGTTTTTATTTTTATAGTCAGTGTTAAAATCACGCTGTGGTAAATTCCAAACACGTGGGCTAACGCAATATTGGATAGCAGAAGGTAGATTTGCCTGGAGCAAAGCCGTATATTTTTAATAACTGACAACTTTGGGATCTGTGGAGATGCCTTTTTATTTAAGTTTTGTTCTCCTTTAAAAGACCATACCATGGCCATACACTGCAGGATGGTGCCTATCGAATTTTACAACACCATCTTCTTAAGGGATTTCAGCTTAGAAATAGCTTTAAATTTATTGCAACAGAGAATGGATTTTGGTAAACCTTCCAATAGGTCAATAAAATGGATTTAATAATTAATATATACCCATCCCATGTATGTTGATGGCAGATTGGCAAAAGTGTTTTCTTATTATTTGTTGTGACTTGGTATACCGTATTACTCGAGTAATACCGTCCCAAGTATAAACCAGATACTAGTTTTGGCTAAAAAAAAAAAGGAGAAAAAGATATTGACTCGAGTATAAACCGAGGGGGTAGTATTATTGCCATTAAGATGTTTGGAACTACAACTCCCAGCATGCTTATTGCTGGGAGTGTAGTTTTTAACATCTTAGTGGCAAATACTTGCAAATAGGGGTAATCCTCTTTATTTTGTGCATACATATGCACAAATAGAAGGTTTTACTCTATTTCGTAAGTATTTGCCACTTATGATGTTGCCCTGGTGTCCCTGTATTATTATAGTTCTCCTACCTGTCCGGCGGCCGCATCGTCCTCGCTCTCCGCATCCTCGGTGCGCATCCGGATGATGTCACTACTTGGCGCCGCAAAGTGAGAGCGCCGGGTAGTACATCATCCGGATGCGCACCGGGATGCGGATCGCGCGGCCGGCAACAAGGTAGGAGGAGATTGACTTGAGTATAAACCGAGGTAGGATTTTCAGGCTTTTTTAAAAAGCCCGAAAACCGCGTTTATACTCGAGTATATACGGTATTTAAGATATTATAGTTCCTGATGCAATAAAAGATGCAAAGTTTGCCCGTGCTAACTAACTGCAGCAACCAATCAAATGTGGTCTTTCTGCAGTGAGACAGTAAAAAACTAACATCTGATTGGTTACTGCGGGAAATGTTTGCACCCTTATTACATTAGCCCCTGTATTTAACAATGTTTAGAAACACCGTCAGGCACAATATTCACACCCAGTCAGACCAATATTCCAAATCACAGCAGTATAATTACAGTTCAATCACCTTCTTAGCACAGAGTGATACAAAGTAACTGATTGGAGAGCTGCACAGAGCAAGTCCAGAACCTAAAACAGGGGAGGGGGCAGAAAACATAAACATTAAAACTATTGGACTGATGTAATAACAAGTGTACAATTAACCTGATTTTAATCTGCAGCAACCAATCGAGGCCAGTTAGGTAAGATGAAGTATATTGTAAATGAGCTCCATTCCTTCCTACACTACGCAATTCTATGTTTAACCCTTTAATGGAAAGTGAAACCTGTTTCCTAGGTACAGTATGTGCAAACTCTCATATCTCCCATTCATAAAAATGTTAGGGTAAATTATCACCCCCTATCCCCTCCCCAGTTAAAATTACTCAGATTGAGGACCTAAACTGCTAGGTCCCCATCTCTGGGTCTTACCTTAATATTCAAAATGAGCCTCCAAACCAGCTTATGAAATCCATCTCTGGACACTTACTTCACATATATGCAGCCATGGAAGACACACTCCTTGCAGAGCATTGTCTTCCCTTATGGCATGGGAGCCCTGCATGGTGAGGACACCACGGTTTAGGTCCTCACCCTGAGGGATAAATTAGGGAGGGGTACTTTGTAGGGTATAATTGCACTTTAAAGTTAAAGTCTTATAATGAATAGTGATTCCCGGTGTAATTGGACCATATCTGCTTGGTGCAACCAGAAGCAGGGAGCTTGAGAAGAAGAGGAACAGCGCTATAAAATTTTATTTTTTATTTGTAGGTTATTTGTGGTTTATTTTGAAGGTTAAAAAATCAACAGTTTGGACCATCATTTCCTGCAGATCAGATAAACTATAAAAAATATTTTTTTAGATTTCTGTTCCCCTAACGTGAAAGACTTGTGAAGCAATAAAGTTGGAAAATCTACACACACAGAAGGGTAAAATATCAGTAGCCAAAGGGGAAAAAAGCGAATAAAGAATGATCTTTTATGGCACTGCAGTGTTACCATTAAAGAATATACAGCCCTTACATATTATACAACCCTTACATATATAAACAGCCCTTACATATAGATACAACCCTACATATAGATACACCCTTACATATATACCGCCCTTACATATAGATCAACCCTTACATATAGAAACAACCCTTACATATAGAACAATACCCTTAATATAGACACTTCATAACCCTTACATATAGATACAACCCTTACATATAGAAACAGCCCTTACATATAGAATACAACCCTTACATATAGAAAACAGCCCCTTACATATAGATACAACACCTTACATATAGAAACAGCCTACTATAGAACCAACCCTACATATAGAAACAGCCTTACATATACATACAACCCTTACATTAGATACAACCATTACAATAGAAACAGCCCTTACATATAATACAACCCTTAACTTAGAAACAGCCCTTCATTAGATACAACCCTTACATATAGAAACAACCCTTACTATAGATACAACCCTTACATATAAGAACAACCCTTACATAAATAACAGCCCTTACTATAGATACAACCCTTACATATAGATACAACCCTTACATATAGAAACAGCCCTTACATATAGATACAACCCTACATATAGATACAAACCCTACATATAGATACAACCATTACATATAGAACAGCCCTTACATATAGATACAACCCTTACATATAGAACAAGCCCTTACATATAGATACAACCCTTACATATAGAACAGCCCTTACATAGATACAAACCCTTACATGTAGAAACAGCCTTTACATATAGATACAACCCTTACATATAGAACCACCCTTACATATAGTACAGCCCTTACATATAGATACCAGCCTTACATAGAAACAACCCTTACATATAGATACAACCTTACTATAGATAAGCCCTTACATATAGATACAGCCCTTACTATAATAACCTAATAAGAACACCCTTACATACAGATACAACCTTACATATAGAAACACCTTACATATAGATACAGCCCTTACATAAGATACAGCCCTTACATAGAAACAACCTTACATATAGATACAGCCTTACATATAGATACAGCCCTTACATATAGAAACATCGCAAACCCTTACATATAATAAAGCCCTTACATATAGATACAACCTTACATATAGAAACAGACCCTTACATATAGATACACCCTTACATATAGAAACCAGCTACACCTTACATATAGATAAAACCCTTATATATAGATACGCCCTTACATATAGAAACAGCTACATAAACCCTATATAGAACCCTACATTAATACACCCTTACATATAGAACCAACCCTTACATATAGATACAACACCTTACATATAGAAACAACCCTTACATATAGATACAGCCCTACATATAGATACAGCCCTTAATATATAACAGCCCTTACATATGATAAAAACCCTTACTATAGATACAACCCTTACATATAGAAACAACCCTTACATATAGATACAACCCTTACATGAAACCGCCCTTACACTATAGAACAACCCTTACTATATACACTACATAGAAACAACCCTTACATTAATACAGCCCTTATTAGATCAACCCTTACATAGATTACAGCCTTACATATATAAACACCCTTAATATAATCCACCCTTACATAGAACACCCTAACATATAGAAAGTACACCCTTACATATAGATACAATCAGCCCTTACATATAGAAACAACCTTACATATAGATACAGCCCTTACTATAGATACAGCCCTTACATATGAAACAACCCTTACAGGGTTTAATAATAAGTACGCCATGAAACATAATTGAATCTGGGAATTAATTATGATCTTCTGTTGTTGATAGATGGCCTGCTCTATCTGTGCAGATGCTATTGGCTGGGAGATTCTTCCTCTTTTAAAATTAACGCTCCAGTGACTTGGTGTTGAAGTCCCCCTCCCTTTTTCACTCCACTCCACCCCATCCCCAAGCACACTAAACGGTTGTAATATTAATTATAGGACCGTGCCCTAAACTCTTATCTCACTGTGCTTTAAGAAATGAAAACAGGTTGTGAAACTCTTAATGGGATCCCGCTGGGGAAAGAATATTTTGGCGGTGAAGCTAAGGAAAAGTCAAAGAATGGCATCCTTCCTGACTCCAAACGGCAATCGGGAAACTATCCTGGATCAACAAGAACTACAGAATATGTATTTAATACCATCAATTCTTCAAATTTATATAGTATCCCTGTACAACCAAACTACAGTATATGTATTAATACCACTAATTCTCATATATATAGTATCCCGTACCAACCACAACTACAGTATATGTATTAATACCAATATTCTCAATATATTAGTATCCCTGTACCAACCAGAACTACAGTTAATGTATAATACCTAATTCTCAATATATAGATCCCCGTACCAACCAGAAACTACAGTATATGTATTAATACCAGTAACTCTCAATATTATATAGTATCCCCGTACCAACCAGAAACTACAGTATATGTATTAATCCAGTAGTTTCAATATTATATAGTATCCCTGTACCAACCAGAACTACAGTATATGTATTAATACCAGAATTCTCAATATTATATAGTATCCCTCGTACCAACCAGAACTACAGTATAGTATTAATACCAGTAATTCTCAATATTATATAGTATCCTGTACCAACCAGAACTACAGTATATGTATTAATACTCAGTAATCTCAAAATTATATAGTATCCCTGTACCAACCAGAAATACAGTATATGTATTAATACCAGTAATTCTCAATATTAATAGTATCCCGTACCAACCAGAAACTAAGTATATATATAATACCAGTAATTCTCAATATTATTAGTATCCGTACAACCAGAACTACAGTATATGTATTAATACCAGTAATTCTCAATATTATTAGTATCCCGTACCAACCAGAACTACAGTATATGTATTAATACCAGTAATTCTCAATATTATATAGTATCCTCGTACCAACCAGAACTACAGTATATGTATTAATATCAGTAATTTCAAAATTATATAGTATCCCTGGTACCAACCAGAACTGTATATGTATTAATACCAGAATTCTCAATATTATTAGTATCCCTGTACCAACCAGAATACAGTATATGTATTAATACACAGCAATTCACAATATATATAGTATCCCCTGACCAACCAGAAATACAGTATATGTATTAATACCAGTAATTCTCAATATATATAGTATCCTCGTTCCAACCAGAACTACAGTATATGTATTAATATCAGTAATTCTCAATATATAGTATCCTCGTTCCAACAGAATACAGTATAGTATAATACCAGCAATTCACAATATGGATATAGTCTATAACTGTTAACAAACAGAAATACCAGTATATGTATAATACCACGTAATTCTCAATTAGTATAGTATCCCTGTAACCAACCAGAATACTAAGTATATGTACTTAATACCAGTAATCTCAATATTATATATAGTTCCATCCCTGTGACCAACCACGAAACTACATATATGATTAATACCAAGTAATCTCAATATTATATAGTATCCAGGTACTCTCAATATTATTTAGTATCCCTGTACCAACCAGAACTACAGTATACGTATTAATACCAGTAATTCTCAATATTATATAGTATCCCTGTACCAACCAGAACTACAGTATATGTATTAATACCTGTAATTCTAAATATTATATAGTATCCCTGTACCAACCAGAACTACAGCATATGTATTAATACCAGTAATTCTCAATAGTATATAGTATCCCTGTACCAACCACAACTACAGTATATGTATTACCAGTAATTCTCAGTATTATATAGTATCCCTGTACCAACCAGAACTACCGCATATGTATTAATACCAGTAATTCTCGATATTTTTTAGTTTTAGAAACTTATCTAGCCCACTTTTAAAGCTATTCAATGAACTTGCCATAACTACATCTGCTGGAAGACAGTTCCACAGTTTCACCGTTCTCACTTTAAAGAATCCTTTCCTAACCTGAAGATGAAACTTCTTTTCTTCCAACCTTAAAGGATGTCCACGTGTCCTCTGATATGACCTATTAGTGAACAATGCACCAGAGAGTTCATTGTATGGCCTATTAATATATTTGTATGAGGTTATCATATCCCCATGCAGTCCTCCATTCCCTTTATTTTAGTTGCCCTTCTCTGAACTGCTAGAACAAATCGGGGGTGGCCCCACTATCTCGGCTGCACTGCATTGCACTGCCGACTCTTTTCGCAGCACATGCGATCACTAATTTTAGTGCGTATTACATGCACTGCAGTAGGGTTACATCAAAGGAATTGCAGGGCATGCACAGGGTAGTATTGTTATGTTATAATTTATTTGATCATGTCTCTGTGGTATCTTAGTACTTGATACATATATATTTATGCTTTAATAACTTTATGATACATATACATTTTAATAATATCTTTATTTAATACTATAATCATATAGTCTTAATATCATATCCTTATCACTGAAGTATTTTTGACATAGAATATGCGCACACCATTGAGATTGTATATGAGTTATAGAATTATGTCTATTTATGACGATATACGAAGATGTTACTAGTTGTTTGCCCTCTCAGGTTCCTTTTTTCTTTCTTTTGTTTCACTCACTTTCACTATAGTTTACTTTAGAGTTATTTTCTTATATTAGTATCACACATGCTTCCCCTTACTATATATTATTGGTATATCTATATTTAGATATGAAGTGTTTGTATCTGGACTATGATATCTTGTACCTAGCTATACATATATTTATATATTTATACTCATATTTTTAGACATAGTTGTATTGCCATAATATTCTTCTATCTATATATGTATTGATGCACTCTTTGACACAGGTTCTATATAGGCATTTATATGGTTTGTAAATTATTCACAATGTGCTATATATAATACTAAATATTTTGTATAGATGTGTATATAATTACATACCAGTCACTATTGTTTTTATTCTCACTTACATCTGTGCAGTATGTTGATTGCTATCTGATTGCTTTGTGTTGCTATTTATCACCTTTAATTATAGACATTCCCTTTAATTTGATTTAAAAGAAAGTTGTGGGTGGGACCTAGTTATCCCTCTGATGAAGTGACCACTGTCACGATACGTGTCAGGGACAGGTTCCTGCAGTGTTTTTCCTCACATTTGTTGGCCATGTAACACAATAAAGGATTAATTTGCAGCGGGTTGAAGACTCGTCCCTTCCATTTTTTACAAGTTGAGACGTGTAGGAGTCTCTTTTATTTGGAGCTGCCGGTCGTCCTGGGATTGATAGTCTGCCTGTACTGCTGGGTCCGATGGCAGACCGTAGGAGGTAAGACACCTGATTGTTACTATATCAAATTATCATATCCTGCATTTACAGACTCTGACACCACCCATCCTTTAAGCGCAATCTCTCGCCTGGCTGCGTCTGTCACAAATAGAGACGGCCGAAACTCACTAGTTTCGTTCCATTTTTGGATTCCCGGGTCTCGGGAAAATCCCAAAAATCCGACACCAGAACGAATTTTCAAATGTAACAGTGCTATTTTTGATAATTTTCAAATAAGCCTGGTCGATTTTTCGAATGTTCGGCTATTTTCGAAAGTTATCGAAAATAGCCTCGAATGTTCGATTTTTGTATATACCATCGGAAACTCGAAAATGGTCTCCGATGGTATTTTTGATCATTTTTGACCATTCGAGGCTATTATATTCGGACAGATATTCAAATTTCGGAACCGAGGGGTTTCGTGTTGGAAAAGATGAAATTTATAGCTGGATACTAAACAACTGCCCTCTGCTTTAGGACACCTGCTTACTTTAAATAGCAAGTCAACACAGAAGTGAATAAATAACAGATTGAGGGCTAGGCCACACTGCTGCGTTTTTTTTGCGTTTGCGATTTTCCAAAATCATTGAAAACGCGGCAACGCAAAAAAACACGCGTTTTTCGGTGCGATTGCGTTTTGCATTCTGCATTTTTAATCGCAATCGCATGCATTTCCTATACTTATGGAAGAAACGCAACGCACAAAAATCGCACTTGAAATCGCATGCTATTGCGTTTGCGTTGCAGTGTGGCCTAGCCCTAACACCTTTTTATTCTGCTCTTGTTCTCACGGTTTTTACACTTCCACATACTCTGGTGCTAATACTGTAACAACACACTCCTTAAGGAATTACTACATATTTAACGTTATTGTACCTGCCCTTTTACATTCTATTGTATTAATAGTCCCATAAAACAGATGAAAATATATGTTTATAACAAAAGTATCAAACTTCTCAGAAATCACAAGGAATGTTCAGACAAAGTTTATATGCCTGCATCTGTAGACAATATGATCTCTATTAACAGAAACCTTCCTGGTTATTGGAATCTGTTTCTTACAGAAAATACACTAGCTTTTATAGGAAATAGGCATCCTATATATGATCCTATATAGTGAAAAGTAGCAGCTATAATTAGAGCACTTAAAGGACAACTAAAGCCTCTGAACAACATTGAATCAGAAAGTAGAGCTCCATGATTTAAAAGCAGTAATCTGTGTCTCACCTCTAATTTTGATATGGTTGTTAAGAAATTTACCTTTCTAACATGTTTTTTTTTATTATTTCCCAGCATTCCAGAATCACATAATGTGGTCACTGACCATAATTCTCTTTTACATGCTCAGTCCTAAGCTACTGCAGGAACTTGTTACAGTTGGCCACACCCACTAATAGCCTCTAGCCAATGATTTTACAGGACAGATTAGGCAAAGGAGCATGCGACTATGATCAGGGGTGTGGCCAGTCACTGCACATACACATTTATTATATCTAGTTCTTCCATAGCTGCATAGTACCCAGACCTAAAAGTCCTCACCCTGGGAACATTACCTTACAGCTGATTTAATTACTCAAAAGTTTCCCTCGGCACTCCAGTCTGTTCTACCGCTCTGCCACTGTAAGTGACAGTCCGGGATATAGCCAATTGGAATACACGCAGATCGTGTCTTCCCATTGGCTACATTGTGGACCGTGGAAGAGAAATGCAGAGGGTAAGTAAGTGTAAGTTCATTTGTTAGGTAAAGTACCCAGGGGCGAGGACTCTGCAGACTGCAGTTTAGGTTTTCTCCCTGGTTACAACTAATGAGAGGAACAAGGAACACAGTAAGTGCCGCAAAGGCCCTGATAGGGCCGGGGAAGTGGGTCCCGGTTCGAGCTGCGGGACCCCTTAAGCCCTAAAAGGCCCTTATCAGGGCCCCCGCTGGAGGGTGCCTCCTCCCCGCCCAGCGGCCCTTCCCTCCCCGTCAGCGGCGTGGCAGGGGGCTTGGAGGGGCTGCTGGGGAGCGTGTGCGTGCCCTGCAGCCCCTCCTAGCCTCCTGCTCCATATGTTCGCCGCGAGCGGGGATGGGGAGGCTGCTGGGAGGCGGCTGCGGGTGGTCGCTGCAGGGGGCAAGGGGGGAATGGGCGTATGCCCCGCCCCTGTAGTGGAGGCGCGGGCAAGGGATTTTTAAATCCCTTCACGTCGCTAAGTGCAGTATCGCCGCAAAGGGACTTAAAATTACCACAGGACATCGTGGCCACGATACATATCGCGGCTAAGTCGTTCGGCGTTATCAATACGGCGATAGCGGTATTTTCGCAGACGCGATGTGCGGCGGTAATTTTTGGCCGCTATTTTCGCCCCTTTATAAATATGCCCCTTGGAGTTTGGGAGAGGCTTAGCCCACATATAGATTTTACGTTCTTTCCCTGTAACCTTACATGGAAACAATTGCAATTCATAAAATGGTAGGGAAGGCCTTTTTTAGGAACTGTCCCCTTTGGTAATATTACCAAAAAGGGACAATCCTACCATATATGCATGTGTATAAGGGCTAGGCCACGGTGCTGCGATTCTCACGCGCTTCTGATTGTGTGAGAATCACATGCCATAGCTTTAATTGTGGGTAGCCACACTGTATGTGCTGTGTCTGTTTTCAGAGCACATGCGATCACCATATTTTGTGTGAATCGCATGCGATCTAATAACAGATTATTACCAACCAAAAATCCAGCACAAATGCATGGTAACACACGTGAAACGCACTGCACTGCAATTGTGCTTTTCATGCGCAAAAGCAGTCTTTATGTAACAGATTTCCATTGATGTAGGAGCCTTTTGTTTTCAGCTCAATAATAAGAATAATTTACTAGAGTGATTAAACAGGCTTCATGTAGTATTTCACAGAGAAAGTTGTAAAGGGTATGAAGGTATAAAAGGAGGGGTATGATCACTTTCTACAAATATATTAATGGGCCATACAATAAACTCTCTGGTGCATTGTTCACTAATAGGTCATATTAGAGGACACTTGGCCTCCCTTAAGGTTGGAAGAAAAGACGTTTCATCTTCAGGTTAGGAAAGGTTTCTTTACAGTGAGAGCGGTGAAACCTGTGGAACTGTCTTCCAGCAGATGTGGTAATGCAAGTTCACGAGTAGCTTTAAAAGTGGACTGGATAAGTTTTCTAAAAGTAAAATATTGAGAATACTGGTATAATACATATACTGTAGTTCTGGTTGGTACAGGGATACTATATAAATATTGAAAATTACTGTTATTAATACATATACTGTAGTTCTGGTTGTTACAGGGATATTAGCAATATTAGGAATTACTGGTATTAATACATATACTGTATATCTGGTTGGTACAGGGATACTATATCATATTGAGAATTACTGGTATTAATACATACACTGTAGTTCTGGTTTATCAAGGGATAGTTTTGATTTGGAGTCAGGAAAGGATATCTCCAACCTTCATCTGGATTAAGTGGTAGGTAGGGTACATAGGTAGGCTTTAAAGTTCGGACTGGATGGACATTTGTGTTCATTTAACATCCAATACTATTTTATTATGTATGTTAAGTAATGGGAAAAAACTCAAAAGCTATATTTGGTCTACAATCTGTAAAACATGATTAATCTCACAGTACTTTTAAGAACAGCCAATTTCAAAATATTCTTGTGATCTGACAAATCCCAGAACTTGAGGTTATTGAGATTAGTCTGATCTTTCAGTTTCGTATTCGCACATCATATAAAGCACTATATTAGACCAATACTACTACTTTGGCAAGGAGAGCAAGCACAGCAGCATAACCTTCAGTCTTTGTTTTATTAGAGCATAACCATCCTAGTGGGAGACTTAGCCTACATATAGATTTTACTTATATGAAAACAATTACAATTCATAAAAAAGGTAGTGAGTAGCGTAAAAATTTCAATAACTGTCCCCTATGGTAATATAAAATAGGGACAATTTGACCATCTATGCATGTGTATAAGGGCTAGGCCACAGTGGTGCGATTTTCATGCGTTTCCGATTGTGTTTTACAACCCATTAGGGTGTGAGAATTACATGCTAGTGCTTTTCATTGTGGGTATCCACATTGTATGTGCTGCAATCCATTTTCAGGGTGTATTAGAGCAACATTATGGGTCAGAAAGAAAATCTACTTAACCACCGCCCCCCTCAAGATTTTTTATCTACCTCTGAATTAACTGGTAAGTAGGGCCCATGAGTTGGGTATAAAAGTTGATGTATGATCTGGATGATCTAGGCTTTAACGGTTGGATTAGATGGACATTTGTGTTTATTAAACATCCAATACTATGATCCTATGCATGTTAATGGAAAAAAAACTCAAAAGCTATATTTGTTCTGTAAAACATGATTAATCTCACAGTACATTTAGATGAGCCAATTTCAAAATATTCTTGTGATCTGACAAATCCCAGAACCTGAGGTTATTGAGATGAGTCTGCTTTTTCATTTTTGTATTTGCATATTATGTTAAGATTGATTATAGCCCAAAAAACATATTTGTCATTGGGTAGTAGGGTATTCCAAGAATGAATTGGGAGGACTTTCTATAGTGATAACAAATACTACAAAAAGTATAAATATAGTAAATCCACAGTGCATAGACCAAAACATTGAACATCTTTAAAGGAATATTTCATTTAGAAAGTGAACTATTCCTTTTTAAAGGAAGGTAAAGCAGCGATGCCTTATCTCCCATTCTTAAATTAATTTAACGGGGGCCAGGAGTGAAGATACAGAACTTACCTTTGAGTGCGATCCAACGCTGGCTCCTCTGACTTTCCTGTCTTTCTTTGGCTTTACTTAACTATAGTGTGTGTTAACATGCATGCTCACTTCAGTTAAGCCTGAAAAAGTCCGGACCTGTCAGAGGAGCCAATGGTGGATTGTGTACGCAGGCAAGTCCTGATCTTTGCTCCTTTTACATGAATTGAGAATGGGAGGTAAGGCATAGCTCCTTTTACCTCTCATTTCTTCTTTAATGCAAAAAAGGTTGGGTTAATTCTCTATCCTATCCTTTAAAGAAAATGAGACTTGGAATAAAAACAAACTTTGAATAAAAAAGTAATTGCATCAGCAACCTTCTTAGCATGGAAAACTGTACTCACTCACGTACCCTTCCTTTTCCTTTATGAGCCTCTTTTAAGGTTCGACTTGTTCCATAAATTTGGAGCTGACATTTTCCTTCCTTGTGCCTTCATAACATTTTATGCAAATGTGTGATCTCAACCCCCACCTCCTTACCAAACTTCCCTTTAAGTATTTATTGGCTGTGTGCACATATATTTATTAACTGGGCACATACAAAGTAACTTTTTGTGCCACACACCACAGTGCTAATGTTCCAGAAGATTTTTGTTTGTGCATCAGTGGTGCAGAGAGCCTTACTGAGATCATACGGTTTGCACATTCATAGTAGCAGATGCAGCAATAAAAATCATGCAGATTTATATTTTTCTGACCCCTTCTTCTGTCCACATCCCTGTCAAATTTTCCTATCCTCCTGTCCCTGTGTAATTGTTTTTCCCGACATCCTTTCCTGTAAGATTTTCTCTAACCAGTCAGCTTCTGGACTATTTATTATTTAACTTTGTATATTTGTAAGATGGTGTAAAGCAACAGGGGGATTATAATGAAGCGAACCTGGTATTAATACAGCTCTGTGCAATACATTTCAATACAATAGTGTACCTATTTAAAGTTCAAATGTTGAAATACAGGCAATTATGAAAACACCTAGTGCAGAGGGTGGGGCACTGACTGTGAACCAGATATTAGCACAGTTCTGCATCTTGAATGAGTGTACCTTCTTAAAGGGGAATTTTGGCAGGCAGATCTCATGCAAAGACAGACTCATTCTACCCTCCAACCAGGGACAATCCTAGATGCCCTCTTTACCAGCACACACAGACTGGTAAATATAAGGTGCCCTCATGCCCAACCTGGTAAATATAAGATGCCCTTGAGGCCAGCATACACAGACTGGTAAATATAAGATAAGATTCCCTCTTGCTCAGATCAGTAAATAGTCCCTCATGCCCAGCACACTAGACTTGTAAATATAAGATGTGTTCATGCCCAACTGAGACTGCTAAATATAAGATGCCCTCATGCTCAGCTAACACAGACTGGTAAATATAAGATGCTCTAATGCCCAGTCCACACAGATTGGTAAATATAAGATGCCTGCAAGCCCAGCCCACACAGAATTGAAAATGCCCAGGTACACCACAGTGACTGGTATATAAAGTTTGCCCACAGTGACTGGTATATACAAGTTAGCCAACAATGGCTGGTACTTATACAGTAACAGGTACATGTGTGCCCACAGTGACTAGTATATACAAATTTGCTCATGTATGTATGTATAGTTTATTTATAAAGTGCCACTTGGGGATGCAGCGCTATACAGTAACAAAATACAATAAAGTCATACAAGGGGAACAAATACATATAGTTCAGTACATTAATATATTAAGTATATAAATAGAAGTGCTAGAGCTTTGCCACAAGAGGTAAGGAGGTCCCTGCCCCGTAGAGCTTACAATCTAGTCGTAGTGACTGGTACATAATGCTTGCCCACAGTGACTAGTACATACACGTGACTGGTACATAAAGTTGTCCCACAGTGACAGGTACATAAAGTTTGCCCACAGTGACTTGTACATATAAGCTTGCACACAATGACTGGTACATAAAGTTTGTCCACAGTGACTGTTCAAACATGTACCAGTCACTGTGGGCAAACATTATGTAGCAGTCACTGTGGACAAACATGTATGTACCAGTCACTGTGGGCAAACGTGTATGTACCATTCACTGTGGGCAAACATTATGTACCACAGTAGACTGGTACATATATAGGTTTGCCCATGGAGACTGATACATATACATTTTTCCAGAGTGACTGGTACATAATGTTGGCCCAAAACGACTGGTACATACAAGTTTGCCCACCGTGACTACTTAATGTGTCTGAGGAGATGTGATGGCAGGCAGGATCAAATATGAATAGACACACACAGCTACGCTCGCAAAAAAAACAAAAAATGGTGCCGTCTATGCCACATTTTTTTTTAACACCTGCAATTAGTGAACCACAGGGGCCCGCCGTGAGTAAACTTTTCAGCTGGCTTTATGGTAGATGCTTCCCTGCCTCCAACCTTGGGTGTCCCACATGGTTCACTGGTGTTTAGGGAAGGGCAACTAAAATAATAAAGGGAATTGGGGGGCTTGAATATGAAGACTGATTAGATAAATTACAATTATTGTGTGGGGATATGATTACTGTTTATACATACATTAATGGGCCATACAATTAATTGTCTGAGGCATTGTTCACCAAAAAAACATGCCAGAGGACATGTGGACATCCCTTAAGACTTGAAGAAAAAAAGTTTAAAGTAATTACGTAAGAAAGGGTTTATTCCAGTGTGAGAACGGTAAAACTACGGAACTGTCTTCCATTGGGTGTGGTGTTGGCAGGTTCATTCAATAGTTAAAAAAAAAAAGAAGCTGGATGAGTTTCTGCAAACAAGAAATGTTGCAAGTTACTGGTATTGATACATAAGTTGATCCAGGGAAATTTCCGATTGCCACTTGGAGTCAGGAAGGATTCTTTCCCCCTTGATAATTCTGGTGGTTTTTTTTTGTCTTCCTTTAAATCAGTTCGGTAGGAAATGTGGGTATTGCTGAATAGGTTGGACTGGATGTCTTTATTCAACTTTAAATAGGATACTATACTAAATAGGTACACTATAGAGAAATTCATTGCACAGAGCTGTTCTAAGATCAGGTTCACTTCATTAGTCTCCACTTGCAGCTCTGCACCATTTTGTTTGTGAGTATAACTTTCTGTATAAAGGGTTCACTCTTAGGGCTAGGCCCTACTAGTACATTTCGGATCCCACTTGAAATCCAATTGCGCCAGTGGAAAACTCAGGCATGTAGAAGCCTATGGGATCGGCCCCACTACATGCGCTGCGCTTTTGTGTGCTACCATAGCATATGCGATCGCCATTATTGGTCCATATTGCATGAGCTCCAATAGGGCTCAATATCGGAAGCGCACTGAATAGTGCCCAATTGCACGTTCTCCCGTGCACTCAAGTGGGGCCGGGCCCTAACAATTGCACACTTTCCCCGTCTCCCAAAGAAACTGCAAAAGATAATTCATTCACTGCCTATACATCAGTTAGTGAAAAAAGCCTGTAAAAATATAAAATAAGTGCAAACACACCAATATATATTGCATTAATACACACTTCTATAAATGGTACAGCTTACAAAAACAGACTCATAAGACACAGCCTGCTGCTGCAGACATGCTCACAAATACTGTATAAAGGATTTACAGGTGGCTGCTTCATAAATACACATGCAAAGATTAAATAGCTTCCCCCCTACTCTGCTTGAGCACAATCCCCCAAATCTGCAAATCATATTCACTGCAGGTGGGGATTTTGGAGTCAACTGTTACATGCAGTTTAGCATGAAGAGGGATGCGGATAGAAACACAAGGAACCTAGTTTGCATATTGAGAAGGAGTGCAGCATCTGGGGCCATCAGACTGCCAGTAACCTGAAATATTCTTTAAATGATTTCTACACTAAGAGGCTGATTTCAGAGGCGAGAGACATAGTGGCTCGTTTACCCAGAGCCGCTGGGAAATAATCAAAAGTCAAAGGCTCGCTAATCGGTTTACTCCATATTAGCACTGAATACGCGGGTTACCCAAAGTCCCCGTGCACCTGCCGCTAGCGATTTAATATTGCGTTTGTGCTAATTTAAGCGCATGGTTTTTATTTTTAATAGTCAGTGTTAAAATCACGCTGTGGGTAAATTCCAAACACGTGGGCTAACGCAATATTGGATAGCAGAAGGTAGATTTGCCTGGAGCGAAAGCGTATATTTTTAATAACTGACAACTTTGGGATCTGTGGAGATGCCTTTTTATTTAAGTTTTGTTCTCCTTTAAAAAGACCATACCATGGCCATACACTGCAGGATGGTGCCTATCGAATTTTACAACACCATCTATCTTAAGGGGATTTCAGCTTAGAAATAGCTTTAAAGTTATTGCAACAGAGAATGGGATTTTTGGTAAACCTTCCAATAGGTCAATAAAATGGATTTAATAATTAATATATATCCCATTCCCATGTATGTTGATGGCAGATTGGCAAAAGTGTGTTC
This sequence comes from Hymenochirus boettgeri, assembly GCA_019447015.1. NCBI lineage: Eukaryota > Metazoa > Chordata > Amphibia > Anura > Pipidae > Hymenochirus > Hymenochirus boettgeri. Next base: position 65,278,918 of record CM033476.1, on the reverse strand, counting down.
TTATTATTTGTTTGTGACTTGGTATACCGTATATACTCGAGTATATACCGTCCCAAGTATAAACCGAGATACCTAGTTTTAGCTAAAAAAAAAAGGCGAAAAAGATATTGACTCGAGTATAACCCGAGGGGGTTAGTATTATTTGCCCTTAAGATGTTTGAACTACAACTCCCACATGCTTTATTGCTGGGAGTTGTAGTTTTTAAACATCTAAGTGGCAAATCTTGCAAATAGGGGTAATCCTCTTATTTGTGCATACATAGCACAAAAGAAGGTTTTACTCTTATTCGTAGTATTTGCCACTTATGATGTTGCCCTGGTGTCCCTGTATTAGGTATAGTTCTCCTACCTTGTCCGGCGGCCGCTCGCTCCTCGCTCCGCATCCTCGGTCGCATCCGGATGATGTCACTACTTGGCGCCGCAAAGTAGAGGCGCCGGGTAGTGACATCATCCGGATGCGCACCGAGGATGCGGATGCGCGCGGCCGGCAGACAAGGTAGGAGGAAGATTGACTTGAGTATAAACCGAGGTAAGATTTTCAGGCTTTTTTAAAGCCCGAAAACCTCGTTTATACTCGAGTATATACGGTATTTAAGATATTATAGTTCCTGAGCAATAAAGATGCAAGTTTGCCCGTGCTAAACTAACTGCAGCAACCATCAAATGTGGTCTTTCTGCAGTGAGACGTAAAAAACTAACATCTGATGGTTACTGCGGGAAAATGTTTGCACCTCTTATTACATTAGCCCCTGTATTTAACAATGTTTGGAAACACCCAGTCAGGACCAATATTCACACCCAGTCAGGACCAATATTCACAAATACACAGCAGTATAATTACAGTTCAATCACCTTCTTAGCACAGAGTGATACAAAGTAACTGATTGGAGAGCTGCACAGAGCAAGTCCAGAACCTTAAAACAGGGGAGGGGGCAGAAACATAAACATTAAAACTATTGGACTGATGTAATAACAAGTGTACAATTAAACCTGTGATTTTAATCTGCAGCAACCAATCAGAGGCCAGTTAGGTAAGATTGGAGAGTATATTGTAAATGAGCTCCATTCCTTCCTACACTACGCAATTCTTAGTGTTTAACCCTTTAATGGAAAGTGAAACCTGTTTCCTAGGTACAGTATGATGCAAACTCTCATATCTCCCATTCATAAAAAATGTTAAGGGTAAATTATCACCCCCTATCCCCTCCCCAGTTAAAATTACTCAGATTGAGGACCTAAACTGCTAGGTCCTCATCTCTGGGTCTTACCTTAATATTCAAAATGAAGCCTCCAAAACCAGCTTATGAAATCCATCTCTGGACACTCTACTTCCATATATGCAGCCAATGGGAAGACACACTCCTTGCAGAGCATGTCTTCCCTTATGGCATGGGAGCCCTGCATGGTGAGGACACCACGGTTTAGGTCCTCACCCTGAGGGGATAAATTAGGGAGGGGGTACTTTGTAGGGTATAATTGCACTTTAAAGTTAAAGTCTTATAATGAATAGTGATTCCCTGTGTAATTGGGACCATATCTGCTTTGGTGCAACCAGAAGCAGAGGAGCTTGAGAAGAAGAGGAACAGTGCTATAAATTTTATTTTTATTTGTAGGTTATTTGTAGGTTTATTTTGAAGGTTAAAAAAATCAAGCAGTTTGGACCATCATTTCCTGCAGAATCAGATAAACTATAAAAAAATATTTTTTTAGATTTCTGTTCCCCTAACGTGAAAGACTTTGTGAAGCAAATAAAGTTGGAAAATCTACACACACAGGAAAGGGTAAAATATCAGTAGCCAAAGGGGAAAAAAGCGAATAGAAGAATGAATCTTTTATGGCACTGCAGTGTTAACCATTAAAGAATATACAGCCCTTACATATATATACAACCCTTACATATATAAACAGCCCTTACATATAGATACAACCCTTACATATAGATACAACCCTTACATATAATAACAGCCCTTACATATAGATACAACCCTTACATATAGAAACAACCCTTACATATAGAAACAGCCCTTACATATAGATACAACCCTTACATATAGATACAACCCTTACATATAGAAACAGCCCTTACATATAGATACAACCCTTACATATAGAAACAGCCCTTACATATAGATACAACCCTTACATATAGAAACAGCCCTTACATATACATACAACCCTTACATATAGATACAACCATTACATATAGAAACAGCCCTTACATAGATAATCCAACCCTTACATAAGAATAACACCCTTACATATAGATACAACCCTTACATATAGAAACCCCCCTTACATATAGATACAAACCTTACATATAGAACAACCCTTACATATAGATAACAGCCCTTACATATAGATACAACCCTTACATATAATACAACCCTTACTATAGAAACGCCCTTACATATAGATACAACCTAATATAGATCCAACCCTTACATATAGATACAACCATTACATATAGAAACAGCCCTTACATATAGATACAACCCTTACTATAATAAACCAGCCTTACATAAGATACAACCCTACATATAGAAACACCCTTACATATAATACAACCCTTACATTAGAAACACCTACATTAGATACACCCTTCATATAGAACAGCCCTTACATATAATACACCCTTACATATAGATACAGCCCTTACTATAGACAACCCTATAAGATACAACCCTTACATATAGATACACCTTACATATAGATACAGCCCTTACATATAGATACAACCCTTACATATAGAAACAACCTACCAATACAGATACAACCCTTACATATAGAAACAGCCCTTACATATAGATACACCCTTACATATAGATACAGCCCTACATATAAACCCCTAATATACGCTATATAGAGCCCTTACATATAGAACAACCCTTACATATAAACAGCCCTTACATATAGATCAACCTTACATATAGAAACAGCCCTTACATATAGATACACACCGCTTACATATATAGACAGCCTAATACACTATATAGATACAGCCCTACTATAGAAACAGCCCTTACATATAGACACAACCCTTACATATAGAAACAGCCCTTACATATAGATACAAACCCTTACATATAGAACCAACCCTTACATATGATACAGCCCTTACATATAGAACAACCCTTACATATAGATACAGCCCTTACATAGTAATACACCCTTAAATATGAAACAGCCCTTACATATAGATACACCCTTACATATAGATCAACCCTTACATATAGAAACAACCTTACATATAGATCAACTCCTACACATATAGAACAGCCCTTACATATAGAACACCCTACATATAGATACAACCCTTACATATAGAAACAACCCTACATATAGATAAGCCCTTATACTATAGATACAACCCTTACATATAGATACAGACCCTTAACATATAGAAACAGCCCTACATATAGATACAACCCTTACATATAGAAACCAACCCTTACATATAGATACAGCCCTACATAGAGATCAGCCCTTACATATAGAAACAACCCTTACATATAGATACAGCCCTTACATATAGAACAGCCCTTACATATACGAAACAACCCTACAGGGTTTGAATAATAAGTACGCCATGAAACATAAGATATCTGGGATTAATTATGATCTTCGTTGTTTGATAGATGGCCTTGCTCTCTCGTGCAGATGCTATTGGCTGGAGATTCTTCCTCTTTAAAAATTAACGCTCCAGTGACTTGGTGTTAGAAGTCCCCATCCCCTTTTTCACTCCACCCACCCCATCCCCAAGCACACTAAACAGGTTGTAATATTAATTATAGACCGTGCCCTAAACTCTTATCTCACTGTGCTTTAAGAAATGAAAACAGTGTGAAACTCTTAATGGGATTCCCGCTGGGGAGAAGAATATTTGGCGGTGAAGCTTAGGAAAAGTCAAAGAATGCAGAGAAATGAAAAATACAACTAAAAAGTGATAGAAAGGCTTTCAAAATATATAGACTACTGCAGATTGTGGCTATAATAAAAAAAGATAGTGCTATTGGTGCTATAAAGCATATCACCCCGAGACTGGAGCTGCAGTCCTGTCCTATTTTACTATAATGATATTCATTGTAGTTACTATATGTAAGAATCCAGAACATTTATCTATATAGTAAGTATCGGTTTACTTACCAATAAACTTCTGAGGCATGGTGCTCTTTCTTTTGCCACATTGCTGGCTAACCTGTCCAGGACTAAGCTCTTCACTTCCGATTTCAGGTTTGGCCTGACGTGATTCCTCACTTGCTAATGGTGAAAGAAAGATAGAGAATAGATGTCTAAAGAAGGAACGGACATTCCAAACCTGGTTAGATTCTGTGTAGCCCTGTATTCATCTTGTGAAGCCCTGTATTCATCTTGTGAAGCCCTGTGTACATCTTGTGAAGCCCTGTGTACATCATGTGAGCCCTGTGTACTCTTGTGAAGCCCTGTGTACTTCTGTGTAGCCCTGTATTCATCTTGTGAAGCCCTGGTACATCATGTGAACCCTGTTACATCTTGTGTAGCCCTGTATCATCTTGTGTAGCCCTGTATTCATCTTGTGAAGCCCTGTGTACATCTTGTGTGTAGCCCTGTTGTACATCTTGTGAAGCCCTGTGTACATCTTGTGAAGCCCTGGTACATCTTGTGTAACCGTGTAACATCTTGTGTACCCCGTATACCTGTGTAGCCCTTGTGTCATCTTGTGAGCCAGTGTATCCTCTTGTGTAGCCCTGTATCCATCTGTTGGTAGCCCGTATTCATCTTGTGAAGCCCTGTGTACATCATGTGAAGCCCTGTGTACATCTTGTGTAGTCGGTATTCATCTTGTGAAGCCCGTATTCATCTGTGAAGCCCTGTGTACATCTTGTGAAGCCGTGTACATCATGTGAAGCCCGGTGTACATCTTGTGAAGCCCTGTGTACTTCTGTGTAGCCCTGTATTCATCTTGTGAAGCCCTTTGTACATCATGTAAGCCCTGTTCATTATTGTGTAGCCCTGTATTCATCTTGTGAAGCCCTGGTACATTCTTCGTGAAGCCCTGTGTACATCATGTGACCCTGTTCCATCTTGTGAAGCCCTGTGTACTTCTGTGTAGCCCTGTATCATCTTGTGAAGCCCTGTGTACATCATGTGAAGCCCTGTGTACATCTTGTGTAGCCCTGTATTCATCTTGTGTAGCCTGTATTCATCTTGTGAGCCCTGTACATGTGAAGCCCTGTGTACATCATGTGAAGCCCTGTGTACATCTTGTGAAGCCCTGTGTACTTTCTGTGTAGCCCTGTATTCATCTTGTGAAGCCCTGTGTACATCATGTAAGCCCTGTGTACATCTTGTGTCCCTGTATTCATCTTGTGTAGCCTTGTATTCATCTTGTGAAGCCCTGTGTACATCTTGTGTGTAGCCCTGTGTACATCTTGTGAAGCCCTGTGTACATCTTGTGAAGCCCTGTGTCATCTTGGTAACCCTGTGTACATCTTGTGTAGCCCCGTTATACATCTTGTGTACCCTGTGTACATCTTGTGAAGCCCTGTGTACATCTTGTGTAGCCCTGTGTACTCTTGTGAAGCCCTGTGTACATCTTGTGAACTCGTATTCATCTTGTGTAGCCCTGTGTACTTCTTGTGTAGCCCTGTGTACATCTTGTGTAGCCAGCCCCGTATTCATCTTGTTAGCCCCCGTGTACATCTTGTGAAGCCCTGTATTCATCTTGTGTAGCCCTGTGTACATCTTGTGAAGCCCGTGTACATCTTGTGAAGCTCTGTATTCATCTTGTGTAGCCCTGTGTACTTCTTGTGTGCCTGTGTACATCTTGTGTAGCCCCGTATTAACTTGTGCAGCCCGTATTCATCTTGTGAAGCCCCGTATACATCTTGTGAAGCCCTTACTCATCTTTTGAAGCCTGTATTCATCTTGTGACCCTGTACTCATCTTGTGAAGCCCTGTTTTCATCTTGTGAAGCCCTGTACCATCTTGTACGCCCTATTCATCTGTGAAGCCCGTTACATCTTGTGAGCCCTGTTTCATCTTGTGAAGCCCCGTATTCATCTTGTGAGCCCGTATACATCTTGTGAAGCCCTGTATTCATCTTGTGAAGCCCCTGTATTCATCTTGTGAAGCCCGTATTCATCTTGTGAGCCCCGTATCATCTTGTGAAGCCCGTATTCATCTTGTGAAGCCCTTGTACTCATCTTGTGAAGCCCTGTATCATCAGTGAACCCTGTATTCATCAGTGAAGCCCTGTACTCATCTTGTGAAGCCCTGTATTCATCTTGTGAAGCCTGTACCAATCTTGTGAAGCCCTGTATTTCATCTTGTAAGCCCGTATAATCTTGTGAAGCCCTTGTATCTCATTGTGAAGCCCTGTAGTTCATCTTGTGAAGCCTGTAAATACCTCTTGTGAAGCCCTGTATTCATCTTGTGCGCCTTGTGTACATCTGTGAAGCCCTGTAAACTCTTGTGAAGCCCGTAACATTGTGTATCCCGGTAATCTTGTGAAGCCCTGTATAGAACATGTGAAGCCCTGTAGACATCTGTGTATGCCTGTATACATCTTGTGTATGCCTGTATATATCTTGTGAAGCCCTGTATACATCTGTGGTTGATGTTTCTTGTGACCTGTAGGTTCATTTGTGGTCAACAGTACATTGTTAGATGCAAATCTCATTTTTTTAATGTCAGAAACTGAAAACCTGAATCATCCACTAGCACATTAATCTATTTACATTGGCTATGGATTTTTTTTCACTAGCTGATAATATTATTTCATTTCTTCTGTTTGCATTGCTCCTATATCAACAGAATCAACAGACAAACATAAACTTGTTTAAAGGGATTAATGGATTTAAAGGATATTTTTACTCTCCTTCCTCTCCAACCACTCATCAATATGGCCCCTTCTCTGACCCCAAGCTTTGCTGCCTTCCATTATTGCAACATTCCTCCTCCGCCCTGGACATTGTTCCCCATTAACCACTCCTGCCTTAACCCGCAACCTTGGCTCATGGATCAGATTAAAAAGATGAAAAGTCAGTCCTGTGTAGCTGAGCGACAATGGTGAAAAAGCAACAAGACCATTGACTTTCTTCATTTCAAAATTGCTTTCCATCGGATCAGGAACGCTTTGTCTTCAGTCAACAACCCTACTTCTCCTTTATTTCCAAACAATCCCACAATCCAAAAAAGCTTTTTAAAGCTCTGTCCGCCACCTCTCCTCCTACACCCTGTTTATCTGCTGATAAGATTGCCTCTTATTTCATAGAAAAGAAAATATAAGATTTTTTTTTTTCTGCATGCTCTGGATCATCTCCACAGCTTCCATTTTCCATCTACATTCTACCTGGCATCCCTTCCACCACCTCCATCTCTGTTCTAACCAATTTTTCCAATATTCAGAACATAGACTTTCAAACCTTCTCCTAAGGCCCTCTCCACCACCTGCCCCCTTGACCCCATTCCCTCCTTTCTCATTCCCCATCTCTCATCTTCCTTACACCAGCCCTAACGTCTCTTTTAACTTGTCCCTATCCACGGGTACTTTTCCCTCCTCATTCAAACACGTTATTTAGTATCAATTTTCCCCCCATGTTAGCTGTTTCCCCCCCCCCCCCCCCCCCTTCCTCGGGATCAACACTTAGGTAGGTTTGAAAGAGGGTGAAAAGGATGGACTTGATCATCCTCAATTACATGTTACTATCTGCTCTATCCATTTCGGTCTCTCCTTCTCTCTCGTTTGCACCTAAACTGCTTGAATGACACGTCTATGCTGAACTGGTTAATCACTTTTCAGCCAACTCCCTCTTTGATCACCTACAGTCTGGATTCCCCCCTAACTATTTCCACAGAAAAAGCTCTCACCAAAGTTACTAACAATCGCTTAATGCTAAATCTAAATCCAAAATTATTCTGCTTGACCTGTCTTCAGACTTTTAACACAGTGATCACCCTTTACGGCTTCACATCTTATCCTCCCTAGGTATCCAAGGTTCTTAACTCTCTTGGCTGTCTTCCTACCTCTCGGGTAGGACGTTCATGTCCTACTCTGATCCAACTCCACCACTCTCCCCCTCCCTGTGGGGTACCACAAGGCTCAGTACTCGACCCTCTCTTCTTCTCCATTTACACCTTTGGGCTAGTCGCTCATTAGTTCTTGGAATTCCAATACCACCTGTATGTCTGATGACCTAAATTTACACCTCGGTTCCTGACCTCCTACTCTGACATTCCGGGACCCTGACTCCTAAATGCCATCTCTACTTTTATGTCCTCCCACTTCCTCAAACTGACCATGGATAACTTGTCATTTTCCCACACTCTCAATCTACCCCCCTACCTAACACTCTATCAACATTAATGACACGCCAATCTCCCAACCCCTTACGAGCTATGCCTGGGAGTAACCTTTGACTCAGAACTTTCTCTAAAACCCACATTAATACCCTACTCCCGTTACAGCTCAAACATTTCACGCATTTGTCCCTTCTTTCACAGAACGCTACCAAAATTCAGTTCCTTGTCCATGCCCATCTCTCGGCTGGACTACTGTAACACCATCCTGTGCAGTCTACCAAGCAACTGAATGAACATCCCCTTCAAAATCCATAACACTGCTGCCAGGCTCATTCACCTCTCTTCCCGTTCTCACATGCTGACTAGAGATGGATACAAAACCAACTTGAACCCGAGTTCGAGACGAACTTTATGATTTTGGATGAACTCAAACTATTCGAACTAGTTGGTTTTTCCTGACTTGCTGTTGTATTTTTGATAATTATCGAAAAAATCGGTAAATTACCAAATTTACGGACCGTTCCACTAACCCTAGAATATATCGTTGCTAACCCTCGAAAGTATCGTTCATTTTCGCTAACCCTCGACTGTTCGGATCATTTTCACTAACCCTAGAATGTATTATTCGCTAACCCCTCGATGTAACCTTCAATTTTCGGTAAGCCCAAAAGTATTGTTCGTTTTCGGTAACCCTGGAATGTACCGTTCACTAACCCTCGAAAGTATCGTTCGTTTTCGGTAATTCTCAAATGTATGGTTCTATTTTGAGTAACCCTCGATAGTATTGTTCGGTAACCCCCGAATGTAGCTTGGGCAAAACCAGACAATTGCCCGCTCGTGTTTAAGAAGTGTTTTAAACAGTTTTTGGTGATAGTAACATGTTCCCCAGACCATTTCCCATGGCCACAACCATTTACATAATTCACCATTGTAGTTTAGCTGTAAATCATCAGAACTTTTCTAACTATCACTCTCCCATTGACTTTAATGGGTCCAAATCGAACTTTCGAACTTTACTGAACGCACGGAAGTTTGAAAACGGACCGAACTCAGTTCGGCCATCCTAATGCTGCCCCTTTCTGTCAATTTCTCACTGGCTTCCCATTACCCAAAGGCTCCAATTAAGCTGCTAACCTTATCCTACAAGGCTCTCTCCAAGAGCCCCCCCATACATCTCTAATCTGATAAACAGATACTACCCAAGGCATAACCTCCGCTCTGCTAATGAGCTTCCCCTCTCATCCACTCTTATCACCTCTTCCCATGCCCATATTCAGGACTTTTCTCGTGCTAACCCTCGGCTCTGGAACTCCCTTCCTCACTTTATACATCCTCACCATCACTTCATATCTTCAAACGCAACCTAAAAACTCACCTCTTCTTCTGACCCATCGCAGACCCGCGTATTATCTCTCTACGGACAACTTGGTTACAGTTACTGATCTGCATCTCCTCTAGACTGTAAGCTCTCGGGCAGGGCCCTCCATCCTGTTGTACCACAGTATGCTGTAACTTACCACACTGAATGATGCTGCAAGCACTTTGTACTACTTGCACTACCCTTGTATGTAACATGTATGTTTTGATTATGTAGATTAATGCAACTGTAAAGCGCCACGTAAGATGGTGACGCTACATAAATCCACAATAATAATAATGTCCACCTCAAATCTATACTTACCTTCCCCAATCTACATAACTCCAAGACCACAATACATACTCACCTGTCATGTTCCTGAATGAAGATTTTCAGTCCGGGTTCGCCTCCTTCACATCCCATTCATGGGATGTATTCTTTTTTTGGAAATGTTTGTGTATAGTAGTATAAAAGGACTTTTGTGTTATTTCAATTCAAGGAATAGTACCACCCTAGGCCAATATAATATATATTCATTCAGACCAGTGCACTTTTTATAATTAACCTGCCATACACTTATGTTTGAGAGTGTTGATGTTCAACCATCGAATCTATAACGTCTTAGAAAGAGACCAGTGGTTTAACATCTGCTTTCCCATAGACGATTTACATTCAACTGTGATTGACTCTCAATCAAATATAAGATCAGACCAGGCATCTGAATGAACATTAGAAAGTAACATGTATGGCACCTTGAGATTCTATCAAGAATCCAATGGTCTTCCCTACACGTATATTTTTGACAGCTTTTCAGAGCACCACATGGGCCATGTCTGAGGTGGCAAGAGAATTATTGTGGTTTTCTATCTTACAACAACTTAACAATGACCTATGTTCTCTCTATACTTAAGATTCACAGCTGAAAATTCAATTGTCACTCACAAGAGGCTGGCTGGAAGAACAGACACCTTAACATCAGCAGTAATTGTGATTTTCCCCCATGCTGATGGTTTTAAGCTAAGGGTTGCAACTATCACCTAGTTAAGAATTTTTTAGTCTGCTCAGGATTATTATATGGTAGCTTTAGATCTCCTTAAAATAACTTATGTCTAATAACAGGTGCAGGTGATTCCTCCATAAATAAGGATAATTAACTTTTGCAATTAAAGATACAGTTCCTCCCAAACTCCCCTGCTTCTAGAATATATTAAACAATGAATTTAGTACCAGCGAAATAGTCTTGAATGGGGTTGACACCAATTGCTTTTAAGGTTGGTGCTGGCATTTTAATTTGTCTAAAAGTTAGACTAGGTGTTCCTGTCTGTTTATCACATGAAGTGATTTGATCTTTCTATCACTTCTTATGACTTAAAAATCCAGAGAAATGACTGACTAGTTACTGTTCTCAAATTAAAGAACTCAACCCTCCCAAACAACCGTACCCAGAGTGGGGAACTGTTAAGGCCTCCCATCCCATAGTTAAGAAGATGTGATCCTATTGGGACAGCCCAGATGAGAACTAGACTCTGAGAAGGGGGTGGCACTACAAGCTGGACTTTCATGGCTTGGGATGAGAAAAAATAGAAACTCAGGAAATGAGGACATAGTGGTTTAGGTTACTATAGGGTATATCATGGAAAGGGAGGTATAGTTACCCTTTAAATGCAATTCAAGAAAAGGCTACTTAAAAAAAAGAAAAAAATCTCTTCTTCTGTTACAAGACAGCCATTAAAATATTTGTAAATGTTTAAATTTTCTAGAGCGTCACAGTTCGTATGTTCGTATTACAGGTGTACACAGGGCTGTGTCTACAGCATCACAGTTATAGACAGGGTTGTATCTACAGCATTACAGTTATACACAGGGCTGTATCTACAGCATCATAGTTATACACAGGGCTGTCTACAGCATTACAGTTATACACAGGCTTCATCTACAGCATTAAAGTTATACACTGGGCGTCATCTACAGCATCACAGTTATACACAGGGCTTCATCTCAGTTACAGTTATACACTGGGCTCTGTCTACAGCATCATAGTTATACACAGGGCTTCATCTACAGCATTACAGTTATACACAGGGCTTCATCTACAGCATTACAGTTATACACAGGGCTGTCTACAGCATTACAGTTATACACAGGGCTTCATCTACTGCATTACAGTTATACACTGGGCTGTGTCTACAGCATCAGTTATCAACACAGAGCTCTGCCTACAGCATCAGTTTTACACAGGGCTCATCTACAGCATTACAGTTGTACACAGGGCTTCATCTACAGCATTACAGTTATACACAGGGCTGTCTACAGCATTACAGTTATACACAGTAATTCTTCTTCTGTTACAAGACAGCCATTAAAATATTTGTAAATGTTTAAATTTTCTAGAGCGTCACAGTTCGTATGTTCGTATTACAGGTGTACACAGGGCTGTGTCTACAGCATCACAGTTATAGACAGGGTTGTATCTACAGCATTACAGTTATACACAGGGCTGTATCTACAGCATCATAGTTATACACAGGGCTGTCTACAGCATTACAGTTATACACAGGGCTTCATCTACAGCATTAAAGTTATACACTGGGCGTCATCTACAGCATCACAGTTATACACAGGGCTTCATCTACAGCATTACAGTTATACACTGGGCTCTGTCTACAGCATCATAGTTATACACAGGGCTTCATCTACAGCATTACAGTTATACACAGGGCTTCATCTACAGCATTACAGTTATACCCAGGGCTCTACAGCATACAGTTTACACAGGGCTTCATCTACTGCCAGTACGTTATACACTGGCTGTGTCTACAGCATCATTACACAGAGCCTGCCTACAGCATCAGTTATACACAGGCTTCATCTACAGCATTACAGTTGTACACAGGGCTTCATCTACAGTCTTACAGTTATACACAGGCTGTCGACAGCATTCATTATCAGGCTTCATCTATGCATTACATTTATACACTGGCTGTGTCTACAGCATCAGTTAACCAGACTGTGTCTACGCTACACTATACACAGGGCTGTTCTACAGCATTACATATTAACATAGTACAGTTAATAAGGTTGAATAAAGACTTCGTCCATCAAGTCCAACCTATCCCCTTTTTTTTTTTTTTTAACCCTACCTAACAGTTGATCCAGAGGAAGCAAAAAACCCCACTAAATAGGGGGAAAAAATTCCTTCTGACTCCAAACGGCAATCGGAAAGTTCCCTGGATCAACCAGATCTATATGCATTAATACCAGTAATCTCAATATTTTTATTTTAGAAACTATCCAGGCCTTTTTAAAGTTATTCAATGAACTGTCCATTCCACCTCTGCTGGAAGACATGTCCACAGTTTCACGTCTCACTGTGAAAGAAACCTCTCCTAACTGAAGATGAAACTTCTTTTCTTCCACCTTAAAGGATGTCACGAGTCCTCTGATATACCTATTAGTGAACAAGCCACCAGAGATTCACTGTATGGCCCATTAATATATTTGTATACGGTTACATGTCCCACGCAACCCCCCACCCGCCGCTTCTCCAATGTAAACAGCCCTAACTTGTCTAATCTGCCTGCATATTCAAGCCCCTCCATTCCCCTATTATTTTAGTTGCCTTCTCTGGACTGCTTCCATTTCCAAGGTCCCTTTGTATATGGGATTCCAAAACTGCACCGCATATCCACATTAGCCTTACAGATGCCTTTAAAGAGGGAGAATAAATTTTCTCTCTTGAATCTATTCCCTCCTTATACAAGACAATTTCTTGCTAGCTCTAGCTGTTGCTACCTGGCATTGTTGGCTACAGCTAATTCGTTTCTACCAAACCCCCAAATCTTTTTCCATTTCAGATGCACCTAACACAGAGTTATTTATGGTAGTGGCACAGGGATTATTAATCCCAAATCATCACCTTACATTATCAACATGAATCTCATCTGCCATTCTGTGCCATTTGATAATCTAATCTAGGTCTGCTTGCAGCACTTGGCCATCATTGGAAGTTTCCAAAGCTCTGCATAATTAGTGTCATCACAAACACAGAGACCTTGCTCTCAATGGCCCCCTTCTAAGCCTTTATAAACAGATTAAACAGAAGCGGCCCCAGTATAGAACCTGAGGAACCCCGCTTAGAAATTTAGCCCACATAGATAGCTCCTTAAACCCACCTCTTTTGCGGTCCAGAACAGTTCTCTAGCCATGAACAAATGTTTCTTCAGGCAACAGTCCCTCATTTTAACATAGTCGCCTATGTGGCACAGTATCAAAGGCTTGGCAAAATCCCAAATATACCACTCCACAGCTTGCCTGAATCTAACTTTTACTCACTTCTCATAACAACCAATTAAATTTTGTCTGGCATGAATCTATTTCTCATAAACCCATGCTGACTACCTCTATAAGATGATCTCTGGAGACAAAGTGCAAGATGATCCCTTAACAAGTTTCCATCACCTTCCCACCACTGATGTTAGGCTTACAGTCTATAGTTTACCAGGCTGTGAACGACTACCTTTTTTGAATATTGGTATTACATTGCTTTTTCCAATCAGCGGCACATCCCCAACAAAAGCGAATCTGAAAGATGAGACACAGTGGTCTGCTAGAACTGAACTAAGCTCTTTAAAATCCTAGATGCAATCCATCTGGTCCTGGCGCTTATTGATATTAACTTGTCTAATTGATTCGTACCAATATCCTCTGTTATCCATGTGAAAATCTTCATTTCCTCCCTGCACATTGTTACAATCCCTACTGTAAGGATTCTCAACAGTAAAACCGATGTAAAAAAACGGTTAGCAGATTAGCCTTTTCGGCATCCTCTACAAACCACTCAGCTCCATTTTTAATGGTCCCACATTCTCATCCTCATTTTTTTACCATTTATTACATTAAAAAACATCTTGGGGTGGACTTGCTTTGTTCGCAATCCGTATTTCATTTTCTATTTTAGCTAGTTTAATTGCTTTCTTGCACTCTGTTATTACAACTTTTGAGTCCCTGTAAGCCTGGTTCTGTGCCTTCTGCTTTCAATTTTAAAAGCCTTTCTTTTTTCCATTTCCCTTTTTACCTGAGCATTAAGCCTGCAGGAGTGGACCTAATTTTTTACTCTTGTTTCCTAAAGGTACCGATTTGAAATGTATAGTTTAATATCTTTAAAAGTGGCCACATCTGCTCAGTATCTTTACCTAGAGAACAGTTCCCCCAGTCTATGAGCAGGAGCGATTCCTTTAAAAGCTAAATTAGCTTTCCTAAAGTTAAAGTTTTGTTAAGCCAGTGCACTTTAGTTTCTGCAACCTATATAAATGACACTATATCATGGTCACTATTCCCTAAGCTTCCCATTACCTTCACTACAAAATGAGCTCTGGGTTATTAGATATCACCAATCCAACAACGCATTCTGTCTAGTAGGAACTTCTACCATCTGAAAGAAATGCTCATATAGGAAATTTAAGAACTTTAACCTTTGAGGTGCTGGCAGTTCCATTACTCCAATCTATTTCAGGGTAGTTAAATCCCCATAACCAGAACTTGCCCATACCAGCAGCCCGCCAACGGCATATGGAGATTCATTTCCATTACAGTTTACACCAGGCTGCATCCTACAGCATTACAGTTATACACAGGGCTGTCTACAGCATACAGTTATACACAGGGCTTCATTACTGCATTCAGTTATACACTGGGGGCTGTGTGTCGACCATCAGTATACACAGAGCTTGTCTACAGCCCACAGCTATACGCAGGGTGTGTCTACAGCAATTCACAGTTATACCCAGGCTCATCTACATCACAGTTATGCACAGCTGTGTCTACACAGCATCACAGTTTATCACCAGGGCTGCATCTACAGCATACAGTTATACACTGGGCTGTGTCTACACATCAGTTATACACAGGGCTGCATCTACAGCATCAGTTATACACAGGGATGCATCTACATCATCAGTTATACACAGGGCTGCATCTAAGCATTAGTTATACACGGGCTGCACTACAGCATTAGTTATACACAGGGCTTGCATCTACAGCATTACAGTTATACACTGGGCTGTGTCTACAGCATCAGTTATACACGGCTGCATCTAACATTTAACACAGGCCTCACTACAGCATTATTTATACACAGGCTGCTCTACAGCATTACAGTTATCACAGGGTGCATCTACATCATCACAGTTATACACAGGGCTGCATGTACAGCATTAGTAGACACAGGGCTGCATCTACAGCATCACAGTTATACACAGGCTGCATCTACAGCATAGTTATACACAGGCTGCATCTACAGGGAATTGTGTAGCCCTGTATTCATCTTGTGAAGCCCTGTGTACATCTTGTGTGTAGCCCTGTGTACATCTTGTGAAGCCCTGTGTACATCTTGTGAAGCCCTGTGTACATCTTGTGTAACCGTGTACATCTTGTGTAGCCCCGTATACATCTTGTGTAGCCCTGTGTACATCTTGTGAAGCCATGTGTACATCTTGTGTAGCCCTGTATACATCTTGTGTAGCCCTGTATTCATCTTGTGAAGCCCTGTGTACATCATGTGAAGCCCTGTGTACATCTTGTGTAGTCCTGTATTCATCTTGTGAAGCCC
Organism: Hymenochirus boettgeri; assembly: GCA_019447015.1. Lineage (NCBI taxonomy): Eukaryota > Metazoa > Chordata > Amphibia > Anura > Pipidae > Hymenochirus > Hymenochirus boettgeri. The sequence continues at coordinate 65,262,674 of CM033476.1, read as the reverse complement.
TGTATTCATCTTGTGAAGCCCTGTGTACATCTTGTGAAGCCCTAAAAGTTTGCCCGTGCTAACTAACTGCAGCACCAATCAAATGTGGTTTTCTGCAGTGAGACAGTAAAAAACTAACATCTGATTGGTTACTGCGGGAAAATGTTTGCACCTCTTATTACATTAGCCCCTGTATTTAACAATGTTTAGAAACACCAGTCAGGACCATATTCAAACCCAGTCAGGACCAATATCACAAATACACAGCAGTATAATTACAGTTCAATCACCTTCTTAGCACAGAGTTACAAAGTAACTGATTGGAGAGCTGCACAGAGCAAGTCCAGAACCTTAAAACAGGGAGGGGGCAGAAAACATAAACATTAAAAACTATGGACTGATGTAATAACAAGTGTACAATTAAACCTGTGATTTTAATCTGCAGCAACCAATCAGAGGCCAGTTAGGTAAGATTGGAGAGTATATTGTAAATGAGCTCCATTCCTTCCTACACTACGCAATTCTTAGTGTTAACCCTTTAATGGAAAGTGAAACCTGTTTCCTAGGTACAGTATGTGCAAACTATAATCTCCCATTCATAAAAATGTTAAGGGTAAATTATCACCCCCTATCCCCTCCCCAGTTAAAATTACTCAGATTGAGGACCTAAACTGCTAGGTCCTCATCTCTGGGTCTTACCTTAATATTCAAAATGAGCCTCCAAACCAGCTTATGAAATCCATCTGGACACTCTACTTCCATATATGCAGCAAGGGAAGACACTCCTTGCAGAGCATGTCTTCCCTTATGGCATGGGAGCCCTGCATGGTGAGGACACCACGGTTTAGGTCCTCACCCTGAGGGGATAAATTAGGGAGGGGGTATACTTTGTAGGGTATAATTGCACTTTAAAGTTAAAGTCTTATAATGAATAGTGATTCCCTGTGTAATTGGACCATATCTGCTTTGGTGCAACCAGAAGCAGGGAGCTTGAGAAGAAGAGGACACGCTATAAATTTTATTTTTATTTGTAGGTTTATTTGTAGGTTTATTTTGAAGGTTAAAAAATCAAGCAGTTTGGACCATCATTTCCTGCAGAATCAGATAAACTATAAAAAAATATTTTTTTAGATTTCTGTTCCCCTAACGTGAAAGACTGTGAAGCAATAAAGTTGGAAAATCTACACACACAGGAAAGGGTAAAATATCGTAGCCAAAGGGGAAAAAAGCGAATAGAAGAATGATCTTTTATGGCACTGCAGTGTTAACCATTAAAGAATATACAGCCTTACATATATATACAACCCTTAATATATAAACAGCCCTTACATGATACAACCTACATATAGATACAAACCTTACATATAATAACACCCTACATATAGATCAACCCTTACATATAGAAACAACCCTTACATATAGAAAACAGCCTTACATATAGATAACAACCCTTACATATAGATACAACCTACATATAGAAACACGCTTATAGATACAACCCTTACATATAGAAACAGCCCTTACATATAGATACAACCCTTACATATAGAACAGCCCTTACATATAGATACAACCCTTACATATAGAAACAGCCCTTACATATACATACAACCCTTACATATAGATACAACCATTACATATAGAAACAGCCCTTACATATAGATACAACCCTTACATATAGAAACAGCCCTTACATATAGATACAACCCTTACATATAGAAACAACCCTTACATATAGATACAACCCTTACATATAGAAACAACCCTTACATATAATAACAGCCCTTACATATAGATACAACCCTTACATATAGATACAACCCTTACATATAGAAACAGCCCTTACCTATAGATACAACCCTTACATATAGATACAAACCCTTACATATAGATAAACCATTACATATAGAACAGACCTTATAGATACAACCCTTACATATAGAAACAGCCCTTACATATAGATACAACCCTTACATATGAAACAGCCTTACATAGATACAACCTTACATTAGAAACAGCCTTCATAAGATAAACCCTTACATATAGAACCAACCCTTACATATAGATACAGCCCTTCATATAGATACCAGCCCTTAAATATAGAAACAACCCTTACATATAGATAAACCCTTACATATGATACAGCCCTTACTATAGATACAGCCCTTACATATAGATACAACCCTTACATATAAAACAACCCTTACATCAGATACAAACCCTTACATATAGAAACAGACCTTACATATAGATACAGCCCTTACATATAGATACAGCCCTTACATATAGAAACAACCCTTACATATAGATACAGGCCTTACATATAGATACAGCCCTTACATATAGAAACAACCCTTACATATAATAACAGCCCTTACATATAGATACAACCATTACATATAGAAACAGCCCTTACATATAGATACAACCCTTACATATAGAAACAGCCCTTACATATAGATACAACCCTATATATAGATACAGCCTAATATAGAACAGCACCTTACATATAGATACAACTACGTACATATAGAAAAGCACCCTTACATATAGATACAACCCTTACAATAGAACCAAACCTTACACTATAGATACACCCTACATATAGAAACAACCACTTACATATAGATACAGCCCTTACATGCATAGAACAGCCCTTAAATATAGCAAACAGCCTTACATATAGATACAACCCTTACATATAGATAAACCTTACACCTTGTAACACCCTAAATAGATACAACCCCTTACAATAGAACAGCCCTAACTATAGATACAACCATCTACATATATAGATACAACCCTACATATAGAAACAACCTTAACTATAGATACAGCCCTTATAATAGATACAACCCTTACAATAGTACAGCCCTACATATAGAAACAGCCCTTACATATAGATACAACCCTACATATAGAAACAACCCTTCAATGATACAGCCCTACATAGATACAGCCCTTACATAAGAACAACCCTTACCATATAGATACAGCCCTACATATAGATACGCCTACATACGAAACAACCCTTACAGGGTTTGAATAATAGTACGCCATGAAACATAATTGATATCTGGGAATTAATTATGATTTCTGTTGTTGATAGATGGCCTTGCTCTATCGTGCAGATGCTATTGGCTGGGAGATTCTTCCTCTTTTAAAATTAACGCTCCAGTGACTTGGTGTTAGAAGTCCCCCATCCCTTTTCCAATCCACTCCCCCCCCCAAGCACACTAAACGGTTGTAATATTAATTATAGGACCGTGCCCTAAACTCTTATCTCACTGTGCTTTAAGAAATGAAAACAGTTGTGAAACTCTTAATGGGATTCCCGCTGGGGGAGAAGAAATATTTGGCGGTGAATTAAGGAGAAAGTCAAAGAATGCAGAGAAATGAAAAATACAACTAAAGACAGTGATAGAAAGGCGTTCAAAATATATAGACTACTGCAGATTGTGGCGATATAAAAAAAAGATATGCTATGTGGTGCTATAAAGCATATCACCCCGAGACTGGAGCTGCAGTCCTGTCCTATTTTACTATAATGATATATCATTGGTAGTTACTATATTGTAAGAATCCAGAACATTTATCTATATAAAGTATCGGTTTACTTCCAATAAACTCTCTGAGGCATGGTGCTCTTTCTTTTGCCACATTGCTGGCTAACCTGTCCAGGACTAAAGCTCTTTCACTTCGATTTCAGGTTTGGCCTGACTGATTCCTCACTTGCTAATGGTGAAAGAAAGATAGAGAATAGATGTCTAAAGAAGGAACGGACATTCCAAACCTGGTTAGATTCTGTGTAGCCCTGTATTCATCTTGTGAAACGCCCTTGTATTCATCTTGTGAAGCCCTGTGTACATCTTGTGAACCTCGCTTGTACATCATGTGAAGACCCTTGTGTACATTTGTGAGCCTGGTATTCTGTGTAGCCCTGTATTCATCTTGTGAAGCCCTGTACATCATGTGAAGCCCTGTGTACATCTTGTGTAGCCCTGTATTCATCTTGTGTAGCCCTGTATTCACTTGTGAAGCCCTGTGTACATCTTGTGTGTAGCCCTGTGTACATTGTGAAGCCCTGTGTACATCTTGTGAAGCTGTGTAATCTTGTTAACGTGGTACATCTGTGTAGCCCCGTATACATCTTGTGTAGCCCTGTGTACATACTTGTGAAGCATGTGTACATCTGTGTAGCCCTGTATACATCTGTGTAGACCCTGTATTCATCCTTGTGAAGCCCTGTGTACATCATGTGAAGCCCTGTGTACATCTTGTGTAGTCCTGTATTCATCTTGTGAAGCCCTGTATTCATCTTGTGAAGCCCTGTGTACATCTTGTGAAGCCCTGTGTACATCATGTGAAGCCCTGTGTACATCTTGTGAAGCCCTGTGTACTTCTGTTGTAGCCTGATTCATCTTGTGAAGCCCTGTGTACATCATTGGTGTAAGGCCCTGTATTCATCTTGTGTAGCCCGGTTCATCTTGTGAAGCCATGTGAGAAATGAAAAAATACAACTAAAGACAGTGATAGAAAGGCGTTCAAAATATATAGACTACTGCAGATTTGTGGCTGATATATAAAAAAAAGATATGCTATGTGGTGCTATAAAGCATATCACCCCGAGACTGGAGCTGCAGTCCTGTCCTATTTTACTATAATGATATATCATTGGTAGTTACTATATTGTAAGAATCCAGAACATTTATCTATATAGTAAGTATCGGTTTACTTACCAATAAACTTCTGAGGCATGGTGCTCTTTCTTTTTGCCACATTGCTGGCTAACCTGTCCAGGACTAAAGCTCTTTCACTTCCGATTTCAGGTTTGGCCTGACGTGATTCCTCACTTGCTAATGGTGAAAGAAAGATAGAGAAATAGATGTCTAAAGAAGGAACGGACATTCCAAACCTGGTTAGATTCTGTGTAGCCCTGTATTCATCTTGTGAAGCCCTGTATTCATCTTGTGAAGCCCTGTGTACATCTTGTGAAGCCCAAAGTTTGCCCCTGCTAATACTGCAACAACCAATCAAATGTGGTCTTTCTGCAGTGAGACAGTAAAAAACTAACATCTGATTGGTTACTGCGGGAAAATGTTTGCACCTCTTATTACATTAGCCCCTGTATTTAACAATGTTTAGAACACCAGTCAGGACCCATATCAACACCCAGTCAGGACCAATATCACAAATACACAGCAGTATATTACAGTTCAATCACCTTCTTAGCACAGAGTGATACAAAGTACTGATTGGAGCTGCACAGAGCAAGTCCAGAACCTTAAAACAGGGGAGGGGGCAGAAACATAAACATTAAAACTATTGGACTGATTGTATAACAAGTGTACAATTAACCTGTGATTTTAATCTGCAGCAACCAATCAGAGGCCGTTAGGTAAGATTGGAGAGTATATTGTAAATGACCTCCATTCCTTCCTACACTACGCAATTCTTATGTTTAACCCTTTAATGGAAAGTGAAACCTGTTTCCTAGGTACTATGTGCAAACTCTCATATCTCCCATTCATAAAAATGTTAAGGGTAATTATCACCCCCTATCCCCTCCCCAGTTAAAATACATCAGATTGAGGACCTAAACTGCTAGGTCTCATCTCGGGTCTTACCTTAATATTCAAAATGAGCCTCCAAACCAGCTTATGAAATCCATCTCTGGACACTCTACTTCATATATGCAGCAAGGGAAGACACACTCCTTGCAGAGCATGTCTTCCCTTATGGCATGGGAGCCCTGCATGGTGAGGACACCACGGTTTAGGTCCTCACCCTGAGGGGATAAATTAGGAGGGGTACTTTGTAGGGTATAATTGCACTTTAAAGTTAAAGTCTTATAATGAATAGTGATTCCCTGTGTAATTGGGACCAATACTGCTTTGGTGCAACCAGAAGCGAGGAGCTTGAGAAGAAGAGGAAGCGCTATAAATTTTATTTTTATTTGTAGGTTATTTGTAGTTTATTTTGAAGGTAAAAAATCAAGCAGTTTGGACCATCATTTCCTGCAGAATCAGATAAACTATAAAAAATATTTTTTTAGATTTCTGTTCCCCTAACGTGAAAGACTTTGTGAAGCAAATAAAGTTGGAAAATCTACACACACAGGAAAGGTTAAATATCAGTAGCCAAAGGGAAAAAAGCGAATAGAAGAATGAATCTTTTATGGCACTGCAGTGTTACCATTAAGAATATACAGCCCTTACATATATATACAACCCTTACATATATAAACAGCCCTTACATATAGATACAACCATACATATAGATACAACCCTTACATATAATAACAGCCCTTACATATAGATACAACCCTTACATATAGACAACAACCCTTACATAGAAAACAGCCCTTACATATAACAACCTACTAAGACACCTTACATATAGAAACACCCTTACATATAGATACAACCCTTACATATAGAAACAGCCCTTACATATAGATACAACCCACTATAGAACAGCCCTACATATAGATACAACCCTTACATATAGAAACAGCCCTTACACATCAACCCTTACATTAAATACAACCATTACATATGAAACAGCCCTTACATAATAGATCCAACCCTTACATAAGAAACAGCCCTTACATATAGATACAACCCTTACATATAGAAACCCCCCTTACATATAGATACAAACCCTTACATATAGAACAACCCTTACATATAATAACAGCCCTTACATATAGATACAACCCTTACATATAATACAACCCTTACCTATAAAACCGCCCTTACATATAGATACAACCATAATATAGAATCCAACCCTTACATATAGATACAACCTTACATATAGAAACAGCCCTTACATATAGATACAACCCTTACATATAAAGCCTTACATAAGATCAACCCTACATATAGAACACCCTTACATAGAATACAACCCTTCTTAACATCTACATTAGATACACCCTTCATTAGAACCAGCCCTTACATATAATACAGCCCTTACATATAGATACAGCCCTTACTATAGAACAACCCTATAAGATACAACCCTTACATATGATACACCTTACATATAGATACAGCCCTTACATTAATACAACCCTTACATATAGAAACAACCTACATACAGATACAAACCCTTACATATAGAAACAGCCCTTACATATAGATACAGCCCTTACATATAGATACAGCCCTACATATAAACACCCTAATATCACCCTATATAATCACGCCCTTACATATAGAACAACCTTACATATATAACAGCCCTTACATATAGATACAACCTTACTATAGAAACAGCCCTTACATATAGATACACACCCTTACATATAAGACAGCCCTACATATACAACCTATATAGATACAGCCCTACTATAGAAACAGCCCTTACATATAGATACAACCCTTACATATAGAAACAGCCCTTACATATAGATACAACCCTTACATATAGAACCAACCCTTACATATAGATACAGCCCTTACATATAGAAACAACCCTTACATATAGATACAGCCCTCAATAGATACACCTAAATAGAAACAGCCCTTACATTAGATACAACCCTTACATATAGATAACCCTTACATATAGAAACAACCCTTACATATAGATCCAACTCCACACATAAAACAGCCCTTACATATAGAACAACCCTTACATATAGATACAACCCTTACATATAGAAACAACCTACATATAGATAACCCTTATTATAGATACAACCCTTACATATAGATACAGCCCTTAACATATAGAAACAGCCCTACATATAGATACACCCTTACATATAGAAACCACCCTTACATATAGATACACCCTACATAAGATCAGCCCTTACATATAGAAACAACCCTTACATATAGATACAGCCCTTACATATAGATACAGCCCTACATATCGAAACAACCCTACGGGTTTGAATAATAAGTACGCCATGAAACATAAGGATATCTGGGAATTAATTATGATCTTCTGTTGTTGATAGATGGCCTTGCTCTTCGTGCAGATGCTATTGGCTGGAGATTCTTCCTCTTTAAAATTAACGCTCCAGTGACTTGGTGTTAGAAGTCCCCACCCCTTTTTCACTCCACCCACCCCATCCCCAAGCACACAAACAGGTTGTAATATTAATTATAGACCGTGCCCTAAACTCTTATCTCACTGTGCTTTAAGAAATGAAAACAGTGTGAAACTCTTAATGGGATTCCCGCTGGGGAGAAGAATATTTGGCGGTGAAGCTTAAGGAAAAGTCAAAGAATGCAGAGAAATGAAAAATACAACTAAAGACAGTGATAGAAAGGCTTTCAAAATATATAGACTACTGCAGATTGTGGCTATAAAAAAAAAGATAGTGCTATTGGTGTCTATAAAGCATATCACCCCGAGACTGGAGCTGCAGTCCTGTCCTATTTTACTATAATGATATTCATTGGTAGTTACTATATGTAAGAATCCAGAACATTTATCTATATAGTAAGTATCGGTTTACTTACCATAAACTCTGAGGCATGGTGCTCTTTCTTTTTGCCACATTGCTGGCTAACTGTCCAGGACTAAGCTCTTCACTTCCGATTTCAGGTTTGGCCTGACGTGATTCCTCACTTGCTAATGGTGAAAGAAAGATAGAGAAATAGATGTCTAAAGAAGGAACGGACATTCCAAACCTGGTTAGAATTCTGTGTAGCCCTGTATTCATCTTGTGTAGCCCTGTATTCATCTTGTGAAGCCCTGTGTACATCTTGTGAAGCCCTGTGTACATCATGTGAAGCCCTGTGTACATCTTGTGAAGCCCTGTGTACTTCTGTGTAGCCCTGTATTCATCTTGTGAAGCCCTGTGTACATCATGTGAAGCCCTGTTTTTGTGTACATCTGTTTAGCCCTGTATTCTATCTTTTGTAGCCCTGTATTCATGTTGTGAGCCTGTGTACATCTTGTGTGTAGCCCTGTAATCATCGTGTAACATTCTTTGTGAAGCCCTGTGTACATCTTGTGAAGTGCCTGTGTACATCATGTGAAGCCCTGTGTACAAATCTTGTGTAGCCCGTATACATGCTCTGTGTAGCCCTTATGTACAATCTTGTGAAGCCTGTGTTTTTAAATAAACAAACGTTGTCTTTGTGTAGCCCTTATACATCTTGTGTAGCCCTTATTCATCTTGTGTAGCCATCGGTATAATGTGAAGCCGCTGTGTACATCTTGTGTATCCTGTATCATCTTGTGAAGCCCTGTATTCATCTTGTGAAGCCCTGTGTACATCTTGTGAAGCCGCTGTGTACATCATGTTAAGCCCGGTACACTTGTGAAGCGCTGTGTACTTCTGTTTAAGCCCTGTCTTCGATTACTTGTGAAGCCCTGTGTACTCATGGAAGCTCCTGTATTCTTGTGTAGCCCTGTATTCTCTTGTGAAGCCCTGTGTACACTTGTGGAAGCCCTGGTACATCATGTGAAGCCTGTTACATCTTGTGAACGCCCTGGTACTTCTGTGTAGCCCGTATTCATCTTGTGAACCCTGTGTACATCATGTTAAGCCTGTGTACATCTTGTTAGCCTTCGTATTCATTTCTGTGTAGCCGCTGTATTCATCTTGTGAAAGCCGCGTCTTGTGAAGCCCTGTGTACATCATGTGAAGCCCTGTGTACATCTTGTGAAGCCCTGTGTACTTCTGTGTAGCCCTGTATTCATCTTGTGAAGCCCTGTGTACATCATGTGAAGCCCTGTGTACATCTTGTGTAGCCCTGTATTCATCTTGTGTAGCCTTGTATTCATCTTGTGAAGCCCTGTGTACATCTTGTGTGTAGCCCTGTGTACATCTTGTGAAGCCCTGTGTACATCTTGTGAAGCCCTGTGTACATCTTGTGTAACCCTGTGTACATCTTGTGTAGCCCCGTATACATCTTGTGTAGCCCTGTGTACATCTTGTGAAGCCCTGTGTACATCTTGTGTAGCCCTGTGTACATCTTGTGAAGCCCTGTGTACATCTTGTGAAGCTCTGTATTCATCTTGTGTAGCCCTGTGTACTTCTTGTGTAGCCCTGTGTACATCTTGTGTAGCCAGCCCCGTATTCATCTTGTTAAGCCCCGTGTACATCTTGTGAAGCCCTGTATTCATCTTGTGTAGCCCTGTGTACATCTTGTGAAGCCCTGTGTACATCTTGTGAAGCTCTGTATTCATCTTGTGTAGCCCTGTGTACTTCTTGTGTAGCCCTGTGTACATCTTGTGTAGCCCCGTATTAATCTTGTGCAGCCCCGTATTCATCTTGTGAAGCCCCGTATACATCTTGTGAAGCCCTGTACTCATCTTTTGAAGCCCTGTATTCATCTTGTGAAGCCCTGTACTCATCTTGTGAAGCCCTGTTTTCATCTTGTGAAGCCCTGTACTCATCTTGTGAAGCCCCGTATTCATCTTGTGAAGCCCCGTATACATCTTGTGAAGCCCTGTATTCATCTTGTGAAGCCCCGTATTCATCTTGTGAAGCCCCGTATACATCTTGTGAAGCCCTGTATTCATCTTGTGAAGCCCTGTATTCATCTTGTGAAGCCCCGTATTCATCTTGTGAAGCCCCGTATACATCTTGTGAAGCCCAGTATTCATCTTGTGAAGCCCTGTACTCATCTTGTGAAGCCCTGTATTCATCTAGTGAAGCCCTGTATTCATCTAGTGAAGCCCTGTACTCATCTTGTGAAGCCCTGTATTCATCTTGTGAAGCCCTGTACTCATCTTGTGAAGCCCTGTATTCATCTTGTGAAGCCCTGTACTCATCTTGTGAAGCCCTGTATACATCTTGTGAAGCCCTGTATTCATCTTGTGAAGCCCTGTATACATCTTGTGAAGCCCTGTATTCATCTTGTGAAGCCTTGTGTACATCATGTGAAGCCCTGTATACATCTTGTGAAGCCCTGTATACATCTTGTGTATCCCTGTAATCTTGTGAAGCCCTGTATAGAACATGTGAAGCCCTGTAGACATCTTGTGTATGCCTGTATACATCTTGTGTATGCCTGTATATATCTTGTGAAGCCCTGTATACATCTTGTGGTTGATGTTTCTTGTGACCTGTAGGTTCATTTGTGGTCAACAGTACATTGTTCAGATGCAAATCTCATTTTTTTAATGTCAGAAACTGAAAACCTGAATCATCCACTAGCACATTAATCTATTTACATTTATGGCTATGGGATTTTTGTTTCACTAGCTGATAATATTATTTCATTTCTTCTGTTTGCATTGCTCCTATATCAACAGAATACAACAGACAAACATAAAACTTGTTTAAAGGGATTAATGGATTTAAAGGATATTTTTTACTCTTCCTTCCTCTCCAACCACTCATCAATATGGCCTCCTTCTCTGACCCCAAGCTTTGCTGCCTTCCATTATTGCAACAGTCTCCTCCGCCCTGGACATTGTTGCCCCATTAACCACCTCCTGCCTTAACCCGCAACCTTGGCTCATGGATCAGATTAAAAAGATGAAAAGTCAGTCCTGTGTAGCTGAGCGACAATGGTGAAAAAGCAACAAGACCATTGACTTTCTTCATTTCAAAAATGCTTTCCATCGGATCAGGAACGCTTTGTCTTCAGTCAAACAAACCTACTTCTCCTTTATTTCCAAACAATCCCACAATCCAAAAAAGCTTTTTAAAGCTCTGTCCGCCACCTCCTCCTCCTACACCCTGTTTATCTGCTGATAAGATTGCCTCTTATTTCATAGAAAAGAAAATATAAGAATTTTTTTTTCTGCATGCTCTGGATCATCTCCACAGCTTCCAGTTCCATCTACATTCTACCTGGCATCCCTTCCACCACCTCCATCTCTGTTCTAACCAATTTTTCCAATATTACAGAACATAGACTTTCAAACCTTCTCTCTAAGGCCCATCTCACCACCTGCCCCCTTGACCCCATTCCCTCCTTTCTCATTCCCCATCTCTCATCTTCCTTTACACCAGCCCTAACGTCTCTTTTTAACTTGTCCCTATCCACGGGTACTTTTCCCTCCTCATTCAAACACGTTATTGTATCATCAATTTCCCCCCATGTTTAGCTGTTTCCCCCCCCCCCTTCCTCGGGATCAACACTTAGGTAGGGTTGAAAAGGAGGGTGAAAAGGATGGACTTGATTCATCCTCAATTACTATGTTACTATCTGCTCTATCCAGTTACTGGTCTCTCTCTCTTCTCTCGTTTGCACCTAAACTGCTTGAATGACACGTCTATGCTGAACTGGTTAATCACTTTTCAGCCAACTCCCTCTTTGATCACCTACAGTCTGGATTCCCCCCTAACTATTCCACAGAAACAGCTCTCACCAAAGTTACTAACAATCTGCTTAATGCTAAATCTAAATTCCAAAATTATTCTGCTTGACCTGTCTTCAGACTTTAACACAGTGGATCACCCTTTACGGCTTCACATCTTATCCTCCCTAGGTATCCAAGGTTCTTAACTCTCTTGGCTGTCTTCCTACCTCTCGGGTAGGACGTTCAGTGTCCTACTCTGGATCCAACTCCACCACTCTCCCCCTCCCTGTGGGGGTACCACAAGGCTCAGTACTCGACCCTCTTCTTCTCTCCATTTACACCTTTGGGCTAAGTCAGCTCATTAGTTCTTTTGAATTCCAATACCACCTGTATGCTGATGACCTAAATTTACACCTCGGTTCCTGACCTCCTTACTCTGACATTCCGGGACCCTGACTTCCTAAATGCCATCTCTACTTTTATGTCCTCCCACTTCCTCAAACTGAACATGGATAACTTGTCATTTTCCCACACTCTCAATCTACCCCCCTACCTAACACTACTATCAACATTAATGACACGCCAATCTCCCCAACACCTTACGAGCTATGCCTGGGAGTAACCTTTGACTCAGAACTTTCTCTAAAACACCACATTAATACCCTAACTCCCGGTTACAGCTCAAAACATTTCACGCATTTGTCCCTTCCTTTCACAGAACGCTACCAAAATTCTAGTTCCTTGTCCATGCCCATCTCTCGGCTGGACTACTGTAACACCATCCTGTGCAGTCTACCAAGCAACTGAATGACATCCCCTTCAATTAATCCATAACACTGCTGCCAGGCTCATTCACCTCTCTTCCCGCTTCTCACATGCTGACTAGAGATGGATACAAAACCGAACTTGAACCCGAGTTCGAGACGAACTTTATGAGTTTGGATGAACTCAAACTATTCGAACTAGTTGGTTTTTCCTGACTTGCTGTTGTATTTTCGATAATTATCGAAAAAATCGGTAAATTACCAAATTTACGGACCGTTCACTAACCCTAGAATATATCGTTTGCTAACCCTCGAAAGTATCGTTCATTTTCGCTAACCCTCGACTGTTCGGATCATTTTCACTAACCCTAGAATGTATTATTCGCTAACCCTCGAATGTAACCTTCAATTTTCGGTAAGCCTCAAAAGTATTGTTCGTTTTCGGTAACCCTGGAATGTACCGTTCACTAACCCTCGAAAGTATCGTTCGTTTTCGGTAATTCTCAAATGTATGGTTCTATTTTGAGTAACCCTCGATAGTATTGTTCGGTAACCCCCGAATGTAGCTTGGGCAAAACCAGACAATTGCCCGCTCGTGTTTAAGAAGTGTTTTAACAAGTTTTGGTGATAGTAACATGTTCCCCAGACCATTTCCCATGTGCCACAACCATTTACAGTAAGTCACCATTGTTAGTTTAGCTGTAAATCATCAGAACTTTTCTAACTATCACTCTCCCATTGACTTTAATGGGTCCAAATTCGAACTTTCGAACTTTTACTGAAGCACGGAAGTTTGAAAACGGACCGAACTTCAGTTCGGCCATCTCTAATGCTGCCCCTTTCTGTCAATTTCTCAACTGGCTTCCCATTACCCAAAGGCTCCAATTTAAGCTGCTAACCTTATCCTACAAGGCTCTCTCCAAAGCAGCCCCCCCATACATCTCTAATCTGATAAACAGATACTACCCAAGGCATAACCTCCGCTCTGCTAATGAGCTTCTCCTCTCATCCACTCTTATCACCTCTTCCCATGCCCATATTCAGGACTTTTCTCGTGCTAACCCTCGGCTCTGGAACTCCCTTCCTCACTTTATACATCACTCACCATCACTTCATATCTTCAAACGCAACCTAAAAACTCACCTCTTCTTCTGACCCATCGCAGACCCGCTAGTTATACTCTACTGACAACTTAGTTACAGTTACTGATCTGCATCTCCTCTAGACTGTAAGCTCTCGGGCAGGGCCCTCCATCCTGTTGTACCACAGTAATGCTGTAACTTACCACACTGAATGATGCTGGACAAGCACTTTGTACTACTTGCACTACCCTTGTATGTAACATGTATGTTTTGATTATGTAGATTAATGCAACTGTAAAGCGCCACGTAAGATGTTGACGCTACATAAATCCACAATAATAATAATGTCCACCTCAAATCTATACTTACCTTCCCCAATCTACATAACTCCAAGACCACAATACATACTCACCTGTCATGTTCCTGAATGAAGATTTTCAGTCCGGTGTTCGCCTCCTTCACATCCCATTCATGGGATGTATTCTTTTTTTGGAAATGTTTGTGTATAGTAGTATAAAAGGACTTTTGTGTTATTTCAATTCAAGGAATAGTACCACCCTAGGCCAATATAAAATATATATTCATTCAGACCAGTGCACTTTTTATAATTAACCTGGCCATACACTTATGTTTGAGAGTGTTGATGTTCAACCATCGAATCTATGAAACGTCTTAGAAAAGAGACCAGTGGGTTTAACATCTGGCGTTCCCATGACGATTTACATTCAACTGTGATTGACTCTCAATCACAAATAAGATCAGACCAGGCATCTGAATGAACATTAGAAAGTAACATGTATGGGCACCTTGAGATTCTATACAAGAATCCAATGGTCTTCCCTACACGTATATTATTGACAGCTTTTCAGAGCACCACATGGGCCATGTCTGAGGTGGGCAAGAGAATTATTGTGGTTTTCTATCTTACAACAACTTAACAATGACCTATGTTCTCTCTATACTTAAGATTCAGCAGCTGAAAATTCAATTGTCACTCACAAGAAAGGCTGGCTGAAGAAAACAGAAAACACCATAAACATGCAGCATTATGGATGATTTTCCCACCATGCTGATGGTTTTAGAGCTAAGGGTTGCAACTATCACCTAGTTAAGAATTTTTATAGTCTGCTCAGGATTATTTATATGGTAGCTTTAGATCTCCTTTAAAATAACTTATGTCTAATAACAGGTGCAGGTGATTCTCCATATAATAAGGATAATTTAACTTTTGCAATTAAAGATACAGTTCCTCCCAAACTCCCCTGCTTCTAGAAATATATTAAACAATGAATTTAGTACCAGCGAAATAGTCTTGAATGGGGTTGACACCAAATTGCTTTTAAGGTTGGTGCTGGCATTTTTAATGTTGTCTAAAAGTTAGACTAGGTGTTCCTGTCTGTTTATCACATGAAGTGATTTGAATCTTTCTATCACTTCTTATGACTTAAAAATCCAGAGAAATGACTGACTAGTTACTGTTCTCTAAATTAAAGAACTCAACCCTCCCAAAACAACCGTACCCAGAGTGGGGAACTGTTATAGGCTCCCCATCCCATAGTTAAGAAGATGTGATCCTATTGGGACAGCCCAGGATGAGAACTAGACTCTGAGAAGGGGGTGGCACTACAAGCTGGACTTTCATGGCTTGGGATGGAGAAATAATAGGAAACTCAGGAATGAGGACATAGTGGTTTAGGTTACTATAGGGTAATATCATGGAAAGGGAGGGTATAGTTACCCTTTAAATGCAATTCAATGAAAAAGGCTACATTTAAAAAAAAGAAAAAAATCCAATTCTTCTTCTGTTACAAGACAGCCATTAAAATATTTGTAAATGTTCAGTTATACACTGGGCTGTGTCTACAGCATCAGTTATACACAGAGCTGTGTCTACAGCATCACAGCTATACACAGGGCTGTGTCTACAGCATTACATAGTAACATAGTAACATAGTAATTAAGGTTGAATAAAGACATTCGTCCATCAAGTCCAACCTATTCCCTTTTTTTTTTTTTTTTTAACCCTACCTAACAGTTGATCCAGAGGAAGGCAAAAAACCCCAGCTAAAATAGGGGGGAAAAAATTCCTTCCTGACTCCAAACGGCAATCGGAAAGTATCCCTGGATCAACCAGATCTATATGCATTAATACCAGTAATTCTCAATATTTTTTAGTTTTAGAAACGTATCCAGGCCTTTTTTAAAGTTATTCAATGAACTTGCCATTACCACCTCTGCTGGAAGACAGTTCCACAGTTTCACCGTTCTCACTGTAAAGAAACCTCTCCTAACTTGAAGATGAAACTTCTTTTCTTCCAACCTTAAAGGATGTCCACGAGTCCTCTGATATGACCTATTAGTGAACAATGCACCAGAGAGTTCACTGTATGGGCCATTAATATATTTGTATACGGTTATCATGTCCCCACGCAACCGCCGCTTCTCCAATGTAAACAGCCCTAACTTGTCTAATCTGCCTGCATATTCAAGCCCCTCCATTCCCCTTATTAATTTAGTTGCCCTTCTCTGGACTGCTTCCATTTCCAAGATGTCCCTTTTGTATATGGGATTCCAAAACTGCACCGCATATTCCAAATGAGGCCTTACCAGTGCCTTGTAAAGAGGGAGAATAATATTTTTCTCTCTTGAATCTATTCCCCTCTTTATACAAGACAATATCTTGCTAGCTCTAGCTGTTGCTACCTGGCATTGTTTGCTACAGCTAAGTCTGTTATCTACCAGAACCCCCAAATCTTTTTCCATTTCAGATGCACTTAACACAGAGTTATTTATGGTGTAGGTGGCACAGGGATTATTAAATCCCAAATGCATCACCTTACATTTATCAACATTGAATCTCATCTGCCATTCTGCTGCCCATTTTGATAATCTATCTAGGTCTGCTTGCAGCACTTGCACATCATTGGAAGTTTCCAAAGCTCTGCATAATTTAGTGTCATCAGCAAACACAGAGACCTTGCTCTCAATGCCCCCTTCTAAGTCATTTATAAACAGATTAAACAGAAGCGGCCCCAGTATAGAACCCTGAGGAACTCCGCTTAGAACTTTAGCCCACATAGATGTAGCTCCATTAACCACCACTCTCTGTTTGCGGTCCAATAACCAGTTCTCTATCCATGAACAAATGTTTTCTTCAAGGCCAACAGTCCTCAGTTTATACATTAGTCGCCTATGTGGCACAGTATCAAAGGCTTTTGCAAAATCCAAATATACCACATCCACAGCTGTGCCTGAATCTAACTTCTTACTCACTTCTTCATAAAAACCAATTAAATTTGTCTGGCATGATCTATTTCTCATAAACCCATGCTGACTACTACTAATAAGATGATCTCTGGAGACAAAGTCAAGGATATGATCCCTTAACAAAGTTTCCATCACCTTCCCTACCACTGATGTTAGGCTTACAGGTCTATAGTTACCAGGCTGTGAACGACTACCTTTTTTGAATATTGGTATTACATTGGCTTTTTTCCAATCCAGCGGCACATCCCCAGACAAAAGCGAATCTGAAAAGATGAGACACAGTGGTCTTGCTAGAACTGAACTAAGCTCTTTTAAAATCCTAGGATGCAATCCATCTGGTCCTGGCGCTTTATTGATATTAACTTTGTCTAATTGATTCCGTACCATATCCTCTGTTATCCAATGTGAAAACTCTTCATTTCCTCCCTGCACATTGTTACAATCCCTACTGTAAGGATTCTCAACAGTAAAAACCGATGTAAAAAAACGGTTTAGCAGATTAGCCTTTTCGGCATCCTCTACAACCACCTCAGCTCCATTATTTAATGGTCCCACATTCTCAGTCCTCATTTTTTTACCATTTATATACTTAAAAAACATCTTGGGGTTGGACTTGCTTTGTTCGGCAATCCGTATTTCATTTTCTATTTTAGCTAGTTTAATTGCTTTCTTGCACTCTTTATTACAACTTTTGAAGTCCCTGTAAGCCTGTTCTGTGCCTTCTGCTTTCAAAATTTTAAAAGCCCTTTTCTTTTTTTCCATTTCCCTTTTTACCTGAGCATTAAGCCATGCAGGAGTGGACCTAATTTTTTTACTCTTGTTTCCTAAAGGTACCGATTTGGAAATGTTATAGTTTAATATCCCTTTAAAAGTGGTCCACATCTGCTCAGTATCTTTACCTAGAAACAGTTCCCCCCAGTCTATGAGCAGGAGCGATTCCTTTAAAAGCATAAAATTAGCTTTCCTAAAGTTAAAAGTTTTTGTTAAGCCAGTGCACTTTAGTTTTCTGCAACCTATATTAAATGACACTATATCATGGTCACTATTCCCTAAGCTTCCCATTACCTTCATCTACAAAATGAGCTCTGGGTTATTAGATATCACCAGATCCAACAACGCATTCTGTCTAGTAGGAACTTCTACCATCTGTGAAAGAAAATGCTCATATAGGAAATTTAAGAACTTTATACCTTTTGAGGTGCTGGCAGTTCCATTACTCCAATCTATTTCAGGGTAGTTAAAATCCCCCATAACCAGAACATGCCCCATACCAGCAGCCTTCGCCAACTGCATATGGAGATTCATTTCCATTACAGTTATACACAGGGCTGCATCTACAGCATTACAGTTATACACAGGGCTGTCTACAGCATTACAGTTATACACAGGGCTTCATCTACTGCATTACAGTTATACACTGGGCTGTGTCTACAGCATCAGTTATACACAGAGCTGTGTCTACAGCATCACAGCTATACACAGGGCTGTGTCTACAGCATTACAGTTATACACAGGGCTTCATCTACAGCATCAGTTATGCACAGAGCTGTGTCTACAGCATCACAGTTATACACAGGGCTGCATCTACAGCATTACAGTTATACACTGGGCTGTGTCTACAGCATCAGTTATACACAGGGCTGCATCTACAGCATCAGTTATACACAGGGATGCATCTACAGCATCAGTTATACACAGGGCTGCATCTACAGCATTAGTTATACACAGGGCTGCACCTACAGCATTAGTTATACACAGGGCTGCATCTACAGCATTACAGTTATACACTGGGCTGTGTCTACAGCATCAGTTATACACAGGGCTGCATCTACAGCATTAGTTATACACAGGGCTGCACCTACAGCATTAGTTATACACAGGGCTGCATCTACAGCATTACAGTTATACACAGGGCTGCATCTACAGCATCACAGTTATACACAGGGCTGCATTTACAGCATTAGTTATACACAGGGCTGCATCTACAGCATCACAGTTATACACAGGGCTGCATCTACAGCATTAGTTATACACAGGGCTGCATCTACAGCATTACAGTTATACACAGGACTGTCTACAGCATTACAGTTATACACAGGGCTGTGTCTACAGTATCACAGTTATAGACAGGGCTGTGTCTACAGCATCACAGTTATAGACAGGGCTGTGTCTACAGCATTACAGTTATACACAAGGCTGCATCTACAGCATCACAGTTATACACAAGGCTGCATCTACAGCATCACAGTTATACACAGGGCTGTGTCTACAGCATTACGGTTATACACAGGGCTGTGCCTACAGCATTACAGTTATACACAGGGCTGTGTCTACAGCATTACAGTTATACACAGGGCTGTGTCTGCAGCATTACAGTTATACACAGGGCTCTGCCTACAGCATCACAGTTATACACAGGGCTTTGCCTACAGCATTACAGTAAAACACAGGGCTGTGTCTACAGCATTACAGTTACACACAGGGCTGTGTCTACAGCATCACAGTTAAACATAGGGTGTGTGCTTAGAGCAATGTTTGGGTATCTGGAGTTAAGAGTCTGCGAAAACTGTACCGACTCCGACGTTTACATTGTAACTGTAAAGTATACTGTATGATAGAATGCCCAGCTAGTAAAGTCATTCTCTACTGTAAGAATAATGCCCAGTACGTAGTTGTTTGACTAGTGTAATGTACAGCTGATCTATTAGAACTATTTTCAATTCTAGGACCAATAAATTAATTTATTATTAGCTATAGATCTTCAGACCAAAACTTTAACAGTATTTTATTCATATTGGCAGTGATAGGCTTGGATGGCTTAACTTCCTAGCCAGTTCTTTGGTTTGTTCCCAAAAAGCCTACACCATCTTTATATATCTTTAAAGTAACTGAGTTTGCCATGTATATTGTGTTCTATAACTACTTTTACTCAATATGGAAAACAAATTAGTATATTTAAAAAAGAAGAGTTGGTCAGAGATATCATAAACTGACCAACCCCACAGTCCTCGTTAATCAACCTGTCCCATGTTAATAGTCAGAATAGATGTACAATGGCATTTTAACATCCTTTTACTGGATACATTTATATTAGCCACAGAGGGCTATATTTATAAAGGTGCATTATAATTTTAGTGATACCGTAACTTTAAATATCGTTATGGCGAATGTTAATTTATAATTGCGTCTATGATACGAAGTCTACGATAGTGATCGTAAATGTACTATAGAGATTTTAAATCTACGACCATGATAGTATATGTAATAGAATACCATTGCGGTATTTTACTACCGCTTGGTATTGTACGAAAAAACGTTCATAGATCTACGAACGTTCGCCGTAAATGTTCGATAGCGGCCGTACAGTAACAATTACACACGGGTTTTTAAACATGGATGAGAGTTCTGTTGTACATATTGGCAAGCCCTTTAACCTTCACTTCTTAACAGAGATATAAGAACACCTGTTACCTTCTCTGACCATTTTTTGTCTCTTGTCACTGTTTCCACTGAGCTGCTTTGAGGTTTTTCTCTCTATTTATACAAGGCGAGAACATGGGTATCCTCGCTGTCTAATAGGAGGCATTGCTTCCTGTCCCTTTGCATTTGTGGTCACTTAAGGAAGAAGAGTGGAGCACTAGAGAGGGAGGAGGGTGGCTCATTAAAGAACATGCTTAGATCATTAGTAGAGTCTCAGCCAACTCTCTAAGGCAGTATTATATAAAAAATTGAAGCAAATGCAGCTCATTTATTAAACATAGATAGAAACAATGGACACTAAGAACATGGTAAATGTGCACCTACTCCTCTGTATTGTTGACTGAGTGGCATTAATATAAACACATGTACATTTTGCACTAGCAGTGTTATCAGATTTAAACCCACCAGGCTCACTATGGTTCTGCTGGTAAACGCGACAACGCTCCTTATGCTCTTCCAAAGAACTGCGCTGCTTGTAGCTACGCCCACAAAATTCACATTTGTATGGTTTCTCCACTGCAAGGAACAAAAGAAAACGTTGCTTTCCAGCCATTGTATTGTGAAACATTAGTAACCACGGTCATAATAACCAAGACAAAACAATAAAGATATGAAAGGATTTTTATTGCCTTAAGAAAAAAATAACTAAAATTAGTTCTAATAATTCCCACCTAATAGAGACCTGTTAAAAACCAAAATGCTTCTTTCATTCAGGCACATGGGCCTTCTGAATTTCACCGGATTTTTACCGGATCCTCCTGGTTTGATTATATTTTTAAACGGTAAACCACATTTGTTTCTGCATATATAAGTATGGTAGTATATATCTGTTTTTGAATCAAGAGTCAAGTTCCAAGTACCTTTTTATAGATATTTCATACATTTTACAGAACTAGATGCTAGAAAATAATGTACCGTAGTAGTACTCAAGGGTGCCCACCTACAGAGCATTAAGGGCTGCATTAACTGGTCTGGGATGCTCCAAGCTCCGCCCCATTCTATATCTACTCCACCCACTGCCCACCCATGCTCTCAAGAGTACGCAGGCAGCCCTCATGTTAGGCAACCCTGCACAAACTAGTGGGGAGCTTAAGAAGATTATATTCACTCCAGATATAGATAACTGCACGCCCTTTCCTTACTGTAAACAAGCCCCAACTGCTCCACTTAATTAATCAAATTCTCAGCTTGCACCGCCATGTGATTTCAAGCAGGTTATTAATCACAAGGTGACCTATCTTTCCACAGATTCCACCATTAGCTGCTGCATCTTAAGCAGATTTCATTAGGAAATAGATTTGATCAGGAGGTATAGATCATTTGCACCATTATGCAGCCCATCAAGCTGCATAAAGCCCCGATTTATATTACATTAACACGCAGACCCATTGTCTCTTGTTTATGCTATTTACCAGCCACAGGCTGCCATTAATTTGCCTCTTAAGCATTTACATATGATGTCACTAGAGGTACATTTGACTGTTGGTCAAAAGGGGTTCCTATGAGATACAATGAATGAACACTTTATTATCCTTACTGGGCAACGTGAGGTCTGATGTCCTACTGTTTTTTGAATATTATCTTGCTTTTAGCTATTTCAGATTTTACTGCTGCGAGGGAAGGCAAATGCACACAATTACCTGTGTTGCCGTCTTAATCAGTGTTATGTTAGGAGCAACAATAACACAAAAGACTTTAGTTCTACTTTAAAAATAGGCTTCCGTTTTTAAAGAACAGTAATGGTAACATTTTGTTTTGCTATGTAGATCCTATTTTCCCACAAGATGGATATTCATTCATTAGAGGGTTTGGCTTAGTAATTTACAATTATATGAATGTATATTTATTCATTATGAGGTTTTGCCTCAGTAATTTACAACAACCAATAAATTACTCTCTTTGTTTGCTCAATTAAAATAATAAAAGCAAGTATCTGATTTCTTCAACATACCTTAATGCAAAGCAATATATTGATGGCAAATAACCCCAAAAATCCAAGAGCTTCATTTAGCTACTACTACAACCTATCTACTCTACACATAAAGATGATGTGTCCAGAATTTCAGGCTTATTTTAACAATCGGATTGAAGACAGGAGGACTCTCACCTGAGTGTGTGCGTAGATGACCTGTAAGAGCATCTCTTCTCTGGCAGGCATAACTGCACAGATGACATTTGAATGGCTTTTCACCCGTGTGCAACTTTCCATGACGGAGCAAGTTCCCCTTCTGTGTAAAGGATGCTCCGCACTGATTGCACTGGAATGGACGTTCCCCTGAAACATGCAAGCAGTGGCCTTAGATCTGCTGGACATGAAGCAGTTTTCCCAGAAAGCAGCAAAGCGTAATGGAAGTGGATAGTAAGTAGTTGGTGTAGGAGAAGAACAGAGCCCACAAGCATTGAAGCAAAAGATTACTGGCACACGTGACATAGCACATTATACAGTAAAAATAAATTATAAAGTAAAATAAATGTATTTCTTGCTGGCCTATAATTCACAGCTTATAGTTGAAGGTTTTACGAAAATGCCAATGCAGGCTTGCTGCTATTAGTGCATTCAGTTTACTTTCAAATAAAACGAGCAGATACCAGAATGCCCTGTGTTAACCTTTTATGTCTAATGCGGCTTTCTGCTTGGTTACTTTTATTACTAGGAAACCTGTGGCTGCCATAAATTCCTTGAGCTGTGGAACACATAGAGGGAGTCATAATCTTGGTGTATTTGCTTTGTACTAGTAACAAGTTGCATTTAGATACCATTGGGATGTGATCATTAAACTGCAGATCATTCAACTACAGGAAAATGTACTATTGTTATTGATAACTGATCGTCTTCAGTGGTTACAACTTCCTGCATTATTTAAGATATATGACAGTTGCTGAGCTTGGAGAATTTAAATCAGAATCGTCTGTTTGATTAAAACACTGTTGTGACATTCAAGTTGAACCTATAGAGTAGAAAATCAAGCCATTCACCTATCCTTGTGTCACTGAACTGCACCTCTACACCCAAGTTCCAAAGTGCTTTATCTCTTTCATTTTAATGATAAACCACACGGATGTTCAGAAAGGTGGTAAGCAAGTGCTGATGTCCACCAGGGGGGCGTACTGCCTGTAACAGTTCCCTTCTAATAGTGCTAATACGTCTACACAACATGTGCCCTATGGACCCTAACAGAGACAAGGTTAAGATGCCTCTAATCTTCCTACACTTTTAATTTCAATGTTTTTTCCTGTAGAGAAACCAGAACATATCCTTTAACCAGATAACTGATTGTTAACATATATCACATTCTGGTGAGCATGAAAAAGGGTAAAAGGGGATGTTAATTTAGCTTCCATACTTTCCCGCTACGTTAGACAGACTGCCTGGCCTGATGATTCTTATGATCATAATGCACTCACAGAACACTTATCTTTGCTATGTTAACCAGTGCAACATAATCGCTTGGTATTTTTACAGATATGTTTATATGGTTAAATAGTGTAAAACACAAAACACAGGTGAATTTTCTCTGTTTTGTTTTTTTAAACCACACAATGGTTACATTTCAGCCTGGCTATTTTGCAGCCTAGATACATTAAAAGGGTAAAACAACATGGATATTTTTCACTAAATTATTTCATAATTTTTTGTGTGAAAACATAACTTTTGGTGGCAATAAAAGTACCTTGTTGATGTGCAGAAAGAAAGTGCAGAGAATGTTTCACCTCTTTACAATATTTGCCTATTTCTAAATAGTGGCAAAGAAAGTACAGAGAATAATCTAATGAAATGACTGATTTATAAATATGTCCCTAAGTGAGCTAACCTGCAACAAACAAAACTCATTTTTAAAAAATCTTATTGTAGCTCAATATTCATTACTTAGATTATTTAAATCTCCTACATAATCCCAAAACTCAATAGATTAGACAAGCAGAATCTTTTGGAAAATCTGTTTATGGTACTGACAGAAATATATGTAGTTGTCTGTGGCTATGTTTTATTATTTATGGAGTTGTGATACCTACAACAAGTACAAATTATACTTTCATACAGCAGGGGTGTGGGGATTCCTGGAACAAACCATGCTGAAGCCATGTTGTACTGGAAGGTAGTGCCTTACAAAACACAATATTACTACTGTGTTTAATATACTACTCTGAATAACTCTCTCTCTTTACTACCATAATAATAAAAGAATACACCTCAGAGTAACAGTCTTGTAAACTAAAGGGTTGTCATCCCTGGGAAAGGCAGAAACGTATAATTTATATTGACAAAACGTTCTAGAAGATAAGGAATGGAATGAGACGGCAAGCATTGTTAGAAAGTGGTGCTGTAGTTCTGGATTTGGCGACAGACGTTCATTTTGTACCCGTGTAACATAAAGGCTGCTTTATCACAGAAAAGCTGTTTGGGTGAGAATAGTTACCACTGTGACTTCGTTTATGTACCAATAACACATTAAGGCTGTTGCAGGCCAACCCACAGATGTCACAGTACAATTTTCCTAAGCAAGGCCTGCTGCTGTCATATAGTGAATCATGTCTTCCCAGCTGGATGCTATCATAGGGTGTACAGTCTGAGCCATAGTCATAGGATATCTCCATTCTCTCTGAGAGGTCCATGGATTCTTCCTCAACTGGTTCCTTGCTGTTGTTACAAAATTCATCTTTGATTTTCATCATATCTTCAGCTAAAGAAATGGAGGGGAAAAGGGAATATACTAGTGGGTGATTACACTTCAGGTAGGTTTTTAAGGATTCTTATGGATGTTATTACACAGATAAAACAACATTAGTAAAATATTAGGCAAGTTTACTGTTTGCAGGAGTGTGCCTGTAGCACACAAGCGCTTTTCTCCTCTAAATAAATTTAATAAAATGTCTGTTCTGCCTTGGTCACAAAATAATATTAATGGTGTGACTTTTCAGCTACAACATACCTTGTACTGCCTTATGTATACTTATGTGCTGCTCTTAACTACCAAAGTATTCCTCTGGGTAAGAAAGGACTTCATGCAGCAGGTGGCTATCCAGGCACTGTAGATTTGTAATGCAGTGAACACGGGTCCTAAAGTGTTACTTACAGGAAAGATTGCATTGTACATCAGGTAAGATTTCCATGTAAATACACTTTCATTAGCTGCTATTTTAACAGTAACTAATCTTTAAGTACATATCTAACCATCTACAACAGCTATTCTTCACGTTACTAGACTCATTAGTTAGTTTCCCCATAGGTCCTACGAGAAGCTGCTTTTCTCTTTCTTAGTGATATGTCAATCTGATAAACTGCAAAGCTTCCTGTTAATTCAGTTGATAACTTGGGAGAATCAGTGTATTCTGTATCCTGCCTTACTCCATCGCCGGAAGTGGAAGTAAGATAAACACACAGCAGCTAACATCCATGAATCTTCTGTGTGTTTTGATAATATCAATAAAAAGTTATGTGCTTAACTCTGTAAAGCCCTCATAAAATCCAGGGATTATTTGAGTATTTAGGGCTAGGCCACACTAGCGTGGCAGTGCGTGTCTTTGTGGGTGGCCACACTGCATGTGCTGCGATCTGTTTTTGGAGAACATGTAATCTAGATTCTTTCTGGCCAATGAGCGATGAAGGCAGTTGAGTGTGGTTGACGGTCACATACTTTTTACTGCATTGTGCAATACAAGTATTGTTTGCCTTAACTGACTCTTTTCAGATTTCTGCTGAAATATGGTCAAAAATCCTTTTTGGTATGTGGTACAAAGACCCGATATTTGATAGAGAAGTCATGGATCCTTGGTACTATCAAGCATACATTATATGTATATGGTTAGCTTTAGAGGAGAGAAAGAGGAACAAAGCTTTAAACACACGTGGAAATAAAAAGATGAAAGTAAAATCAGAAAATGGAGACCAAGAGAGGGAGTGAGATTTACAGTATAGTAAAAGAGAATGAGATAGAAAGGAAAGAAGAGGTAGTAATGGAAAGGAGAATGACAGAGAGACAGAAATGGGTTTGATAAATAAAAACAGGGAGATTCAATAAAAGTTCTTATCAGTACAAATTGTGCTAATTTTGTGTCAACCAATCAGATGTTAGCTTTCAAATGTTAAATAAGATCTGATTGGTTGGGGCAAAGTTAGCACCATTTTTAACGATAAGAACCCTGAATATGTTTGTTTTGTCTTTACTGTGAGTTTGCACTTTTATATAACTTAGAATACCAAAACACTGTGGAAATATCAGCAGGTAGAGCAACTTGTGTATGGCCTGTATGTCCAGCCAGTGCAATATTAAATACAGGGATTGCAACACTGATAAAAGGCTAGTTAGGGAGAGTGAGCTGGTCTGTCCAGTGATAAATGGCCATGTTAGGGAAGTAAAGCATTCCACATAACATATATTGTTAGATCCATACTACAAATCTCTCAGTGAGGAGTAGCCTTTAATGCTTGCCTTAAAGAAGAACTAAACCCAAAATACAAAGGCAACTCCACAGACTCTATAACTGTCACTTAGTAAAACCATTTGTTTCTCACCTCTGAATTCAGCCTCTTAGTGTAGAAATCATTTAAAGAACATTTCTGAGTACTGGCAATCTATGATGTCACGGCTGGCTTCTAGTGTTGCCTCTTCCTGGTGGTCCTGGACACAAAACTCCTCCTGCACATGCTAACTAGCTACCTTGTGTTTGTTTCCCACTCCCCTTATCTAAGCTGCATGTAAAAGTTGAACTCAGAGTCCCCACCTGCCAGTGACTCCCAGCCAATCATCAGAGAGAGCAGTGAATATTATTAGCAGATTTTCCTGCTCAGAGTGGGGGAAGGTGTTAACCCTTTTCATATGTATTTAGGAAGAAACTTGTTAACCCTTTATATTTGTGAGCATTTCTGCAAGAGACTGTCATGCTCATTTACCCAGACTCGCTGGGAAGATATATGGAGTTAAAGTCATGCTAGCCGGTTTGCTATCGTTTAGTGCGACTTTAACTCTATATTAGTGTTGGATGTGGGGGTCATGTAAAAATCCCCCGCGCATCCGTCACTCATGATTCAATATCGCGTTTGCGTTAGTTTTAGCCCAGCAAATAGCTGGCGTTAAAATCCCGCAGTGGGTAAATCCCGGTACCCACAGCGATATATCAGCTCTAGGTAAATGAGCCTGTGTGTATTTGTATGTGTTTATTTCTGCACTTTACCATTTATATTAGTGTGTGTATTGCTGCAATGTATATTTAGGGCACAGCCACACTGCAACACAACTGAATCGCACAAACAACCGCATCCCATTTACATGCGCTTGTGCTTGAGATTTGTCCTTTTTCATTCTGAAAACACATGCTATTGCAAGATTGCAAGTTTTTGGTGCGTTGCTGCGATTTCAATACAATTGAAAAATCGAAATCGCATGAAAAACGTGCTTGTGTGGCCTAGCCCTTAGAAGTGTAATGCAAGCTGCATTAATTTCAGTTTAGCCATACAGCATGTATTAAATGCAATGGAACTTAGCTTTGCAGCAGTTCAATTTCCTGAGGCTGTGGCCCCACTTAAGTGCAAGGGAGGACACACGTTCGCAATAATGCGCAATCGTGCTCACTTCCGTGCATGGGTGTTGCGTTTCCACAATTGGACCCTAGCAGAGCACATGCAATACAGACCAAAAATGGTGATTGCATGCACTCCAATAGCACACTGAAAAGCATTGCATGTAGTGAGGCCGGTCCCATAGGCTATTACATGGCTGCACAATTGAATCGCAAACTGCAATCCAAAATGCGCTAGTGGGAGTAGCCCTAAGAGTTAGAGTCTTAAAGGGAAAGGTGGTAACCTCAGTAGAATTGAACTGACCACTTTACAAGGTACACTTATCAAAACAAAACAGCTCAGAGCTGCAGCTGACTTGAACATAGTCTTGGCACAGCTCTGTGCAATGCATTTTACAGGCCACCTTTGCCTTTAAGACCCAAACACATATCAAATCTACATGCTGCAGTGCTAAGTACCATTGCATTAAATGCAAACTGTATCAGCCTGCTTCATGCTTCTAAAGAAATACTAACAACCTTTTGTTGTGTAGATATTATCAGGCCTATGTAATAGTTCTTAAAATCTGATTGGTTGGGGCAAAATTTGCACCATTTTTAACGATAAGAACTTTTAATACATAGGCCTATATATGTGTTCGGGTCTTAAAGGCAAAGGTGGGAACCCTAGTTGGAAGAGGGTTTTTGTTTATGCAAAACTTCCCACAGGCAGCCCACCTGCTGCATTAATTTTATAGAACATGTTTGCATTCCCTCTTACAGTACCCCTTTAATTGGCATTCCCTCCAATAATTCCTATTAATATGTACATTTATAGAAACAACATGGTGCAGAGCTGCAAGTGGCATACCCTCCAACATTCCCCTTTAATAGAACATGGTGCAGAGCTGCAAGTGGCATACCCTCCAACATTCCCCTTTAATACGTACACTTATAGAACATGGTGCAGTGCTGCAGGTGGAGGATAATATAATGACCCTGATCTTAGGACAGCTCTGTACTACAGTTGTTTTTATACAGACAGCTGAATTAAAAACACACTCTTCCTACCCTCCAACATTCCCTTTAATAAGGTACACTGGTGTGAAATGCATTGCACAGAGATGTGCTAAAATCAGGTTCACTTCACTATCCTCCCCCTACAGTTCCGCACCATATGGTTTCTATAAAAACACACTGTTCCTACCCTCCAACATTCCCTCTAATAAGGTACACTGATGTGAAATGCATTGCACAGAGCTGTGCTAAAATCAGGTTCACTTCACTATCCTCCCCCTACAGTTCTGCACCATGTGGTTTCTATAAAAAACACACTCTTCCTACCCTCCAACATTCCCTCTAATAAGGTACACTGATGTGAAATGCATTGCACAGAGCTGTGCTAAAATCAGGTTCACTTCACTATCCTCCCCCTACAGTTCTGCACCATGTGGTTTCTATAAAAACACACTCTTCCTACCCTCCAACATTCCCTCTAATAAGGTACACTGATGTGAAATGCATTGCACAGAGCTGTGCTTAGATCAGGCTCACTTCACTATCCTCCCCCTACAGTTCTACACCATGTGGTTTCTATAAAAATACACTCTTGCTACCCTCCAACATTCCCCTTTAAGAAGCTACACTTTCTACTAATATTGCTGCAGCTGACAGGGAGAGCTAGAGACCTTCACACTATATATTTATAATGGTGTGGTATCGCCTTCTTTAGCAATCATTATGCCGATCGTTAATTTATGATCGCTATCGGAAATCTGGTAAATATACGATAGCGAATGTAAATTTATGACCGCCCGTAGAATATCATTACGGTAGTTTACAGCATGGTATACTACTGCCACGGTCTTACAGTAACGGAAAAACGTGGTATTGCAAGTTTTTAAATATGGCCCTCCAACACTTAAAGAATACATTGCAGGTGAAACATACAAAGACACAGGTCTGTAACTGAATAGTGCAGGTTTATTGCAAAACATGCGTGCTACATGTTTCTGACCCACTTGTCCTTCCTCAAGTGCTTGAATGAGTCTGAAACACGTAACACGCATGTTTTGCAATAGTTGTGCAATATTCACAGCTACAGACCTGTGTCCTTGTATGTTTCACCTGCAATTTATTGTTTATATATCAGATTTGCTGGAGTGAAAGCCGTAGGTGAGACATACATTATTTCATTACCGGACACACTAGATACCCAGACCTATATACATCACACTACAACACTGCTAGGAAAGGGTTAATCAGCTGCACCACCAATGTGAATATTGATGATTTAATATATTCCAACATCATAGGGGTTAAGAGGTGGGAGTGGAAATCACACAGGTGCTGAAAATGTAATCAAGGTAGGGAAGGGGAAATGTCAGTTTGTTGGGGAACAAACTGAACCTAAAATGAGCTCATAGAGGTAAAGAAAAGGCTCCTGAGTAGAATCTTCCATGTTGAGATGGATGTTGAGGCAAGTACTTTCTAACTTAAACTTTGATTTTTTGGGTTTAGTTCTCCTTTAAACAAACTGCCATGTTTATTTAGAATAAAAGCATCAAAGAACTATTACCAAACAACATGAGTCTAAGAGAAAGATAAAATACTAACCATACAAAATGTAAACTTTATAAAATTCCCACATGCCTTCTGAACTGTTACTAACTTATCTCACACACAAGGTCAACACAAATCTATTTATTCCTGGTGAAAATCGAGCATTGGTGCAGACGAGAACGGTGCAAAAAGAACTAAAACCAAGGGGACTTTGATGAGCACAAAACCCACAAATATCTGCTGCTTTTATTCACTGCCGCTCCCTGGACACGTTATGTGAAAGAGGAGGTTGCTGAGAACTCGGCGCTGCCACACCAAGGCAATTACCACATCCTGAACTATAGGCTGCTGTCTGTGAGTCAAACAGAACAAAGGCGAGCCTGCACATCATGCTTCCAATGCTGAACTAAAAAACAGGAGTTCAGGCTCAAAGTGGAAGAGCTACAAACACCCTCACAATAATATTTTTTGCTTTCTCTATGGAAAATATAAGACATGAACAATGAACAATGAGAAGTTCTTTATCAGGTCTTGCTGTATGTGGGAGTCCGATTTTTGAACGGATAATGGAAGTTGTAAATGAAGTTTCTGGAAAAACTGAGCTACAGTATCTCACAAACAGTGGCATAGCTACAGACCTGTTGGCCCTGATGCAGATGCTGGACCTGGGACAAATCCGCACCGCATCTACTCGTGGCACAGCTCCTTCTCCTACAATCTGCTATAATCCTAAAATGCTTAGCACACAGACAATGGTAAATGTTTGGCACTGAAACTAGTAAAATCCTTGGCAAACTGGCACTAACAAAATGGTTGGCAAATTAGCAGTGGTAAATGGTTGGCACAAAGACACTGGTCAAAAAAGCTTGCCAAACCTGTGTCAGACTGGGCACATAGGGCAATGCCGCTGTCTGTCTGTCTATCTCTCTATAGCTATCTATCTGTCCATCATCTATCTATATGACAGATAGTCTATATACAATAAACTATGTGGGGCATTGTTCACCAATAGAGCATGTCAGAGGACACGTGGACATCCCTTGAGACTTGAAGAAAAAAGGTTTAGAAGTTCGGAAAGGGTTTTTCACTGTGAGAACGGTAAAGCTATGGAACTGTCTTCCAGTGGACGTTGTTATGGCAGGTTCATTGGTCGGTTTCAAAAAAAAGCTGTATGAGTTTCTGCAAACAAGAAATGTTGCAAGTTACTGGTATTGATACATAAAGTAGAGTTGATCCAGGGAAATTTCCGATTGCCACTTGGAGTGAGGAAGGAATTTTTTCCCCCTTCATAAATTTGGTGGATTTTTTTTGCCTTCCTCTGGATCAACAGTTAGGCAGGAAATGAGGATATTGCTAGATGGGTTGGACTGGATGGACGTATGTCTTTATTTAACCTCATATACTATACTATACTATACTATACTATACTATACTATACTATCTCTCTCTGTGTATGTCTCTTTCACTCTATCCATTTCTGTCCAACACAGAATGAACATAATCTACTTCACACAATTGTTAAGGCTGGGTACACACCTTAATATACTTCGTCCCGACCTACCGTTTGCCACTTCCAACCGGTTGGCCAGGATGAAGGACTGACGGTCTCAGCAATAGTAGCTACGGCTGGCAATTTACCAGGAATAAACAGCAAACAGATTCGGGTGAACAAACGGGCAGACGTCAGTCGCGGCCAGTGCAGGAAACCATCCAATATTTTAGCCTGATGGACCAAAACACAGAAATGTCGGTCGGTCGGGCAGAAATATTGGCTAGTATGTACATACCTTAACAGCACGCAATGCTCCATGTGAGTAACAAAATCACTTTCAGTAGGTGATCTTTGCTAAAACAATGTTACCTCTGCATCCAGTGCTAAGATGCCCTCATGCTCAGCTCACAGAGATCGGTACATATAAGATGCCCTCATGTCCAGCTTACACAGATAGACTCATATAAGATGCCCTCATGCCCAGCTCACACAGATTGAATCCGGCCCGTCTGGCTTTTTTTTTTGCCCCCCGGGACTGTACAGCATCCAAGGCTTACTACACTGCTTTCTATTTTTGCAGTCCTGGCATAACTAGATATCTGCCTGCTAGATCAGCTGATCGCATGCACTTTTACTAAGATATGGACGATCAGCTCTTTAAAAACGGTATCTAACAGGCAGATCTATAGTTACACTGCTACTTGGGACTGCACAAATGGGACTTGCAAAAATGGATAGCAACAAAATAAGACCTGGATGCAGCCACCTCTGTAACAGCTGATTGAGTATCTAGCCCGGCGCTGGGGAGGGAGGTGTGACAAAGGGCCTGCCATTGGAGTAAGGTGGGCATTCCACATTAGCACATGATCGTGCCATAGGCAGTGGTCCCAGTCCAAAAGTGCTTAATACCCTTTTCCTGCTGAGACCCAGCACTAGGCACGAGTGTGGCCCCGCATCTGCTAAGTATCTAAATTAAAAAATGTGTCCCACCACTTAGCCTGTCTTTTTGATTCTGGACCCTTATGTGATTGAGTTTGACACCCCTGCTCTAAACAGTCAGTACCCCATGATGAGCAGAGTAGGGCCGATTGACTGCATGTAGTCACTACAAATGCAGAAGTTATTGTAGTGCAGGAAGCATTTAATTCTTCAATTAATCTAAGAGGAGCCTGCATGGGAACTTGTAAATTTACCCATGATCACGCTCCTCCGCTGCTTCCGCATACAGTTGCAGACTATACTATAATTCACTGAATTGCTGTAGCGATTAACAGACAGCGGTCACCGTTGTTGAAATGCTACATGTAGCATTTTTCTTTCACTAAACATTGATCTGCTAAGAAACTGCTAATAAGGCCCATATGAAAGTAGCCTAAATTAGTTTAAATATTTAAAACTAAATACCTAAAATACAAAATAAGTAAAGTATGCCTTCAACAATACAGATATAAGGGATCTAGTAAATTAGAATAGAGATTGGGGGAAATTATTGAAAATAATTTTGGAAAAGCTCATTATTTATTCATTTAGATCATAGGTGAAAGTGAAGAAAGAACATCAACAGCCCTATGGTTATGTCCCCTCTCTGCACAGTTGGGTATTTTAAGCATTAAACTAAATTAATTAGTATTTTGAATAAGGGAGATTAGATTTAGGCCAGCAACAATATAGGAACCAGCACTTATTGATGTGGCAACCTTTGAAAAGTGGGTGACAATAACTGAAAGATGAGTGCCCTAAACCACAGCAGAGGAGGAGATGTGAGAGGCTTGTGGCAGGAAGAGCTGATACTGCAGAAAGAACAGGACAGACTAATATCGTAAATTAATCGGGGTTAGCGGAAAAGATAAATTCCTCTTTGCTACTGACTGGCAGTCTATGACTAAAAAACACGAGGTGTGACTTAGATCTGGATTCCAATAT
This sequence comes from Hymenochirus boettgeri, assembly GCA_019447015.1. Classification (NCBI taxonomy): domain Eukaryota; kingdom Metazoa; phylum Chordata; class Amphibia; order Anura; family Pipidae; genus Hymenochirus; species Hymenochirus boettgeri. The sequence continues at coordinate 65,228,403 of CM033476.1, read as the reverse complement.
GTTAATTTTTCTTCTGTTTTTCTACAATGTAGTGTGGAACCGTGTCTGATTTAATAAGGGCTTGTTCACATACGTTTGTATCCGTTTTTGAAACGCAAACTCTCAAATCCTGAGGCATATATCAGGGAATGAACTAGGACCTGTTCTAAATGCCTCTTTGATAATGTCAGTTTTAGGCTAGTTGGACACACAGACAGGAGGTCTTACCTTCCGTTCTTCAATGTACCAAACAGAAGCCATTATGGAAAGTGTTAAATTTACCTGCGATTGCACGCCTCTGTGGCTTTGTTACATTTCCTCTCCCCTATACTTTTTAAAATAAAACATGGCACATTTTATTTGCATCTGTCCTGTCCGCTCATGAACTGTCCTCTTGATCCCATGCCCTCTGTATTACTGAAACACTGTAATCATGTGCTTATCCCTATACTCACCCACATATTCAAAGCCTCCCTTCCATCCGGAATTTTCCCTTCCATCTTTAAGTGTGCCCATGTTAAGCCCATACTAAAAAAGCCCTCGCTAGACTCCTCTATTTTAGCTAATTACCAATTGGGCTCTCTCTTACAGATAGCCTCTTAACTGCTAGAACGATTAGTCTTCTCCTGTGTCACTACCTCCATGCTCATAACCTACCGGAGTCCGTCCTGCACATTCCACCGATACGGCTCTGAGTAAGGTTGTGAATGATTAAAAAAAGAAGGATGTAGTGCAGCATGTAGAGAGCTCTTAGTACACAACACAATTGTAGTTGCAAATGGTGCTCTTTATTGGAGCAAAACACACCATTGGTATAAGACATGAAAGAAAGAAAAGAATGCTGCACACACTATTAGCAGTGAAAAGGTATATACAAGCCCTTTATTCAAGTATAATAGTAATAAATAGGGGCATAGTGCCGGAACAACACATTTAAAAGCATTTATACAAAATACAAAGTGTATCCCTGTCTCGAAAGTGTACAGTTAGTGCAGGCAAATTGAATAAAGGGCGTGTATATACCTTTTCACTGCTAATAGTGTGTGCAGCATTCTTTTCTGTCTCATACTATTCATACTAGTTTGCTTGCACCACTACCTACTTAGGTGCACATTGCAGTGTTCTTTTGTCCTGTGCCTTCTTTTGTCCTTTTGCTCCAATAAAGAGCACCATTTGCTGCACTACGTCCTTTTTTTACCCATTACTGCCAGGGCAGGGCAAGCAGCATGACTGGGGGCAACTTAAGTTTGAGCTCATTCGAAGGTTGTGAATGATCTTCAGGTTGCTAAGGCCAATGGTCACTTTTCTATTCAAATCCTTCTTGACCTCTCCTCTGCTTTCTACACAGCTGATCATTCCCTCCAAATTCAGATACTTCACTTGGGCATTCGGAATGAAGTGGCATCCTGGTTTATATCCTAACTGAACTAACTCTGTATATTAAGCTTATAACACCTCTTCTCTGATTCCTCCTTATGTGGGGGTGCCAAAGGGATCTGTTCTTGGACCCTTATTGTTCTTCCTTTTTACTATTTCCTTGGGAGATGACATGTCATGTATCACTTATATGCAGATGATACACAAATCTATTTGTCCACCCCTACGCTAACTTCTGACATCTAATCATGTGTTTCCAACTGTCTCCTTGCCATCTCCTCCTGGATGCCGTGACGCTGCCTCAAACTAAATCTTTCTAAAACTGAACTAATCATTATGCTACCTAAACCTGGTACTGTGCCATCTTTCTCTATTTCTGTTGACAATACCCCCATTTTCCCTATCCAATCGGCATGTTGCCTAGGGATAATTATTGACTACTCTCTTCTTTTCTTACCACATTAACTATGTTGCAAAAACCTGGCGATTTTTCCTTTGCAATATAGCGAAATCTGCAGGTTCCTCTCTCTCCCAACTATTGCTATGCTTATGCATGCTCTCATCCTATCGCACCTGGACTATTGTAACCTACTACTCACTGGCCTTCCTACTTCCTACCACTCTCCCCTTTAGTCCATACTAATCTCTGCTACAGGTATTGTTTTGCTCTCTGATAAACAGGATCCAAAATCTCTGTACTGGACAATAACATGGCTCCCCGTTAAACAGCGCAAATGCGGTCCCTCCTTTTATTTTCTCTCTAGTCTCCCCAAATGTTCCTTTCTACACCCTTTGATCATCACAGAACCAGCTTCTGTACAGACCCCCCCACCCACCCATACTGCTTCCTCTCGCCTTAAAGGGCATGTCCACAAAGCTATAATCTCCCCCACTACTGGCCCCACTCTGTAGTGTAATAAAATCCTTACCTTACATATCTTTCGTTTGCCACATTAATGTATATCTAGGGTGCTTCTATGACATGCATGTAATATAGCCTTTTATGATGTTTTTCTGTCATGTTGGTTGTACAATTATTTGCTTATTCTATCTGTTCATACTGATGGACTTTTTTTATTTGGCATGACTGCCTGAGTGACTTACGTCATACTCGGCTACTCCTATTAGGACTGAGCACGGCTACACACACCCCCTCTCTATTCCTAGCACTATTGGAGATAATGTCCATAGTTGATTTGTCTTTGTTTGTAGGATGTGCCTGGCAGTAAGACACTGCCTCTATAAAGCACCCAAGTGGTGCTTTTTAAATAAACTATACATACACACATTAATTAACTACAGAATACATCTAAAGCCTAGGAGATCACATACATGTTGTCAGTTATTTCTTTCATACCGGCACAAGTGTTTGTTTTTCCTTCGTATATCCCCCACCACCCTGCAAGCAAGAAACTTTTGAGGATTTTATACACTATTCGGTGGATAAATTACAGTGCAGACACTCCCACCTGACTAACATTCCCATCACACCAGAACATGGGAGTATCCCCTTCGATTTATATCATTATATATCTCCACTCTTTTCTCCTACCTCTGTGGAAGAATACATGGCAGCCAACATGGAAACATCACACAGGAACTCACCTTATGCATGCAATATTGTTTTCTTGGGAAATTGTCTTATAAGCCTTAAAGGACAACTCCACCCTCATAAAAACATCTTTTAGAAAGAATGGCCTCTTTAAAATATGTTGATATATCATAGTTTGTCCTATGAATTCATTACTGTATGCCTGCTATGCTTCTGGAGGCCTCATGGAAACTGAGCAATTTAGAAACCTGTACTGAGAGTTTACTGAGCCTGGGCATGCTCAGAAGAGGCAGACAGGGGATTAACATTCAGCCATTGGCTGTGATGTCAACTGTCAAATCCATAACTGACAGTTACTAACTGGAAGAACCAGGAAGCAGAAACAGGGGCAACAGGACATTGTGCAGGATTTCAGGTTAGACTTATATATTTCACATTTCTAACTATTACCGTTTAGGGTTTTGGGGGGTGATTTACCTGTATGTACGTTTTCATTTTAGGGCTGGACTTGCCCTTTAAAGGACAATTGTTAATTATTGTCTGTCCCCCACCACTTCCCTCCCAATAAATGTACCCAGGGTAAGGAAAGAAAATGCTAGGTTGTCACCTGTGCTCACCTTTTAATGTCTGCTTTAAAGTTAAAGGATGCAATAGTGTACCTGAGAACTCCCCTCCCTTTTAAACTACCCAGGGTAAGGGCCTAAATCGCTAGGTCCTCACCACTGGGTTCAGCCTCTAACTTCCTCCTCCCAGAGCTTTACCAATACGAACAAAGTCCCAAATGCACTCACACCTGGTAGGATGCAGATGTCTCAACCCCCCCCCCCCCCAGGGGTATAGGAATATAGTATACAGACTAGATGAGAGAATGGTTCACCATTAAATACATGTACTTTTGGAGTGCCATTCTCTCATCTTGTCTTGTATACTTTACCAATAGGAAGACATGCTTCTTCAGCAGTGTATTCCTATTGGCCAGTTTGTGGCACTGAAGGAGAGAGTAAAGAACAGTGAGCCGGCATTTGGAACTTTAAATAGAAGCTGAACCCATGGGTAAAGACCTAGCGGTTTGGTTTCCTTATCCTGGGTAGTTTCCAGGGGATGAACAAGAAGGTCAGGGCTGAGGTGAGCATAGTTGTCCTGTAAGATGGCTGGCTTCCTTAGTCCCAAGTCCCAAATTGTGTCCGGAACCTCGCCAATGGGAACACAAAATCACAGGTGATGGACTTGTGCGACCCGAACAAACAGTCTACATACAAAAGATGTGTTCCAATGGGAACACATGCTTCTAGCAAAGCGCACCTTCCGAATGGCCAAGCACTAGGCTGAAGTCAATATAGCACTAATACCTAACAGTCTTTTCAGTGCTGTTCACTCATCTCACACATCTGTACCAGAGCCTGAATAAGCCAAGAAGAAGGCACCAATTTTTTGTTTCCATGTTTGATGCACAGGAGCCAGAAGACAGTGAAGGGCCATGCAGAAATTTCACTGAAGGCAGCATAAAGAAAGGTAAGTGCACCCATTCCTACCTCAGCTATAATTATGGAATGATTATAATTAATAATTGAGGCAAAATAATCAATTAAAGGGGAATTATACTCATGCAGTCACCAACTTCTTCTGGCTCCACCCACGTCTGTTAATAAAGGAGGGGGAGGAGCTTGCAAATGGTCAGTTACTGTGTGAGTATATTTCTCCTTTAATTATCTCACCAGAGATCGGTCTATACTGCTCTCTCACATATCTATTCTCCTGTGTATCAGAAATGGATAATTTTCTCCTTGTACAAGAAGCTCGGGTTTGACTGGAAGAACCCATTGCTGTGTTCAGACATTAGTCTCACATTGCAAAACTCTCATGACTCTCATTTCATGCTAAATGCAAACCAGACAAAATAAAAATGCAGGTAAGCATCAGGGCATTTTAGCCACACAAGTGTAATGTGTCCCCTTACCTTTATTGTCTGTAACTCCTTCATGGTGCTCTTGCTCTGTTTCTTTTGCTGCCTCATCCTCATGTTGCTTTGACACAACACAGTTCTCTTGGCTTCTTTTTCCACTACAAACAGTCAAATCTAAAAGAAAAGAATAACACTGATCATAAAGCTTTACGCTGCATTGAACAGCCATCTCATTAAACACAAATGATCTCAGATTTAACCTCTGAAAACGCCTGACACTTTGATTATGACTTCTCCATAGATAACTACTGAGCCATGACAGAAACTGAGCAGGGAAAATAGTAGAAACTGCCCTCATCGTTAATGTACAGGTTGACTCTCCAACGCTGAAGAAGGCAGATATAATAGAAACCTAATCGTGTCTATGATGTAAACAGCAACAAAAGTATCATCTATTAATATAAACCATAGAAGCTACTGTTACCATCTGAATGTTGTGGGGGTTAGATTTAGAGGGTCTGTTTAATTCAAAAACATTCTAGATAAAAGTGTTTTTGTCCGGAGAACAGAAAACGGTTACATTAGGATTTGCAAAAAAAAAAATAAAAAGCTAAATGCTGCATTTGGGGTACTGGATGCGTACCCCACCTTTCCCTGTACATGCTCTTTACTGCAATCAGAACCAATTCCATTATTAAATAACAAGAATACATTGCATAGGATTTGGCAAATGTAAGGAGCAGGCACTTCTATAGTAACATAATAATGGAATAAAGAAATAACGTCCATCTTGTTCGTTATACCCTACTCATTAACAGTAACTAACAATTGACCTCCTTATAAAAAGCAAGCAAAGTTTCCAGTATTTTCCCTACCACTGATGTTAGATTTATAGGTCTATAGTTATCAGGCTGTAAATACTGAATATTGGTATTACATTGGCTTATTTCATCGGGTCCTAGGTATGTATTGATATCAACTTTGTCTAACGGTTTCCATTCTATACCCTCTGCCATCCAAAGTGAATATTCCTCATTTATACTTTTCATGTTATTAAAGTCCCTGCTACGAGGTCTAGAATTCTCTATAGTGTATACAGAGGGAAAAAAACCATTCAAGACATTAGCCTTTTTGGCATCCTCTATTATCATCTTAGCCCCATTATTTAATGGTTCCACAATCTCTGTCCTCAGCATTTTACTATTGATATATTAAATAACATTTTGGGGTTGGACTTGCTTTGTTCATTTCTATTTTAGCTAGTTTAATTGCTTTCTTGCACTTCTTGCTACACCTTTTGTACTCCCTGTAAGCCTGTTCTTTTTTCTCTGATTTCAAAAATGTAAAAGCCATTTTCTTTGTTTCCATTCCCCATTTTACCTGAGCATTAAGCCAGGCAGGAGTGGACCTAATACACTTGTGCCCTGAAGGTATAATTTAGAAATGTAATAGTTCAATACCCCTTTAAATGTAGTCCACTTCTGTTCAGTATCATTACCTAAGAACCCTCCCCCCCAGTCTATAAGCAGAAGTGACTCTTTTAACAGCATAAAATTAGCTTTCTTAAAGCTTACTGGCCCCTGCCAGTACCTCCACTCCACCCAGGTTTGCCAAGCCCTGCAATGCTGCAAGTTTCCCCTTCTGATTCTGCACCTCAGATTCCAAACGGACAACCCACTCACATCTGACACATACTAAGGTCCCATGGAGCAGCTGCTCCAAGATCATGCATCAGGACGCACATTGGTGGACCCAACAAAACTGTCTATACAAAACAGCACTACACAGCAACAGCTTTAAAAGTGGTCGGGATAAGTTTTTAAAACTAAAAATATTAATTAAAAGATAACCAAATCTTTATTTGTTCTCTGTTTTATGTTCCTCCCACTCTGGTTACACTGTTACTCAAATGTATACTTAATGCCATATATAATGTGACACCTGTAAACACTGTATCAACAGGTTAAATGTAAAAGCTAACAATATGTATAACCGAATCTGTATACAAATTTATGCTGTCACTTAATAAAACGAATTTAAAAAAAAAAAAATATTAATTAAAAAAAATATTGAGAATTATTGGAATACATAAAACTATAAATAGGCATCAAATATGTACAAAACGGCCGCGCACTCCGGTCAACAAAAATCCAGCAGCTTGTTTAGATAATATATTTTATTCCACACATCGATAAAACAGAAAGCAAGTGTACATCAGATCCATAGCCTAGGCTATGCCTAGGCTATGGATCTGATGTACACTTGCTTTCTGTTTTATCGATGTGTGGAATAAAATATATTATCTAAACAAGCTGCTGGATTTTTGTTGACCGGAGTGCGCGGCCGTTTTGTACATATTTGATGCCTATTGGTAATTGGGACTAAGCGAAGGGTCCGGGGCATGCAGCACCTGGGCCACCCAGGAATACGGGTGAGTGTATTGACAAGACGTGTTTTTTCATCTGAAGTAACGAATCTGAGGATTGTCCTCTGTGAGGGACTCGGGGCTTTTGCACCTGAGTCACCCGACTTACTAAGTAAGTCCACACATGTTAATTAATGTGAATAAGAATACACAATTCTAAACCATAATCAGAATTTATGTGTATAAGCACCGTTAAAGTGCTATATTTTAGAAATCCAGTTACTAGAGTATAAACTGATACTTGTACATAAAACTATAGTCCTGATTGATACATGGATACTTTCGGATTGCTATTTGGAATAAGGAAAGAGTTTTTTTTAGATAGGGTGAAAAGGTTGGACTAGATGGACGTATGTCTTTATTCATCCTCAATTACTTTGTTACTGAATCCTGGCAGAGTAGACCTAGACCTAGAATAACAGCATAAAATTAGCTAAATTGTGCAGCCCTCCCAGCTAACTGTGTCCTGGACACTTAAAGGGACAGTTCAGTGTATATTATCAATATTTGTTAAATTGTTAGTTTGTGTAATGCATACTTAGTTATTCTACATATTCTCTCCCATTTAGAAAAATCAGTTGATTTCATAACCTTTGCTGTTCCCCGCTGTTGACATTAGTGAGCAGACATTTCTTCTTCTTCCTTCTTCTTCCCAGGATGCACCGCAACCTTGGAATGTTCCTAACAGTAATTTCTACTGATTGGCTGTTGGATGGGTCAAAGATGCTCAGATCTCTACTGAGCAACTGAATCAACCCAGGTGCTGGGTCAAGGGCAAGACCATAACGGTCTCTACTAGGGGTCCTGCAAACAGGAAGTCAGTATTTTTGTTGCATTTATTTATACACAGACAAAATGCTGAATTGGCAAATTAAGGTCATTGGGATGAAAAAATACTGCTCTTTTTCTGAAACTTCCCCTTTAAACCTTGTTACACATACTCAGTGAACTTTTTAGTTTACATCCATCTTCCCCTTGCCAGAGCTGTCGATTAACTACTAGGTGATTTGACATGGACCTCAGTGTAATTAAGCAATCAAAAAAAAACTATTTCAGAAGTGAAATGCCAGATTCCTCCAATAGGACAGGGAAGGGCAGATACCTTTTCACACACAGGAATGCTCCTACTGTTCAGTTTTCTGGACTTTGAATAGACAATGTAGGACAACCATAAGGACCAGAGGAGAAAGGTAAGGATTTTTAAATACTACACAGTGGGGCCACCAGTGGACATGCCTATTTAGTGTATTCCTCTTGATTAAACAGTACTGTAAATAGGTTTACCTGCTGGTTCTGGTTGGTCTGAGTCCCTACTTGTATCAGCATCTAAAGAAAGAAAAAGCAGAATAATTATAACTGTTAGTTTCTCTGAAATATTGAACACCAACTAGTGTATATATAATAATAAAAATAAAGCAGCATCAGCAGCACTAGACATGTAACTGGTTGTTTTAAGAACATTAACAGTAAAAAATATGATACTACTCAGATCTTTGGAAATAATTTCTCAGTCCTTGCACTAAATTTTTTTAGTCTTTACTATACAGAGCAAGATGCACTGTGTGAATAAAGACAGTATTCTGGGCAAAAAGGCAATTAAAACCAAATGTTAAACAGTGATATTACAAACTATATGGAAACAGGCATCCACCACATCCATATGCACAGTCTACAAAGGAAATGCATATAAAACTCTTCTGGAATGGTACTGCACCCCAGAAAACTCCACAAAATTTGGCCAAGTCAAACGGACAGATGCTGGAGGGGGTGCGGTGAAAAAGGATTACTCCTACATATACGCTGGGACTGCCCCACATCCAAACCATTTGGACACAAGGCTCTAGACTAATCTATACCCTATTCGGGTACCAAACCCCCATCCATTGGATCCTAGGTCTCCCATTTAAGGGCCTCTCCAAACACTCCACCAAACTATGTTTGGAAACGCCCATTACCCCCTACAGAAGAAAATTTACTCCAATCCATTGCAAACCTAAGATCCATGGAAAATCTAACAGCAAGGGTAAGGGATCAAATAGATGGATTTTCAAAAATTTGGTCTCCGTGGGATATGAGAATGTCAGTAACCTAAAACAGCACCTTCTCCCTACTAGAAACTTTACTAACTCCACCTCCCCATAAAGGGGGAACCAAAATACCAGCGAGGTGGCTAAACCAGCTAACCAACCAATGTAAGTAATTGTATACAATATATTTTATCAAATAACACCACCTGCCTGTTTATATTAAAGTTATGTTTGTTAAATCTATATAAAATGTATACCACTATGTACAACCACTCAAACTAAAATGTAAACTGCTTATAATATTTATAGAAGTGAAAAATTGCTATAAAAATAAAGTTATTAAAAACAAAACCAGTGATATTACCAGAAATCCACTGCTCTCCTGGAAGGTAACTTAGACTTATATTAAACAAAATAGATCATTTCCTGGTCTAAGAGCACGGCCACACTGCAAGGCAATCGCACACGGAATCGCATGCGATTTCGTTGCGTTTGCGCATGCGGTTTTTTCATTAAGTATTGAAAACCGCATGCGATTGCAATTTAAAATGCGTAACGCAAATCGCAACGCACCCGAAAAACCTGCGTTTTCTGTGCGTTGCCGCGTTTTCAATGATATGAAAAGATGCATGCGCAAACGCAAAAAAAAAGCGCAGCAGCCCTAAATTAATAAAACACACTTCCAAACTCAAAATTGTGTTTATTCAACCACTCAGCTGACTAAAAACCCACTAAGTTTCTGGGGTCCTTTCCCTATATCAGCTATTGCTTTGTCTATAGAACCTTTCGTCACAAAGTCCATTCTGAGAGTATGAATTGAGTAAAATAATGTATATAATCAGAGTGAAAAGTGGCACACTCTTAAATTTAATGTGCTTTTGCTGAAAACCACACAACATTTCAGGGAGACAAAAAATAATGTACCCTTGTTTGTTGCATTAACTGAAATTGTTTCTTCAAGATTCTTCCCCCTGGGATTCACAATCCACAGAGCATTCCTACTAAATAAAAGAACAAAATAAACAGCTAAAAATGTTAAGTTCTGCAGAGCTTCTCCTGTACAAAATTATCATGACCAAGCAAATTTCCTTCCAGGCATTTATAATTTGCCCTTTAGGATCACCCATTTGAACAGCCTCAAAGACACCCCCTTAACTAGATAAGCTCTTATAAGTATAGATTCTGGTTTTCTGTCCACAGGGTCACGTAGAACAACCACCTTTCAACTGGCAATAATATATTGTTAGATGGTCTGGATATAGCAGTATCCAATCTAGGGACAGAGTCCCAAAATTCAACATAGATTAGGAGACTGTAGTCCTTACACTACAGAAAATTCCTGCTGCACTACAGAAAAGAACAGGAGCAGAGGGATCTGGAGGGAGGAGGGAAGATCCCCTGCGCATTCCATAGTCCTTCAGAAGGACAAGGAAGTAGCAAGCACCAGATGACAAACAGGACAGCTCCTACTATTCACTTTTCTGAACTTTTAAGAGGCACTGCAGGAGAACCATAAGGAGCATAGGAGAAAGGTAAGGATTTTTTAACACTACACAGTGGGGCCATTAGCAGGTTAAATTTTAGTTTTGGGGGTGGACATGCCCTTTAACCCTTTAAGTGACACAGAACGTGTATACACGTTCTGTGGATAAAAGTACCAAACTGCCACAGAATGTGTATACACGTTCTGTGCATGTCCCTTCCTGGAAAATGATTTCCGGGAAGTGATTTTTCTGATCGGATTTCGAATTGGAAAATAGGCATTTATGCCCGTATTCCAAGTTTATCATTCCCTATGATGATCTGATAATTATCTTTGGGAATGATCAAAAAAAAGGGGGGAAATACACACACATACAAAAAATTCTTAAAGCAATACACACACTTTTTTTTTTTTTTTTTTACACTAAAGCCATAAATTAGCCAAAACTTTTTCTTCTCCAAGCTTCCCAATATTCCTGGCGATATCGGTAAAGTAAACACAGATAATTATTTGTCCGATTTCAAGGGAAACTAAGCCTATTTTACTAGGAAATTTTGAAGGGGTACCAAATAAAGACCAGATCAAATATTTAGGATCAGTACCAACCGGTTTTCACTAAAATGGGGAGTGTGTGTGCGTGGGGGTGAGTTGTGGTGGTTTTTGATTTTTTTTCTTGTAACTGCACTTGTACATGCGTCCCATTTGAGCTATTTGGTGGCCCCGTCTGTTTGCACTCATGCATATGGCATACCATTTAATTCAGGACATGTCAGAGATTACCATTTAGTGGGTTTTTTTACTTGTCAAGTGGGTTTAGGTAGGATTTCAACCTTTGAATAATCTTATTTTTCATAAAATCTCCTTAAAACACAGAGTTCTATGGATTACTGTGTCTGGAATTCTTTATGTATGTATGAAAGCTTGGCACCGTAATGTAGCTGAAGGTGTGAAGATTCCAAAAATATATAGTTTGTGGGGGGTATTTCCAAGTTTCGGGACTGTTTCCTTTGAAAAAGTGTAGGCTGTTCAAATTACAGAGCACTGATTTTTTCTTGTAATTTCACTTGTATATGTGTCCCATTTGAGCTACTTGGTGGCCACGTCTCTGTGTGCATCCACGCATATGGCATATCGTTTGACTCGGGACACGTGGGAGATTGACATTTAGTGGTTTTTTTGCTTGTCAAGTGGGTTTAGGTAGGATTTCAACCTTTGAATCATCTTTTTCACAAAATCTCCTAAAAACACAAGAGTTCTATGGATTACTGCGTCTGGAATTCTTCATGTATGCATGAAAGCTTGGCACCATAACGTAGCTAAAGGTGTGTAGATTCCCAAAAAATATAATTTGTGGAGGGTATTTCCAAGTTTTGGAGCTTTTTCTTTTGACAAAGTGTAGGCTGTTTAAATTACAGAGCATTTGTAATTGCACTTGTGCATGCTTTCGAGTTAGTCGGTGGCCATGTCTCTGTGTGCACCCACGCATATGGCCTACTGTTTGATTCAGGACATGTGGGAGATTCATATTTACTAACTTTTCTTTTCATTACTTGGGGGTTAGACAGGATTTTTAACTTTGAAACTTGTTTCCCCCCCCCCAGAAAATCTGCTAAAAGTGTGAAATTCTATGAAGACCTGCGCACACACCAATGATAGTGTGAATTACAAAACTGCACCATTGAAAAGCTGAAGGTGTGTAGATTCTGAGTATAGTTTTGAAGGCTATTTTTGAGTTAGAGTGGTGTTTAGATTGAAAAATCTGGGAAGTTGCTGTTATTGGGCCACTGCGCATTGGCTCACTTTGAGAGTAGTGGCTTCCACGTCCGTGTGTGTAACCATGCATATGGCATACCATTTGATTCGGGGCATTTGGGAGATTGATATTTAGTAACTTTTTTTTAAATTCCATGAGATTTTGACATGATTTCTACCTTTTGAATGTTGTTTGATGTTAATTTTTTAAAGAAAATCTGCGAAAAATGCAAACTTCTATGAAGAACTGCACCCACACCATTGGTGCTATGAATGAACGAACTATAGCATTACATAGCTGAAGATGTGTAGATTTCTATGTGATGTGTAGAAATATAGTTTGTGGGGGGTATTTCTAAGTTAGAGGAGTGCTTTGTAGGAAAAACTGCACTGTTCAAATACAGAATTTGAATAGAGCAGTTACTGACATTTGGCATTGGTCACTTATAATATGCTGCCAATATGTAGTTTCTAAAAATATCTCCGTAGTGAGGATATTTTAATTAATTCCGTAGATATTCAATGGTAACCGTCAGTAGTGGTTATACATTTCAATTTGGTGTAATATTCTTGAAGGTGCAGTTTTAGTTTGGGGGGGTCTCCTGTACAGGGAAAGTGGGGTACCTACATATATCAGGTATCGTTGTACTCGGGAGTATCAAAGCTTTTAGAAACAGTAAGATTTTTGTGTGTAACCTTAAGATAACTATAAATAAAATTGGGAAAAATCCTTGAAAATTTGCAAATTTTTACATTTTTTTTACATATTTTACCCATAAATCCAGTAGAATTTACAGAAAGGTTACAAAATTCTGTTGCCATGTTAAAGTACACTTCGTGCCGAAAAAAAATATCTATAATATTCCCTATTTTCTGCAAGGTTTCCAAATGTAATTTTTGACTGAACCAAATGTGTCTAAAATCCTGAAAATTCTTCTGGCATTTAACGCACGCAAAGTGGTGAATTCTGCAGGCACTGAAAGGGTTAATGTTTTCTTGTTGCCAGAACCAGGGAAACTGACAATAAAAATTTATTTTGGTCACAGTAGTGCTTAACATTACATAGATTCCTTATGTTTACCCAAATTGAATTATTTTTAGGTTAAAACCAAATATATTTGTATTAGTATAGTATAGTATAGTATAGTATTTCAGGTTGAATAAAGACATACGTCCATCCAGTTCAACCCATCTAGCAATATCCTCATTTCCTGCCTAACTGTTGATCCAGAGGAAGGCAAAAAAAACCCACCAAATTTATGAAGGGGGAAAAAATTCCTTCCTGACTCCAAGTGGCAATCGGAAATTTCCCTGGATCAACTCTACTTTATGTATCAATACCAGTAACTTGTAACATTCCTTGTTTGCAGAAACTCATCCAGCTTTTTTTTTAAACTGACCAATGAACCTGCCATTACAACGTCCACTGGAAGACCGTTCCATAGCTTTACCGTTCTCACAGTGAAAAACCCTTTCCGGGCTTGAAGCCTAAACCTTTTTTCTTCAAGTCTTAAGGGATGTCCTTGTGTCCTTTGACATGTTCTTTTGGTGAACAATGCCCCAGATAGTTTATTGTATGGCCCGTTAATGTATTTATACACAGTAATCATATCCCCACGCAAGCGCCTTTTCTCCAGCGTACATAATTGTAACTTTTCCAGTCTCTCTTCATATTCAAGCTCCCCCAATCCCCTTATTAATTTAGTTGCCCTTCTCTGAACCCTTTCCATTTCAAAGATGTCCTTTTTGTACACAGGATTCCAAAATTGCACTGCATATTCCAGATGAGGCCTTACCAATGCTTTGTAAAGAGGGAGAATTACATTTTCCTCCCTTGAATCCATACCTCTCTTTATACAAGACAATACCATGCTGGCTCTGGCTGTTGCCACCTGGCACTGCTTGCTACCTTTAAGTTTGTTATCCACCAAAACTCCAAGATCCCTTTCCAACAGGGATTCACTTAACACAGAGCCATTTATAGTATAAGTAGCACAAGTATTTATTGAGGTTTTGAGCATGCGCAGGGGAGCTCCCCCCCCCCCCCCCCCCCCCTCCGGATCCCTTCTGGCTCCTTGATCCCCTACCATCAAAATACTTTTTCTGTAGTGTAGCCCATCCTCGATTGCCAAGTTCGTTTTGTAAAAAAGCAGCACAAATGTACTTGCACTCCTTCATTCCACCGGAGCTCCGCATTGCCTCTCAGCCAATCACAGACGCGGCTGCCGACTGGACCCATCTTGCAACTTCCAGCAAGCAGAGGGCCGGGATCAAAGTGCTGGGGGAAGGAAGGATTTTAAGTAAATTTGTGCTACTTTTTTTATAAAACGAACTTGGCAGTTGCAGGAGGGCTACAATACAGAAAGTTATTTTCAGGGTGGAGATAGCTTTTGAAATTAAAATCCAGCTGCTAGTGAAGGAAAGTCAAACTTGCAGCCTTCCAAATGTTTGAAAACTACAACTCCCAGCATTGAAATTAGAATGCTATTGTGAAGGTAAATACAATGTCAACCTCAATATGATGATGAAACAAACTTTGTGTACTTTCTAAATATTCAAACAGACCTGTAATATTACTAGCAAAATATAAGCTTTTTCTTAAGGTAACTGAGTTTCACATAATGTCACACGATTACATGATTCCATTCCATTACTATATCATTTGCTGTAAACACACATTCTACCTGTCCTTTAAAGCTGTGGTTTGACTAAAGGCTCCACCTGCTTACACAATGACTTTGAAATTTGTGACTCATAAGTACCTGTTACTCGCTTTAAATTGTGAGCGTTCATATTATTCTCACCAAACTGAATCACCGAACATCTGTTTTACGAACTGCGCACTGGGAAGAAATTTCATATGTGAAATAGCAAAAAATGGGTGATATGTTGCAATTCTACTGTATTACAATGCAATCTGTTTAATGTAATAATTCAATATCCATAGTATTTAGTTATATCAACTGGACTTTGTTTAGCTCTTAAAAAAGGTTTCTCATCAGAACTGAGATGGCCAATTCAATCACTAGCGAAATGTCTTAAAGAACTAAACTTAACGTCCAGTTGATCTAACTCAGTGATTCCCAAACTGAGACCTGATCATGATTTTTTGCGCCCCGCATGGATGGGCATGGCTTGTCTGTGCAGCATGGGCCAGGTTGTGCACCCCTGATCTAATGTAACACCATAGATATACCATGACCTGGAAAAGAACATTCACAAACAGGTTAGATAGAATGAATTGATTTGCAAGTCTCTGTAAATTACGATATATGATAATCTACATATTAACTCCATTGCACAATGAATTCATACATACACTTAACCAACTTTTAGAAATAATAACTTTTATTCATATTTATAATGGATGTCGTGAACATCAATCTCTGCAACAAAGGGAACATCCAGAACAAAAGGGGCCCCCAAATCTAGTAATCTAGAGCAGGATTCGGTGTGTATTTAGAGAACCAGAGGTGGTCCTCAACATTTTGGAAGTGGTTATTTGTACCAGTATAAAAAGATAACAGCATAAAAATATTTATTATGATGGAATGTCAATGATTTCAATGTAGCGATTTGATTAGAATATGTAAAATGTATTAATCTAGCTACAGAGACATTAAACTACAATGGTACTGAATTGCACACATTTTCACTACTGTGTTCAGCCTGTGAAATATATCAGTGGTTCTTCAACTTTTTTAGACCATGGCACACTTGGCAATGCAATTTTTTCTCAAGGCACACCTGTGTTCTTAATGTGGGACTTAATCTTGTAATAACCCATATTTTAATCTTAAGGGAAACAAAACAATATAAAAGTATTATAATTATATATTTTATTTTACTGAAATGAACTTTCTTGAACTTACACATATATTTTTCCTCTGCTCTGTTCACAGAATTCTGTGTGTGTTAACTTATAGCACTGGAAACATCAAAGGAGGCGTTATGTGACTTAAATTATAAGATGGATCAAAAGCCTCAACTGCGTGACTGTTTTTCTTTCCTGTGGTTTTCTATTTGCATTCAAATGTCTGCAAGGAACAAAGTGCTGTTCGGTGCTCTTGTAAACACCTGTAATGGCCCCAGACTAGCAAAACATGGAGTTTATATATTAATAAAAAAGGGGGAGAGCTCTTTAGAACATTGCAGAATCAGTCAAACATTCATTATTTCTCTAAATATGTTAAAAACAATATTATATTGTATAAAGAGGGGTATGAATTAAAGGGAGCAAAGTATTATTCTCCCTCTTTACAAAGCACTGGTAAGGCCTCATTTGGAATATACAGTGCAATTTTGGAATCCTTTGTACAAAAAGGACATGTTGGAAATGGAAGGAGTTTAGGGAAGGGCAACTAAATGAATAAGGGGCTGGAGGAGCTTGAATATGAAGACAGATTGGATAAGTAAAAATTATTCACACTACAGACAAGGTTGCTTGCATAGGGATATGATTGCAGTGTATAAATACATTACTGGGCCATACAATAATCTATCTGGGGCATTGTTCACTAATAGAAGATGTCAGAGGACACATGGACATCCCTTAACGCTGAAAGAAAATAGGTTCTGTCTTCAAGTTCGGAAAGGGTTTTTCACTGTGAGAACGGTAAAGCTATGGAACGGTCTTCCATTGGACATTGTGATGGCAGGTTCATTGGTCAGTTTAAAAAAAAAAGCTGGATGAGTTTCTGAAAACAAGGAATGTTGCAGGTTAGAGCTAGAGCTAGCAAGATATCGTCTTGTATAAAGAGAGGAATAGATTCAAGAGAGAAAAAATGTAATTCTCCCTCTTTACAAGGCACTGGTAAGGCCTCATTTGGAATATGCGGTGCAGTTTTGGAATCCCATATACAAAAGGGACATCTTGGAAATAGAAGCAGTTAAGAGAAGGGCAACTACAATAATAAAGGGTAAGGAGGGGCTTGACTATGCAGGCAGATTAGACAAGTTAGGGCTGTTTACATTGGAGAAGCGAAGTTTGCATGGGGATATAACCTTATACAAATATATTAATGGGCCATACAATGAACTCTCTGGTGCATTGTTCATTAATAGGTCATATCAGAGGACACGTGGACATCCTTTAATGTTGGAAGAAAAGAAGTTTCATCTTCAGGTTAGGAAAGGTTTCTTTACAGTGAGAACTTTGAAACTGTGGAACTGTCTTCCAGGAGATGTGGTAATGGCAAGTTCATTAAATAGCTTTAAAAATGGCCTGGATAAGTTTCTAAAACAAAATATTGAACTACTGGTATTAATACATTTACTGTAGATCTGGTTGATCCAGGGATACTTTCCGATTGCCATTTGGAGTCAGGAAGGAATCCCCCCCCCCCTTTTTTTTTTAGCTGGGGTGTTTTGCCTTCCTCTGGATCAACTGTTAGGAAGGGTTAGGGGGGGAAAGGGGAATAGGTTGGACTTGATGGATGTTTGTCTTTATTCAACCTCTATTACTATGTTACTAAGTAGGTTACTGCTATTGATACATAAAGTAGAGTTGATCCAGGGATATTCAGGAAAGAATACATAAAGTAGAGTTGATCCAGGATAAGTCAGGAAGGAATGTTTTTTTTGCCTTCCTATGGATAAACTGTTAAGCAGGAAATGTGGGTAGGTTAGACTAGACAGACATGTATTTATTCAATCTCAAGTACTATGCTATACTATTATATACATAACTACATTGTTATTTTAAAGGGCATGTCCACCCCTAAAACTATCATTTCACCCACTACTTGCCCTACTCTCTAGTGCATAAAAATCCTTACCTTACATCCCTGCTCCAAATGGCTTCCCTGCTTTGTTCCCCCAAAGTCCAAAAAAATGTCCACCAGGAGCCTAGCAGAGTCCATATAGGGCTCTGCCTCCTGTCTCCCCTCCAGGAGAATTTTGCCATACGTACTGCAGCCCTCCCCCCCCTTCCTCTCCCACCCATTTTGGTTTTCCCTCCCCCTAGTGTAAAACCCATTTATCATATTGTAGGGCTTCCTCCCCCAGCCCCAACCACGTATTATCTCCAGAAACTCCCCCAATCTTTATTTACCTTCCCACTTTCTTCCGCCGTTTTGAACTACCGGCAGCTGCATCCGTTATTGGCTGCCTCTCAGACAATCACAGATGTGGCTGCCGGTCCGGCCCCTTGCTTGCAGTTTCATGCAAGCAGAGGGCCGGGACAGTGCGGCGGAGGATAGAGGGGTAGGTAAAGATCGTGGGAGTTTCTGGACATAATAATAATGCGGTTGGGGCTGGGGGAGGAAGCCCTACAATATATCAAAAAATTTTTAAAAGGGTGGACATGCCCTTTAATATCAAACTATAGTCTTAGGGGATGATGCTTTAATGGTTGCTAACCAGACAAAGTAGTGTAAATTCCATACCACCTGATGTATTATTGGGTTAGCGTGGATTTTACAAAACTTTTTTAGAAATAGGAAAGCCTGTATTATATAGGCAGCGTTAAGTTTTGCTCTACCATGTAGTGCAAAGCTTAATGCCTTTAAGGCAGAGGCACAAAGTAACACATCTTACCTGGCAGTGAAGCCATAAATCTTACAGGGGTTTACTGTATTATGGGAACTCAGGAAGGTAAGAAGCGCTGCTTTCCGTTTACATCACCCCCTTAGAGTACAAATCTAAAGGAAGACGCATTCTGCCAAGCTGATGGTTCAATGTGCATTGCATCTAACTATCTACCCAAATAGCAGAACACAAAATGTATTAGAGCACTCACAGGTCTTGTGAAAATTCAAGTGTTTATTCTATACACACAGCAAGGGTTGCTGTGTGTATGGAATAAACACTTGAATTTTCAAAAGACCTGTGAGTGCTCGAATACATTTTCTGTACTGCTATGCATCATGGGATCATGATTAGAAGCACCCAGGCATGACTGGAAAAAGTCTGTAAGGTAGAGTGCACACTATTTGCTTTTGATATCTACCCAAATAGATATTTTATACATCTCTCCAGCAAAAAAAGTCTTCAATACTAAAAATACCTCAAAATCCTCCAACAGACCGTGAAAGCTTAAATAACAAATCTTAATTTATAAAAAATCTTCACATGAAAGCTTTTCTCCTGAGAACACCTATACATTGTACGATTCATCTTAAGTAAGCTGCATAAGGCTTTCCTGTTGTTTCCAGTACAACTCACAGCCCACGTAGTCTTTAGAGACTTGTAAGCATTTGCACATATTGCCACGCCCTTTGATCCCAGTATTCAATATCTCTATGCACAAGTGTTTGCTATACAGATGTCTCCACACCAATTTAGAAGTCCCTGATAAGACTTTGTAAGCTACTTTTTACCCTCCAGTTTTTTTTACCAGCCAGTGTAAATTGCATACAGCCTTTCTGGGGAAATACAAAATATTCAGCTGATTTTACAAAAAAATGTATTCTGTTCCTAGCAAAAGATAACGCTTCTAAATGTACACGTATTGTTTGCATTTCTGAATTGAGAAAGCCAGTCGGATGACTAGCAAAACGTCTTCAAGAACTAAACTTTAAGTCCAGTTGATCCAATTGAATACAACAGATATTGTTTGCATATGCTGTGGTGGCTCACTTGCTAATGCACTTGTTTTAGAAACACACAGCCCACGAGGCCACAGGTTCTTATCCCCAGACTTTTATTTTTGCCTGAGACGCGATTGTTATTCAAAAGAGACCCAGAGGGATGGGGGGACTTTACTGCGCATGCCACAAACCTCTCAGAGAAGAAGGAAGAGGCAAATTCAGATTACAGTGAGTGGCTTCATACTCTTCAGTTTCCTGGACTTTAATAAGGCCCCGCATGACAACCATATGCAGCAGAAAAGACTCTTATAACACTACACAGTGGGCTGAACATTGGGGCAAATTTTAGTTGTGGGGGGTTGGACATGCCCTTTAAAGATGAACAAAGGCAAAATAAAGAAAAGAACTAATATAGTTACTCACCCAAGAGGCACAATTGATCGGTGCCTGTATACTCCACCATTGTTTTCCAAATGTCAATGTAAATATATATATATTTGTTTAGCGTACTGATCTGCAGCAGCAAAGCATCACTTTTCCAAACTGTTCAAAGTATGAAAAAAATATATACAGGGCTTGCTGTAGTAAACAATTCTGTTTTTTCCACCAAAGTATATATATCTTGGTTTTGAAACAAGATGCAAAGGCAGGTTTTGCAGTGTTTTAATCAGAAATTCTGGGTTTTAAATCAGCAATACATTTGTTTCAGTGTTAGCTTTTCCTTTAAATTATGCAGTTTGCAGCAACAGGGGACATCTGTGATCCAGCACTGCTGTCAGTATCATTAAAAATAACATCAAACCTGACTACATTTAAAAAACAAAAGGCAATACTAATGAGAAAAGTCTGCTTTGTAGTAGAAATTCCATTAAGAATATTCAAAGTTAAACAGGTGGTGTACCACAGGTCTGGTGTAGCCTGTTTATAGGCTGTACTACACACAAAGTGGCTGTGTATGGAAATGTTAGTAGATCTCTTCTGATAAGAGAGAAGTTACAAAATGATATTGCTAAAATGTGTTATACTTATAAATAAAAAGCCTACACATGTTTATAGCAAGTCTGGAAATAAATGATGACTAGAAGGGCCCACACATACAAAAATCACAATTGTTGAGCCTTGTGTGATGCATCACAATTGGTTTTAAGTGACTGTAAAACCCATGCTACCCACTTGTAATCTCAGGTGAACATGGGGTAATACCTGCTTTACAGAGTTACGTTTTGCACTACAAGATTGAAGGCATACAGCAACATCCCCACCTGTACTTACAATAGATTAAGATGAGGCAAAGTCATGTTTTATTGCATCTGCCTTACTAAAGCTATTTAACTTTGCTTCATTTAGTTCATCCCTGAAATCTGTCAGACAGTCCTATTTTACATCTACAGGCTTAAAATCTCTTTTTCTACTGTCAAGTAGTTAGAATATCCAAAATGACACCAGAATCTAATTAGCAAATAAAGACAAAACCACAATGTGCAGTTCAACCTAAACAGCACCATTTTGTTTTTAATGAATGCTAGGGGTTGTGCTTTCTGTGATACCAACACCAAATGCACAAAAGTGCAAGTTGTTCGGGTTCTGTCTGCCTCTCCCTTATGCCTATAGCTGTTAAGCTGTAGGGCTAGAGAGAGCCTACTTAGATCCCTCAGCCAGTAAACGTCAGGAAGCTCTTTATACTTGCCCTCCCTTTCTGCTCCCAGCTAGCATCCAGGGGGAGGCCTGAATGTCCTAAAAAGTACAGAGGCAATCCCTCCACATTACATGAACAAACACACATACATACCCTCATTGACATATTCCACCTGCCTGACAGCTATAATCTAGGGGGTCTATGTGGACTAAAGCTGCAGGTCTGAGAACAGACCAAGACAATCCTGCAAAAAATGTGCAGTTCAAGCTAAACAGCACCAGGTCCCTAAACAGTATTCAGATTAACATGTTTCATAACATGGTTCATATTTATAAGTATTTACCACAGCAAGTTCAAGATTTACAGTCACTATGGGGTTAGGACTTGGAAGCACAGGATACTGATTGGCTATATAGGTTTGGGAAAGTCGTGGTTAAAGGAGCTAAAAGCTCCCCAAGGAGTATAAAATTAAAGAGCCTTCTTATAACAAAATGTACCTCACAGCCTCATGTTATTATCATAGCATTGCTCTAATAATCTAACATATAAACACATATTACTCCCAGAGAAATGGGTGGGGACATGCAAAGTATTTCATCTATAGCCTGTAGCTAAGGCATGTGCCCAGATGCAATACAGCCTAATGGTATAGAGCTGGGGCGTTGGACTTGTGACCTTTCACATGTTTGAAAACTACCAATCCCAGCATTCTCTGTTCATAGTTTTTTCTAAATGTCCTGTAGCTAAGACATGTGTCCAGATGTAATACAGTCTAATAGTATAGAGCAGGGGTGTTGAACTTGTGACCTTTCACATGTTTGAAAACTACAACACCCAGCATTATCGGTTAGCAGTTTCTTCTTTATGTCCATTGGTTAATGAATATATACAGATGCTATAAAGCCTAATGATGTAGAGCATATGTGTTAAACTTTTCCCATGTTTAAAAACTACAACTCCCAGCATTCCCTGGCTGCACAGAATGCTGGAAAATATAGTTTTCATACATCCTGGAATAAAGCCATTTTCCTGACATACAGACATTATAAACCCATGGTCATGCTTAAGCGATTCCTACTCAAACATACAATCCTTCCATCCTTACCTATTTCACTATTGGAATAGAAAAGAACTATATAGGTTACTTTAGGTAGCAGGATTCATGAACCTCGCTAAACTTTCCCTCCCTTGCCTATTCCACCTGCCTGCCAACTAGATTCTAGAGGATCTAAATGCAATAAACCTGCAGGTCTGAGAATAGACCCAGGTAATCCAGCCACAATGTGCAGTTCAAGCTAAACAGCACCACTGGACAACCCTATACAGGATCTAGATTTACAAGCTAGGTTCATACTTATTAGTATTTACCACATCAAGTTCCAGATTTACAGTCATTATGGTGTTAGAACACCACAGAATACTGATGGGCTATATAGTTTAACGGGTATCTCCACTTCTTATATCAATTTTTGCTGTAGTGCAGTGGACCCTGTCCCATCCCCAAATGCCATGTTTGTTTGCAAAAAATGAATTAGAAAGGTACTTACAGTTCCCCTGGGAGTTCAAACCTGGCCATCTACTTGTATGAAATTGCAAGCAGGGAGCTGGACCAGGGCAAAATTAGCACCATTTTTAACGATAAGAACTTTTATTACATCTCCCCATTAGTGTATTACTATCATAATGTTCTAATCAAACAAGGATCTACAATTACATCTTATTTGTCACATATTGTCCCATTATGGCACATGAAGTATCAACATCTTTTGTTGTCCCAAATTAAACACTGTAGCGCCCACTGATCATTAAAGGGCATGTCCGCCCTTTATAAAAACTTTTGTGACAATGCCCTCCCACCCCCAACCGCAATATTCATTGCTCTAAAATCGTTGTCAATCTTTACTTACACCTCCTCGATCCTGCGCTGTTCTGGTCCAGCTTCCCTGCCTGCCGGAACTGCAAGCAGGGGGCCGGACCAGCAGACTTCACTGTAGACAGCGCAGGATTGAGGAGGTGTAATTACAGATTGACAACGATTTTAGAGTAATGAATATAGAGGTGGGGGTGGGAGGGTACCCCCTGCATTGTCACAAAAGATTTCATAGCTACGTAACTTCCTGACATGGAGGGATCGGGAGGGAGAGGGGGGAAAGGGCTCTACTGCTAGCCAAGATACAGGCACAGGAAGAGGCACTGACAGCTTCTACCCAGCCGTTTCCTGCACTTTAAAGAGACATAACAGGAGAACCCCAAGGAGCAGAGATGTAAGGTAAGGATTTTTTTGTACAGTGGGGCCAGAAGTTGGTAAAATTTTAGTTTGGGGGCGGACATGCCCTTAAAGGCCTTTTGAGGGTAAGGGTATTTAACTCATAGATCCAACATGCTACCTGCCTTATCATGAAAGCCTCTTTGTTAGACCTTCCATACTCCTGGCCCAGTCCATGAAATATCATACACCTCAGGCTTGCTAAAGGATGTTGTTGTGATCTAAAATGGCGTGCCACAGCCATATCACTATACTTACAAGCAGTGTCTTTTTTTACCCTCAATTGCATTACAGATGAAGATTCTGTGGTTTGCCATTCTTTCATGGAATTTCGTAGTTGTCATCCCCACATAACACAGTCTGCAGGGACATCTAATAAAGTAAATAATCTCCTTGCTTGTACACAAGAGAACCTCTTGTGAATTTTTATTCTTTTCCCTGTATGGGAATGAGAAAAGGAGTTTCCCACTAAAAGACTGTTACATGTTATACAATTTGGGCATCAACAGCAGCCTGGTTCCATATTCTGTATGGGGATAATCTCCATTGACACTAATAGTGACTGCAGATTACGTCCCTTTTTGTAAACTTGACAGAACTCTGTGTGGGCAAATGGCAAGGGTCGGTCTGAGGTAATTATATGCCAATGTCTTTTCAACACTCTTTTTACCAAACTACTCTTTGGGTTGAAGCGTGTGACAAAATTCAGGCTATTCTCCATTTCTCTTCCTTGGCATGGCCACCTTTTCCATCTTTTCTTTTTACTTCCATTAGTTCTTGTCTTGAATTACCTCTGTCCACAAACCTCTATATCCATATTTTTCCTATAGACCCTCTACAATTGAGAGAATGCAATGAACTTTTTCAAAGCCAAAGGATGGCAACTATTTCTATATAGCAGCGGGTTGCTTTACAGAATAATGTTAAGCCGATGCTCAGGCCAGATTTGAAAATTCGCAAATATAAGTCCACTGTTTCAGAATGGATAGTTGCTGTAAGCTTGATTGGAGTAGCAAGCCCATTGATCTCTTCTACAAATCTCTCAGCCTCATCTATAGTCCCTTTCCAGATGAAGAACATATCCTCTATGTATCTTGCGTACAGGTGAATATGTGACTGGTACTGGGACACAATATAGACATTTTAAAATACCTCCATAAATAAATTGGCAAAGGATAGGGGCCACCTTGGACCCATCGCAGTCCCAGAGACTTGTCTGTAAAATTTGCCTTCAAGCGAATATAATTGTGGGAAAGTACCAGATCTAGGATATCCATCAGAAACTCCACTGGTGGATTTCTATGCTTCCCTGCAGGCCTAGATGCCCTCACTCTGTGGAATTACTATGTAAAGATTCACTACCTCTCAGGTCATGAGGACATAATCATTATCGATTTGTAGCAATCTCAGCATGTCTATTAAATTACCACTATCCCTCACATAGGAGCTCATAGACTTCACTCAAAATTTATACTTTATGTGCCATTATGAGACAATATGTGACAATAAAGATCTTATTGTAGACCCTTGTTTGACGAGAACATTATGATAGTAATATGTGTATTTTAATAGTTCATTCATTTTTATTTTTCATTATATGAAGGTCCTAGGTGTGGACAAGGTGGATATTAAGAGGTGTAAAATCAGGCAGTAACTTGATGATCTAGTCACTAATATTGGGTAAAGAGGATACACATGGGATACATTTATCTGCTACATTAAAGTATACATGGATTGATGTATTATGGCCAATGCACATCATGTGCTATGTCTCCTGCCTAACCGATTGCAGAGGACTGAGGCAGAAACTGGCCTATCCAAAAAAACGAACACCAAAACACAAGAACATACACAGTGCAGCAAGAGTGCTCTTATTTGTATGTGGGGGAGACTCTTTTGTGGTCAGAACTCAGCCCTGTACCTGCATCTTAAGGAAAAAGGACACATGTTGTAATCAACATTATGGACAAAGAACAGGACAGATGAAAAAGACGTGTTAAAGGTTATCTCCACCCAGAAAAAACCCTTTTCTGTAGTGTAGGGCACCCCAGCCCACCCACAACCGCCAAGTTCGTTTTGTTAAACAAGCCCCAGAAATATACTTATACACTTCTTTACCCTTCCCTAAAAGTTGATCAACCTAACAATCAGATATTCCGTAAATCATAGCTGATTGTGCAGTATTCAATATGCCAAAGAATGATCAGTTAGATCGAAATGTCACACTATAAACTTTCATTTCAACCAACTACCTGGACTTGCTTGGTATGTATGCTAGGGTGGAATATTAGGCCAATGTTGACCCCTGTGTACCAAGCCTAAATCTTTGATAAACTGATTAAAGGGTATGTCGACTGATTTTTTTTAACTTTCTTTGATCTGTTTAAGTGAAGAAAAGGAGTTCTGCAGTAAAACTTACAGGAGGGGAGGAACGCAGATTTCTCCAGCGCTGGCTTCTCTAACAGTCTCCGACGCATCCACACTACTTTGCACTTTGAACTGCGGATGCGTTGGATGTCAGTGGCTTTAGAGACTGTCAGCGATACAGGTAAGTTTGTCCTCCTCTCCTGCAAGTTTTACTAAAGAAAGGCAAGTTAGACGTGGCTCATTTAACTCCTGTCTTCAGTTAAACAGATAAAAGTAAGTAAAAAAAAAAAAACAGTGGACATACCCTTTAAGCAGAAGTGGACCAAATACAGAACTTGTAACACATAACATAAAACTTTAAGCCAAATAAACAAAGGTCTGTTGACACAATCTACCAATTCTCATGTATAAATTTGTTCCAACAGAGCTTTAGACCTTAGTTTAAGCAGCTCATGCTGTTAGATGGATGCAAGATAGTAAAGCCAATTGTTTTCCGAATGGGAAGTACCAATCAAACCGCAATATCTATGTTGAGTGGATCTAAGCTTTAAATAATATTTTCCAACCATATAGTATTAAAACAGACCTAAAAAAAATGCTGTGTATACCTACCGTTTCTCATTAGTCACCTATGATTACAGTATCCAATGTCTGACCACACATCCACTCACAATGTTTTGGGGGATCAATTGCCCCCTTCTTCAGGTGATAACAGAGTTGAGAAAAAGACCTTAATCCTATTGTTCTACAAACCATGAATACAGAATCAACCCCTTCAGTGCTAAGTTTCAAGAGGTTCATTGAATAGAATGGAAACAATATTTTTCTGATTGTTTGGAGTGGAATAGATCTGGATGTTTGTTTAAGCAAATAACATATCCTGTAATGTTATTGTTTCAGCTGAATAAATCTATTTAAATTGTTATTTAATAATTATTAGTTATTGTTATTTATAATTGTTAGTTATATCTACTTGCATATTAAAGTTATACCAGCAAGAATTAGTCTTTATGTAGAAAACTATAAATCAACCCTTACTGACTAGTGATTTAAATTGTGATTTAAATCAGTTTGGTTTAAATCAAATCACCCTGCTTGGGGGATTCCTGGACACAGAAAGGAGACAAAGCACACCAGATCAGATTTTTCCTGAAATGTTTTAATTCTGACTTTTTCAGTCCTATAATTGTCTCCCCCAAAATTGTCTCTGCATGCAAGAATAGGTTACCGTATGTAACTAAATATTTTTGCACCACAAAGATAACCCATAAAGTTATTTCTATACTAATCTGTCATATTTTGGTTAACCACCCTGAAGCCCACCCTAAACAGGTTTATTTTTAGATTCAGTAGAAATGTTAAGACAAAACCCATTTTGTTTGCCACCCTGTCTGGGTTTTGTTTATAGGTGTGAATTGAGAAGTGTTAGGTTTTAGTCAGTGTGTAACTATTTCCAAAGTGTTACTGTTTAACTTCAACTTTTTGCACCACTTTTATATCTTATCTTGAAGACAATCACTATTTCCTAATTTCTAAGCGAGTCCAAAGCAAAAATACATTTCCCAACAACAAACTAGGATTACCAATATAGTATTAGGAGAATCTAATTTCAATAATCTTTTTTTACCCAGAAAAACAACAATATTGCTGTTCTGCTACTGAACTGTCTTCTATATAACAACTGCAACAGTGTGTGAATACACACATACAGAGGGTTTATTACAAGAGCTGACAGTGGATGGTTGCCTATCTTTTGCTTGATACAAAATGTTCTCCATGCACTTGGACCTGGCTAAACAGATAGGTATTGGCTTGTTCTTGCCCACAGTTGGAAAGACTCTTGTGGCTGCAATTTTTTTCAAACTATTTATAGAGATTTACCTAGCCCTGTATACCTTATTTTACTTGTCTTGGTAAATACAGTGCAGAAATAATTATGGGCACAAACTGACAACAAAACAAGTAACTCAGCAAAACTCTGAGACTGGAGGGAGATAAACAGAAGCCCGAAACAAAAGCAGCAGAGAGAAAGAGAGAGCTAATAAAGCGAGAAAGAAAAGAGGAAGAGAGAATCGTGTCAAAAATACAAGGGACAAATTAAAATAACAAAAGGAAATTGATAGAAAGAAAGGTGGCAACAGAGCTGATAGATGCAGAGAGTTCACAATGGAAACATTTACACATTAACAAAAGATGCAGGGGAAGGCAGAGTATGAAGACAATGAAACATAATATTAGCTGAAATACAGTAGACCGCCTATTTGGAGATACAGAAAGTGACATGATGAAAGCTTAAAAAAAGGAAGAATATTTAAAAGTGCTGGGAGGGAAAGAAATAGCAACAATTATGTTAGAGATAGTAGAAAGTATTATTTTTTCCACAAATTTCCAATTCCATGAATACACTGGTGGCAAATAGCAAAATACACCAAACCTTTAACAGGGAGATGTAATAAAAGTTCTTATAGTTAAATAGGGTGCTAATTTTGCCCCAACCAATCAGATGTTAGCTTTTAAATAGTACATAATATCTGATTGGTTGGGGCAAAATTAGCACCATTTTCAATGCTATTGATCCCCCAAGAGTACATTTCTTTATGTTTACCTTTTCATCCTACACTCCATACCTTACTTACAAGGAGCAATCCCTCTGCCACTGCCTCCACTGCTTGAAAGTAAGTTTAAATTTGTCAGGTGAAAAAGTAAGTATAAGGAAACTTAGGTTTGGGGGGGATGCCAGATAAGAATATATTTTAAAGTGGGACTTTCCCTTTAAAGCAAGGGCACCTTATCAAAACAATGCATTTCAGCCCTTGACATATTGCAAAATAATCTAACATAAATCATTCTGATTGTAAATCCCAGGTCACATGAAAATATGTGCCTGAAAAATCAGCACAAACCATGTGAAAGAATTGTTGTTAGTGACTTATTTTTATTTCCACAATGTAAACTTTTGTTTGATATATTGTCTGGGCATCCAAAATCAAGCTGCAGTGTGGTAGCCTTCTTATCTCTAAGGCTGGGTACACACCAGCAGATATTTTAGGACGGTCGTGTAATGTAGGGCTCCCTCCCCCAACCACTGTATTATTTTGTAAAAAATCTCCCCCAATCTGTACTTACATTACCACTTTCCCCCAGCATTCTACACTGTCGGCAGCTGCGTCCGTGATTGACTGCATCTCAGCCAATCACGGACATGGCTGCCGGTCCGGCCCTGTGCTTGCAGTTTCATGAAGAGGGCTGGGACTGAATGCCGTGGGAAAGAGGTAAGGTAAGTAGTGATCGAGGGAGATATTTTTACAAAATAATAGAGCTGTTGGGGCTGGGGGAGGGAGTCTTACACTACAGAAAATATTTGTAAAAAGGGTGGACATGCCCTTTAATAACTTTTTCCCCCACCCCCCCCCCCACTTGTATCTGTATGTTGTCCCTCCCACTTACATTGTAAGCTCTTCAGGGCACTAATCTCATTCCTAATGTGTCAAGGCTTGTTGCACTTATATCAATTTATACATAATTTATATATATGCTTTCTTAACCTGTATTAAATTGTATTTAATTTTTATCTGTATAATGGCTTGAACTTATCACCTTGTTTGTATGCTCTGTATTTTTTAATGTACAGTGCTGAGTACCCAAGGGGCGCTTTATAAATAAAATTATACATACATACATACATACATACATGCATGCATACATACATACATATTATACAATTGTGTTAAACATTCCCAATGCATTACCACCATATACCCACCCAATCTCCTATTTTCATGACCCAGAATTACCTTGTGTATGTGTCTATTCTCCATTCTCCCCATTCTTTTCCCCTACCATCCCATTGTGGTTCCATCTCCCCACGTCCAATATAATCACCCTTATACACGGAAGGGGAAATTCTCTGAAAGGACATCGGGATCCCCTA
The DNA here is from genome assembly GCA_019447015.1 of Hymenochirus boettgeri. NCBI lineage: Eukaryota > Metazoa > Chordata > Amphibia > Anura > Pipidae > Hymenochirus > Hymenochirus boettgeri. The sequence continues at coordinate 65,198,176 of CM033476.1, read as the reverse complement.
TGTCATTGTGTTCCCACATCTCACTACCAAATCCATTCCTCCCTCTTATCCCATTGTGTTCACATTCCCATTTCATTCCCACCTAATCCCATGTGTCACCAACCCCCATGACCATTAATTACCCCCTTTATCCCATTGTATTCACCATAATCCATTCATCCCCTTATCATATTGTGTTACCCACTCCAATTCATCCCCCATATCCTATTGTGTCACCCATCTCCCATTCATTCCCCATTATCCATTGTGTTCCCATGTCCCATTACTTCCCCTTATCCCATGTGTTCCCCATCTCTCATTCATTTCCCCACATCCCATTGTGTTTCATCTCCCATTCATTCCCCCATATCCTATTGTATTCCCCATCTCATTCATCCCACTTATCCATTGTGTTTCCATCTCCCATTCATTCCCCCTTATCCCATTGTGTTCCCCATCTCCCATTCATTTCCCATATCCCATTGTTTTCCCATCTCCCATTCATCCCTTTATCCCATTGTGTCCCCCATCTCCCATTTACCCCCCCCTTATCCCACTGTGTTCCCATCTACCATTCATTCCCCTCTTATCCCATTCTGTTTCCCATCTCCCATTCATTCCCCCACCCCATCCCATTGTGTTCCTGATCTCCAATCCATTCCTACTTACCATTGTGTGTCCCATGTCCCAATGATTTTCCTTTATCTCATTGTGTTCCCATCTCCCATTCTTCCCCCGTATTCCCATTGTGTTCCACGTCTCCCATTCATTCCCATTTATCGTATTGTGTTCCCCCTCTTCTCCCATTCATTTCCCCATATCCTATTGTGTTCCCCATCTCCCATTCATTCCCCCATATCCCATTGGTTCCCCCATGTCCCATTCATTCCCCTTTTTATCCCATTGTGTTCCCATCTCCAATTCATTCCCCTTATCCCATTGTGTTCCCCATGTCCCATTCATTCCCCCTTATCCCAGTGTTCCCCATCTCCAATTCATTCCCCACTTATCCCAATGTGTTCCCCATCTCCCATTCATTCCCCTATCCATTGTGTTCCACTATCCCATTCATTCCCCTTATCCCCATTGTTTCATTCCATTGTTCCATTCCCATCTCTCATTCTTCCCCATCTCCCATTGTGTTCCCCATCTCCCATTCATTCCCCCACATCCATTGTGTTCCCCATCTCCATTTCATCCCGCCTAATCCCATTGTGTTCCCCATCTCCCCATCATCCCCCCTTATCCTAGTGTTCCGCTCCATCTCCCATTCATCCCCCCTTATCCCATTGTGTTCCCCATCTCCCATTCATTCCCCCTTATCCCGTGGGTTTTCCCCCATCTCCCATTTCATTCCCCCATATCCATTGTGTTCCCCATCTCCTTCAGTTCCCCCATATCCCAGTGTTCCCCATCTCCCATTCATCCTCCTTATTCCCATTGTGTTTCCATCTCCCACATTCCCTATCCATGTTCCCATCTCAATCATCCCCCTTATCCCATGTGTTCCCCATCTCCTATTCATCCCCTCTTATCCCATTGTGTTCCCCTTCCCATTCATCCACTTCTCATTGTGTTTCCCTTCATTCATCCCCCCTTTTCCCATTGGTGTTCCCATCTCCCTCATTCCCCTTATCCCATTGTGTTCCCAATCTCCCATTCATTCCCCATATTCATTGTGTCCCCATATCTCCATTCATTCCCATCCCCATTGTGTTCCTGATCTCCCATTCATTTCTCTTATCCCATTTTCCCCATGTCCCATTCATTTTCCTTTATCTCATTGTGTTTCCCATTCCCATTCATTCCCCCGTATCCCATTGTGTTTCCAGTCTCCCATTCATCCCCCTTATCCCATTGTGTTCCCCATCTCCCAATTATCCCCCTTATCCCATTGTTCCCCATCTCCCATTCATCCCATTATCGTATTGTGTTCCCCATCTCCCATTCATTTCCCCTTATCCTATTGTGTTCCCATCTCCCATTCATTCCCCTATATCCCATTGTGTTCCCCATCTCCCATTCATTCCCCTTTATCCCATGTGTCCCCCATCTCCCCACATTCCATTCCCCCTTATCCCATTGTGTTCCCCATGTCCCATTCATTCCCTTTTATCCATTGTGTTCCCCATCTCCAATTCATTCCCCCTTATCCCATTGTGTTCCCCATCTCCCATTTATTCCCCCCATATCCCATTGTGTTCACCATCTCCCATTTCATTCCCCTTATCCCATTGGTTCCCCATCTCCCATTCATCCCCCCTTACCCATTGTGTTCCCCATCTCTCTTTCATTCCCCCACATCCCATTGTGTTTCTCCATCTCCATTCATCCCCCCTAATCCCATTGGTTCCCCATCTCCCATTCATCCCATCTAATCCATTGTGTTCCCCATCTCCCAATCATTCCCCCATTATCTTAGTGTTCCCCATCTCCCATTCATCCCCCCTTATCCCGTTTGTTCCCCATCTCCCACTTCATTCCCTCTTATCCCGTTGTGTTCCCCATGTCCCATTCATTCCCCCATCCCATGGTGTCCCATCTCCATTCATTTCCACCTATCCAGTGTTCCCCATCTCCATTCATCCCCCCTTTCCATTGTGTTCCCATATCCCATTTCATTCCCTCTATACCATTGTGTTCCCATCTCCCATTCATTCCACCATATCACATGCTGTGGCCCATCCCTCCATTCATTAACCCCATATCCTATGTTCCCATCCATTATCCCCTATATTGTGTTCCACCATACTCCATAATAATTCCCACCCATACACTAGTGTTCCCCATCTCCCATTCATCCCCCCTAATCACCATGTGTTCCCCATCTCCCAATCATTCACCCCAATCCTAGTGTTTCCCATCTCCCATTCATCCCCTTATCCCCATTGTGTTCCCCATTCCCATTCATCATATACCATGTGTTCCCTCCCCATCTTCCCATTCATTCCCACATTATCCCATGTGTTCCCCATCTCCCATTCATCCCCTTACCCATTGTGTTCCCCATCTCCATTCATTTACCATCTTATCTTGTGTTCCCATATCATTTAATCCCTTATCCATTGGGTTCCACTCCCATTCATTCCCCAATCTATTGTTCCCCATCTCCCATTCATCCCCTTATCCCATTGTGTTCCCCATATCCCATTGTATTCCCCATCTCCCATTCATCCCCCCTTATCCCATTGTGTTCCCCATCCCAATTACCCCCCTATCCCATTTGTTCCCCATCTCCATTCCATTCCCCCATATCATTGTGTTCCAATCTTCCCATTCATTCCCCCATATAACAGTGTTCCCATATCCCATTCATCCCCTTATCCATTGTGGTTCCACCTCCCATTCATTTTCCCCTATCCCATTGTGTTCCCCATCTCCATTCATCCACCATATCTATTGTGTTCCCATCTCCCATTCATTCCATATACCTAGTGTTCCCATCTCCATTCATCCCCTTATCATTGTGTTCCCCATCTCCCAATAATTCCCCCATATCCTAGTGTTCCCCACCTCCCATTCATCCCCCCTTATACCATTGTGTTCCCCATCTCCAATCATTCCCATATCCTAGTGTTCCCCTCTCCCAATATTCCACCCATATCCTAGTGTTCCCCATACTCATTCATCCCTTATCCCATTGTGTTCCCATTCCCAATCATTCCCCATATCCTAGTTCCCCATCTCCCATTATCCCCCCTTATCCCATTGTGTTCCCCATCTCCCATTCATCCCCCTTATCCCATTGGGTTCCCCATCTCCCAATCATCCCAATATCCTAGTTCCCATCTCCATTCATCCCTAATCCATGTGTTCCCCATTCATCATTCCCCCATATCCCAGTGTTCCCATATCCCATTCTTCCCCCTTATCCCATTGTGTTCCCCATCTCCCATTTATTCCCCCTTCTCCCATTGTGTTCCCCATCTCCCATTCATTCCCCATATCCCATTGTGTTCCCCATCTCCCATTCATCCCCCATATCCCAGTGTTCCCATCTCCCATTCCCCCCATTATCCCAGTGTTCCCCATCTCCATTCATTTCCCTTATCCCATTGTGTTCCCCATCTCCATTCATTCCCCCACATCCCATTGTGTTCCTGATTTCCCATTCATTCCCCCATATCTCTAGTTGTCCCTATCTCCCATTCATCCCCTTATCCCATTGTGTTCCCATCTCCAATAATTCCCCCATATCCTAGTGTTCCCCATATCCCATTCATCCCCCCTTATACATTGTGGTTCCCCTATCCAATCAATTCCCCCATATCACTAGTGTTCCTCCCCATCTCCCATTCATTCCCCCTTATCCATTGTGTTCCCCATCTCCCATTCATTCCACCAACTTCCATTGTGTTCCCCATCTCCCATTCATCCCCCATATCCAGTTTCCCATCTGCCCATTGTCCCCCTCATCATTGTGTTCCCATTCTCCATTCATTTCCCTTATCCATGTGTTCCCCATCTCCCATTATTCCCCCATATCCCATGTGTTCCCCATCTCCATCATCCCCATATCTAGTGTTCCCCATCTCCCATCATCCCCCCTTATCCCATTGGTTCCCCATCTCCCAATCATTCCCCATATCCAGTTCCCCATTCATTCACCCCCTTATCCCATTGTGTTCCCCATCTCCCATTCATCCCCCTTATCCCATTGTGTTCCCCATCTACCATTCATTCCCCCCTATCTCAGTTCCCCATCTCCCATCATATCCCCCCCTTATCCAGTGTGTTCCATCTCCCATTACACCTTATCCCATTGTGTTCCCCATCTCCCATTCTTTCCCCCATATCCTAGTTCCCCATCTCCATTCATCCCCCCTTATCCCATTATGTTCCCCATCTCCCATTCATCCCCCCTATTCCATTGTGTTCCCCATCTCCCAATCATTCCCCCATATCCTAGTTCCCCATCTCCCATTCATTCCTCCATATCCTATTGTGTTCCCCATCTACAATATGCCTTGTACACACGTCCGATGTTGGTACCCACGATCCCCGATTGCGTTCACGTGCACGTCGAAGGGTCGGCCGTTTTGACCGATAATCACAAGTGTATGCGTTCAGTCGTGGGGACAGATATGTGTGGAATGACCCCCGACTGGACGCATACACAACGTGTGGGATTATCGGTCAAAACTACCCTTCGGCGATAGCGTGCCAAGATCAGAGACACTGCCCCCTTCTTTTTCACCTTACTCTCCCATTTCCATCTATTACCTTCGGTTCTTATTATTAACCCAGTAACATTACACAGTAACATAACCTCACATAACCACAACCCCCCACAGCCACGCCCCTCTAGTCGGCTGTCGTGTGTGACATCACAAACGCCTCAATTCCTCCGGAAGAGCGTTCAGCTCATTTAGGGAATTCCCGCCTCCTGGTAATTGGAGACTGCGCGGCAGGAGGAGAAGCACGTGGAACAAGGAGCGGCGGAGGAATCTGAGGGATTTAAGTCCGTGCGATGGAAGGTGAGGAAGGGAAGGGTAAAGACTTCTCACTTTAAATGTCAGTCCATGGGGAGAGTTTTAGTCACAGGGAGGACTATATTGCTATACTGGGAACTCAGTGTTAAAATAGACAAAAAAGCTTTGTACGTGTTTGTGGGAGCTGCCATTCTCATTTCTGATACATTAAAGGTACAAACTTAGACCCAATTAACCAATGATCCAATGGTAATAATGTTATATATTATTTGTAGGGTGAAAAGCAAACTAAATGACATATTATTAAAGTGCTGATCTACACTAAATGTCCTCCTGGGATATGAACACTACAACTCCCAGCATCCCCTTCCATGCACTCTGAAAGTAGTGAGCTACAGGGGATAAACCACAAGGGGGCCCAGGAGCTAAGGGGCCTCATCTTATTTTTCCTATGACAGATCTAGCCTCCTCCCAGAGAACCACTGTGGATGAAGCACAGATAGGGGCCCCATCATAGTTTTGCTGGATGCCCCGTGGTTCCTAGTTAAACCACTGGTGAGCTACACTAGAGAAAGTGGTTCAAACATTTGAAGAGTGCTGGTTGCCTGACCCTGAACTAGATATCTCCCATGAGTATTAATATTCTAACTGTCAAGTGATCTGCCTAAAGGGGTCCACACAAGCACCAATAGCGATTGAACGGTCGCAGGATCCCACAATCAGTATTGGTTAGATAAAACTTTCTTACAGTTCGCGGGGGAGGAAATTTGTACTAAAATTGTATGATCTGGAATCTTGTGCTTTTATGGTACCCTTGACATTGCAGGAGCTTTGTAATCAAGTACAAGATATTTTTTGATATAGGGGGGATTAGAGTAAATTCAATTCAATTGGTAAATAAAGTACAAGTTCAGGTACGCCACAGGAAAATATAATACATATTGCAATTCAAATTAATTGCCTGGAGTCCTATGGTGTACCTGAACTTGTTCTTCATTTTTCAAAATGATCTGTGATGAGGACAGAACACATGGCTACACCAAGGCAGCTAAAGGTGTAGGCGTGATTGTACACAGTACATTACGATCAGCACCACTTTCAATGTTATTCCCACAAATATTGCATGGAAATTAGTATATTGTCAATATGTCATTGGAAAGGAATTTATTTCTTGAAGGGGAAGTCCAAATATTTTTTTATTAAGGCTAACAAAGACACAGCTTTACAATTGGAAATATTAATTTGCTATTTTTCTAATCACAATTGTGAATGCATCCTTCTCAGGTTCTATTTGTTCCATTTAATAATAGCATGCTATTCCGGTCCCCTCTAATTAGTTAGTATAGTATAGTAAGTTTGAGGTTGAATAAAGACATACGGTCCATCCAGTCCAACCATCTAGCATATCCTCAATTCCTGCCTAACTGTTGATCCAGAGGAAGGCAAAACCCCCCACCAATTATGAAGGGGGAAAAAATTCCTTCCTGACTCCAAGTGGCAATCGGAAATTCCCTGGATCAACTCACTTTATGTATCAATACCAAGTAACTTGCAACATTCCTTGTTTGCAGAAACTCATCCAGCTTTTTTTTGAAACTGACCAATGAACCTGCCATTACACACGTCCACTGGAAGACAGTTCCATAGCCTTACCATTCTCCACAGTGAAAAACCCTTTCCGAGCTTGAAGCCTAAACTTTTTCTTCAAGTCTTAAGGGATGTCCTCGTGTCCTTGACATGTTCTATTGGTGAACAATGCCCCAGATAGTTTATTGTATGGCCCGTTAATGTATTTATACACAGTAATCATATCCCCACGCAGTTGTATCATTCAGACCGCTATCTAGTTGTTAGGCAAGTTGGCCAAGAAACCCGACAGAACATAAAACTGGAGAGCAACAAAACAAAGTTGAAAATCAAAATGACCAGCTGCACATAATATTAAAATGATACTACCACTCCCTGGATATGGATTTATATTTCAATTTTATGTGCTATTTGGTTAAATCTTTCAAGTGAAAAAATATTTACGTAAAACTAAGGCTGGGTCATGGAGGGACTATTTTCCCGACCAAGCCTTGCTACGAGGAGCGCTCGGCCAGGACGAATGTCCGTCGGTTCGCGGCAAATTCGCTGATGTTCGACCGTGCGGTCCCATAGGGGCACGATCGATCGGGATTTTCCGACATGTCCGTTCGTCCGATCTGGACAAACGGACAATAGAGGTCGGTCGGGGCCGGCCAACCCACACCAGGAGATATTTTCGGCCGGCTGAAAGTGCTGTGAATCAGTCGGTCGGTCGGGCAAAAAAAATATCTTCTGGTGTGTACCCAGCCTAAGGAAAAAACAGTTACAGAGCCAATACTCACAATGCATGGTAATAATATTGCATGTATTTATTTGTTGAGATGGTATTACACAGTTGAGGTAGTAAAGAGTGCATCTCAGTGATTATGAATGTATGTATGTATGTATGCATGCATGCATGTATGTATGTATGTATGTATGTATAATTTTATTTATAAAGCGCCCCTTGGGTACTCAGCACTGTACATTAAAAAATACAGAGCATACAAACAAGGTGATAAGTTCAAGCCATTATACAGATAAAAATTAAATACAATTTAATACAGGTTAAGAAAGCATATATATAAATTATGTATAAATTGATATAAGTGCCATTCATAATCACTGAGATGCACTCTTTACTACCTCAACTGTGTAATACCATCTCAACAAATAAATACATGCAATATTATTACCATGCATTGTGAGTATTGGCTCTGTAACTGTTTTTTCCTTAGGCTGGGTACACACACAGAAGATATTTTTTTTGCCCGCCGACGACTGATTCACAGCACTTTCAGCCGGCCGAAAATATCTCCTGGTGTGGGGTGGCGGCCCCGACCGACCTCTATTGTCCGTTTGTCCAGATCGGACGAACGGACATGTCGGAAAATCCCGATCGATCGTGCCCCTATGGGACCGCACGGTCGAACGGTCAGCCGAATTTGCCGCGACCGACGGACATTCGTCCTGGCCGAGCGCCGCTCGTAGCAAGGGCTTGGTCGGGAAAATAGTCCCTCCATGAGTACCAGCTTAGTTTTACGTAAATTTTTTACACTTGAGAAGATTTAACAAAATAGCACATAAAATTGAAATATAAATCCATATCCAGGGAGTGTAGTATCATTTTAATATTATGTGCAGTGGTCATTTTGTATTTTCAAATTGTTTTGTTGCTCTCCAGTTTTATGTTCTGTCGGGTTCTTTGGCCAACTTGCCTAACAACTAGATAGCGGTCTGAATGATACAAATTGCGTGGGGATATGATTACTGTGTATAATACATTAACGGGCATACATAAAACTATCTGGGGCCATTGTTCACCAATAGAACATGTCAAAGGACACGAGGACATCCCTTAGAATTGAAGAAAAAAGGTTTAGGCTTCAAGCTCGGAAAGGGTTTTTCACTGTGAGAATGGTAAGGCTATGGAAAATGTCTTCCAGTGGACGTGTTGATGGCAGGTTCATTGGTCAGTTTCAAAAAAAAGCTGGATGAGTTTCTGCAAAAAAGGAATGTTGCAAGTTACTGGTATGATACATAAAGTAGAGTTGATCCAGGGAAATTTCCGATTGCCACTTGGAGTCAGGAAGGAATTTTTTCCCCCTTCATAAATTTGGTGGGGGGTTTTTGCCTTCTTGATCAACAGTTAGGCAGGAAATGAGGATATTGCTAGATGGGTTGGACTGGATGGCGTATGTCTTTATTCAACCTAAAAACTATACTATACTATACTAACTAATTAGAGGGGGACGAATAGCATGCTATTAATTAAATGGAACAAATAGAACCTGAGAAGGATGCATTCTACAATTGTGATTAGAAAAATAGCAAAATTAATATTCAATTGTAAAGCTGTGTACTTATGTTAGCCTCTATAAAAAAAAATATTTGGACTTCCCCTCAAGAAAATAAATCCTTTCCAATGACATATTGACAATTACTAATTTCCATGCAATATTTTGTGGGAATAACATTGAAAGTGGTGCGATGATCGTAATGTAGTGTACAATCACAGCCCTACACCTTTAGCTGCCTTGGTGTAGCCATGTGTTCTGTCCTCATCACAGATCAATTTGAAAATGAAGAACAAGTTCAGGTACACCATAGGACTCCAGGCAATTAATTTGAATTGCAATAGATGTATTATATTTTCCTGTGGCGTACCTGAACTTGTACTTTATTTACCAATTGAATGTAATTACTCCTAATCCACCTATATCAAAAAATATTGTACAATTGATTACAAAGCTCCTGCAATGTCAAGGGTAACATAAAGCACAGATTCCAGATCATACAATTTAGTACAAATTTCCTCCCCCGCGAACTGTAAGAAATGTTTTATCAACCAATACTGATTGTGGGATCTGCGACCGTTCAATCGCTATTGGTGCTGTGTGGACCCCCTTTAGGCAGATCACTTGACAGTAGAATATTAATACTCATATGGGAGATATCTAGTTCAGGGTCAGGCAACCAGCAGCTCTTCAAATGTTTGAACACCTTTCTCTAGTGTAGCTCACAGTGGTTTAACTAGGAACCACAGGGCATCCAGCAAAACTATGATGGGGCCCTATTGTGCTTCATCCACAGTGGTTCTCTGGGAGGAGGCTAGATCTGTCATAGGAAAATAAGATGAGGCCCCTTAGTCCTGGCCCCCTTGTGGTTTATCCCTGTAGCTCACTACTTTCAGAGTGCATGGAAGGGGATGCTGGGAGTTGTAGTGTTCATATCCCAGGAGGACATTTAGTGTAGATCAGCACTTTAATAATATGTCATTAGTTTGCTTTCACCCTTACAATATATATATATAACATTATTACCATTGGATCATTGGTTAATGGGTCTAAGTTTGTACCTTTAATGTATCAGAAAGAAATGAGTATGGCAGCTCCCACAAACACGTACAAAGCTTTTTTTTATGTCTATTTTAACACTGAGTTCCCAGTATAGCAAATAGTCCTCCCTGGGTGACTAAAACTCTCCCCATGACTGACATTTAAAGTGAGAAGTCTTTACCCTTCCCTTCCTACCTTCCATCGCACGGACTTAAATCCCTCAGATTCCTCCGCCGCTCCTTGTTCCACGTGCTTCTCCTCCTGCCGCGCAGTCTCCAATTACCAGGGAGGCGGGAGATTCCCTAAATGAGCTGAAGCGCTTTCCGGAGGAATTGAGGCGTGTGATGTCAACACGACAGCCGATAGAGGGGCGTGGCTGTGGGTGGGTTGTGGTTATGTGAGGTTATGTTACTGTGTAATGTTACTGGGTATATAATAAGAACCGAAAGGTATAGAATGGGAAAGGGAGGAGTAAGGTGAAGGAAGAAAGGGGGCATGTGTCTTGCTCTGGCACGCTATCGCCGAAGGGTAGTTTTGACCGATAATCCCACACGTTGTGATGCGTCCAGTCGGGGGTCATTCACACATATCTGTCCCACGACTGAACGCATACACTTGTGATTATCGGTCAAAACGGCCGACCCTTCGACGTGCACGTGAACGCAATCGGGGATCGTGGGTACCAACATCGGACGTGTGTACAAGGCATTGTAGATGGGAACACAATAGGATATGGAGGAATGAATGGGAGATGGGGAACTAGGATATGGGGGAATGAATGGGAGATGGGGAACACAATGGGATAAGGGGGATGAATGGGAGATGGGGAACATAATGGGATAAGGGGGGATGAATGGGAGATGGGGAACACAGTTGGATATGGGGGAATGATTGGGAGATGGGGAAACAATGGGATAAGGGGGATGAATGGGAGATGGGGAACACAGGGATAAGGGGGGAATATGAGGGAGATGGGGAAATAGGATATGGGGAATGAATGGGAGATGGGGAAACAATGGGATAAGGGGGGGATGAATGGGAGATGGGGAACACAATGGGATAAGGGGGGATGAATGGGAGAGGGGAACTAGGATAGGGGAATGATTGGGAGATGGGGAACCAATGGGATAAGGGGGGATGAATGGGAGATGGGGAACACAGGATATGGGGGAATGGAATGGGAGATGGGGAACACAATGGGATATGGGGAAGAATGGAGATGGGAAACACAATGGGATAAGGGAAATGAATGGGAGATGGGGAACACAATGGGATAAGGGGGGGACGAATGGGAGATGGGGAACACTGGATATGGGGAATGAATGGGAGATGGGGAACACAATGGAAGTTGGTGGAATGAATGGAGATGGGGAACACAATGGGATAAGGGGGGGAATGAATGGGAGATGGGGAACATAGATATGGGGAATGATTGGGAGATGGGGAACACAATGGTATAAGGGGGGATGAATGGGAGATGGGGAACACTAGGATATGGGGGAATGAATGGGAGATGGGGAACCACAATGGGATAAGGGGGGATGAATGGGAGATAGGGAACACTAGGATATGGAATGAATGGGAGATGGGGAACACAATGGGATATGGAGGAATTAATGGGAGATGGGGAACACAATGGGATAAGGGGAAATGAATGGGAGATGGGGAACACAATGGGATAAGGGGGATGAATGGGAGATGGGGAACACTGGGATATGGGGGGATGGAAGGGAGATGGGGAACACAAGGGATATGGGGGAATGAATGGGAGATGGGGAACACAATGGGAGAAGGGGGAATAAATGGGAGATGGGGAACACAATGGGATAAGGGGGAAGGAATGGGAGATGGGGAACACTAGGGATATGGGGGAATGATTGGGAGATGGGGACACACAATGGGATTAGGGGGGGGGATGAATGGGAGATGGGGAACTAGGATATGGGGGAATGATTGGGAGATGGGGAACACAATGGATAAGGGGGGATGAATGGAGATGGGGAACACAATGGGATAAGGGGGGTGAATGGGAGATGGGGAACTAGGATATGGGGGATTTGGGAGATGGGAACACAATGGATAAGGGGGGATGAATGGGAGATGGGGAGGACACTAGGATATGGGGGAATGATTGGGAGATGGGGAACACTAGGATATGGGAATGATTGGGAGATGGGGAACACAATGGTATAAGGGGGGATGAATGGGAGGTGGGGAACACTAGGATATGGGGGATTATTGGGAGATGGGGAACACAATGGGATAAGGGGGGATGAATGGGAGATGGGGAACACTAGGATATGGGGGAAATGAATGGGAGATGGGGAACACAATAGGATATGGTGGAACTGAATGGAGATGGGGAACACAATGGGATAAGGGGAAATGAATGGGAGGTGGGAACACAATGGGATAAGGGGGGATGAATGGGATATGGGGAACACTGTGATATGGGGGAATGAATGGGAGATGGGGAACACAATGGGATATGGGGGAATGAATGGGAGATGGGGAACAAATGGGATAAGGGGGGTAATTGGGAGATGGGGAACACAATGGGATTAAGGGGGGATGAATGGGAGATGGGGAATAGGAGATGGGGAATGATTGGGGAGATGGGGAACACAATGGGATAAGGGGGATAATTGGGAGATGGGGAACACTGAGATATGGGGGAATGAATGGGAGATGGGGAACACAAGGCGATAAGGGGGAATGAATGGGAGATTGGGAACACAATGGGATAAGGGGAAATGAAGGGAGATGGGGAAACACAATGGGATAAGGGGGAATGAATGGGAGATGGGGAACACAATGGGATATGGGGGGGGAGGATGAATGGGAGATGGGGAACACAATGGGATATTGGGGGAATGAATGGGAGATGGGGGGAAACACAATGGGATAAGGGGAATGAATGGGAGATGGGGAACACTAGGATATGGGGGATGTGGGAGATGGGGAACACATGGTATTGGGGGGATGAATGGGAGATGGGAACACTAGGGTATGGGGGAATTATTGGGAGATGGGGAACACAATGGGATTAGGGGGGATGAATGGGAGTGGGGAACACTAGGATATGGGGGAATAATGGAGATGGGAACATGTGGATATGGGGAATGAATGGGAGATGGGACAATGGGATAAGGGAATGAATGGGAGATGGGGAACACAATGGGATAAGGGGAGTGAATGGGAGATGGGGAACACTGGATATGGGGGAATGAATGGAATGGGAGATGGGAACACAATGGGATACGTAGGTGGAATGAATGGGACGATGGGGACACATGGATAAGAGGGAAATGATGTGGGCGAGAGTGGGGAACACAACGGGATAAGGGGGGATGAATGGGAGATGGGAAACACTAAGATAATGGGGAATGATTGGGAGATGGGGAACACAATGGATTAGAGGGGATGAATAGGAGATGGGGAACACCATGGGATAGGGGGGATGAATGGGAGATGGGAAACACAATGGGATGTGGGGGGAATGAAAGAGAGATGGGAACACAAGGGATAAAGGGGGGATGAATGGGGAGGGCACACATTGGATTGGGGGAATGATGGAGCGTGGAACAAAACAATGGGATATGGGGGAATAAATGGGAGATGGGAACACAATGGGATAAGGGGGAATGAATGGAGATTGGGAACACAATGGGATAAAGGGGAATGAATGGGACATGGGGGAACACAATGGGAAAGAGGGGGAAGAATTGGAGATGGGGGACACAATGGGATAAAAGGGGAATGAATGGGAGATGGGAACACAATGGGATATAGGGGATGAATGGGAGATGGGGAACACAATAGGATATGGGGAAATGAATGGGAGAGGGGGAACACAATACGATAAATGGGAATGAATGGGAGATGGGGAATCAATGGGATAAGGGGGAATATATTGGAGATGGGGAACAAATGGGATAAGGAGGGGAATGAATGGGAGACGTGGAACACAATGGGATACGGGGGAATGAATGGGAGATGGGAAACACAATGAGATAAGGAAAATGAATGGGACATGGGGAAACAATGGGATAAAGAGAAATGAATGGGAGATCAGGAACACAATGGGATGTGGGGGAATGAATGGGAGATGGGGAACACAATTGATATGGGGGAATGAATGGGAGATGGGGACACAATGGGATGAAGGGGGAATGAATGGGAGATGGGGTGGAACACAATGGGATAAGGGGGGATGAATGGGAGATGGGGAACACAATGGGAGAAGGGGGATGAATGGGGAGAAGGGGAACACTGGGATAAGAGGGGATGAATATGGAGATGGGGAACACAATGGGATAAGGGGGATGAATGGAGATGGGGAACAAAATGGGATAAGGGGGGAATGAATGGGAGATGGGAACACAATGGGATAAGGGGGGATGAATGGGAGATGGGGAACACTGGGATATGGGGGAATGGCGATTGGGGAACAATGGGATATGGGGGAATGAAGGGGGGAGGAGATGGGGAACACCATGGGATAAGGGGGAATGAATGGGAGATGGGGAACACAATGGGATAAGGGGGGATGATGGGAGATGGGACACACTAGGATATGGGGAATGTGGGAGGATGGGAACACAATGGGATATTAGGCGGGATGAATATGGAGATGGGGAACACAATGGAATGAGGGGGATGAATGGGAGATGGGGAACACAATGGGATGGGGGAATGAAGAGAGATGGGGAACACAATGGATCAAGGGGGGATGAATTGTAGATGGGGAACACAATGGATAAGGGGGGGAATGAATGGGAGATGTGGAACACAAGGATAAGGGGGAGAAGGGGAGTGGGGAACACATGGGATAAGGGGGAATGAATTGGAGATGGGGATCAATGGGATAAGGGGGAGGGAATGAATGGGACATGGGGACACAATGGGATAAGGGGGAAAATGGAACTGGAGATGGGGAACACAATGGGATAAAGGGGAATTGAAGGACATGGGGAACACCAATGGGACTATGGGGGAATGAATGGGAGAGGGGAACACAATAGGATATGGGGAAATGAATGGGAAAGGGGCGGAACACAATACGATAAATGGGAATGAATGGGAGACGTGGAACACAATGGGATACGGGGGGGGAATGAATGGGAGATGGGAACACAATGAGATAAAGGAAATCATTGGGACATGGGAAACACAATGGGATAAGTAGGAATGGATTGGGAGATCAGGAACACAATGGGATGTGGGGGGAATGAATGGGAGATGGAAACCAGAATGGGTAAGGGGAATGAATGGTAGTGGGGGGAACACAGTGGGATAAGGGGGGTAAATGGGAGATGGGGAACACAATGGGATAAAGGGATGAATGGAGATGGGAAAACAATGGGATATGGGGAAATAGAATGGGAGATGGGGAACACAATGGGATAAGGGGGGAATGAATGGGAGATGGAGAACACAATGGATAAGTGGGATGAATGGGAGATGGGAATACAATGGGATATGGGGGAATGAATGGGAGATGAGAACACAATGGGATGTGGGGAAATGAACGAGAGATGGGGAACACAATGGGATAAGGGGGAATGAATGGGACATGGGAACACAATGGGATAGGGGAATGAATGGGAGATGGGGGAACACATAGGATATGGGGGAATGAATTGGAGATGGGAACACAATATGATAAGGGGGATGAATGGGAGATGGGGAATACAATGGGATAAGGGGGAATTATGGGAGATGGGGGATGGTGAACACAATGGGATTAGGTGGAATGAATGGGGAGATGTGAACACAATGGGATAAGGGGGAATGAATGGGGTATGGGGAACACAATACGATAAGGGGAATGAATGGAGAGAGGGAATACAATGTTATAAGGGGGATATATTGGAGATGGGGAGATGGAACACAAATGGGAGGTAGGGGAAAGAATGGGAGATGGGACCACAATGGAATATGGGGGAATGGATACGGAACGATTGGGATGGGATATGGGGGAATGAATGGGAGATGGGGAACACAATGGGATAAGGGGGGGAGAATGGGAGATGGGGAACACAATAAGATAAGGGGGATGAATGGGAGATGGGGAACACATGTGATATGGGGGAATATAATGGGGGAAATGGGGAAGGACACAATGGAATAAGGGAATGGAATGGGAGATGGGGAACACAATGGGATGAGGGGGAATGAATGGGAGATGGGGAAAACAATGGATAAGGGGGAATGAATGGGAGAGGGGGGAACAAAATGATAAATGAGTCATGGTAGGGGATAAAATGGAATGGGAGATGGGGAAGGGGATAGGGAAAAGGAATAAGAGGAGGTGAATGGCAAGAAGAGAACCAAATAAGATGAATGAAACATGCATAAGGGGGAAGGAGGAGGAAAATGGGATGAGGGGGTGTAATGGCAGAAACGAAAGGGATAATGGGGGGAACAATGGAACAAGGGATAATTAATGAGAGAGTAAGACATAACTGGGGATGAGAGTGAATGAATGGAGAAGAAAACATGACGAAGGGTAATGCTGGAGACGGCAGCAAATGAGATTTAGATAATAAAGGGATGGGGGGAAAGGGAATGGGGGAACACCACAATGGGATACAAATGAAAGTGGGGAGTAGAGTGTGGTGGTAGGGGAGAGTGTGAGTGATGGGGCCTGGATTGTGAATGTATATGAGATGGGGTAGCAGAATGAGGTATGGGCATGATGGTGAGGTAATACAATGGGATATGGGGAATGAATGGGAGATGAGACACAATGGGATGTGGGGGAATGAATGAGAGATGGGGAACACAATTGGATATAAAGGGGAATGAAATGGACATGGGAACACAATGGGATATGGGGGAGAATGAATGGGAGATGGGGAACACAATAGGATATGGGGAATGCATTGGAGATGGGGAAAACTACGATTAAGGGGGAATGAATGGGGAGAGGCGAAACAATGGGATGATAGGGGGAATACATGAGAGGGGGAGTGGGGAAAAACAATGGGATAAGGTGGAATTGAATGGGAGATGGGCACACATGGGAAATAGGGGGAATGAAATGGGAGATGGGGAACACAATGGGATAAAGGGGATGAACTGGGAGATGGGGAACACAATGAGACTAAAGGGGAATGAATGGGACATGGGGGAACAACAATGGGATATAGGGAAATGAATGGGAAACAAATCAGGAACACAATGGGATGTGGGGGAATGAATGGGAGATGGGAGGAACACAATGGAGATAAGGGGGAATGAATGGGAGAGGGGATCACAGTGGGAAAGGGGGGATGAATGGGTGATGGGGAACACATTGGGATAAGAGGGAGGATGAAGGAGGAGATGGGGAACACAATTGGGATAAGGGGAAGTGAATGGGATGAATGGGAGATGGGGAACACAGTGGGATATAAGGGGGAATGAATGGGAGATGGGGAAACACAATAAGATAAGTGGATGAAGGCAGATGGGGAACACAAGGGGATATGGGGGAATGAAGAGAGATGGGAACACAATGGGATAAGGGGGAAATGAATGGTAGATGGGGGAATACAATGGGATATGAGGGAATGAATGGGAGATGGGGAACACATAGATAGGGGGAATTAATGGGAGCATGGGAACACAATGGGATATGGGGGAATGAAGGGGAGATGGGGAACACAATGGGATAAGGGGAAGAATGGGGGACGATGGGGAACACAATGGGAGGGTAGGGGAAAGAATGGGAGATGGGAGAACACAATTGAATATGGGGGAATGGAATAGGAGGATTGGGAACACAATGGGATATGGGGGAATGAATGGGAGATGGGGAACAAATGGGATAAGGGGGAAGAATGGGAGATGGGGAACACAAAAAGATAAGGGGGAATGATGGGAGATGGGGAACACAATGGGATATGGGGGGGAATAATGGGGAAATGGAGGGAACACAATGGAATAAGGGAATGGATGGGAGATGGGGAACACAATGGATGAGGGGGAATGAATGGGAGATGGGGAAAACAATGGGATGATAAGGGAGGAGAGGGGGAGAGGGACACAATAATGATAATGAGTAGGGGGATAAAAAGGGAAAATGGGGAGATGGGGAATGGGATAGGGAAGAAATGAAAGAAGGAGGGTGAATGGCAGAAGAGAAAACAAAAATACAGATTGAATGAAAATGACATAAAGGGGGAGGGAATGGGATGAGGGGGGGTCAAATTGAGAGAAAAGAATCAGAAGAATCAGGGGGAATAATGGTCGAGGGAAACCAAATGGAATACAAAGGAAATTAATGAGAGAAGTAACATAAAATGGGATGAGAGTGAATGAACTGGAGAAGAAAAAAACGCGTTAAAAGGGTAATGAAATTAGGAGAAGGGGAAGCAACAATGAAATGGGGGTGATAATGTAATAAGGAGGAGGGGTGCGGAATGGGAGGAGGGGACAAAACAAGGGGATAAGGGGGGGATGAACTGGGCGGTGGGGGGATAACATGGGATATGGGGGGAATGAATGGGAGATGAGAAAACACAATGGGATGTGAGGGGTGAACATGAATGAGAGATGGGGGAAACACATGGGATAAAGGGGGAATGAATGGGACATGGGAAAAAACATGGGATATGGGGGATGAAGGGGAGATGGGGAAACACAATAGGATGCTGGGGGAACATGAATTGAGATGGGGGAACACAATGACGATAAGGGGGATGAATGGGAGATGGGGAATACAATGGGATAAGGGGAGGGGAATACATGGAATGGGGAGGATTGGGGAACAAACAATGGGATAAGTGATGGAATGAATGGGATGTGGGAAACACAATGGGATAAGGGGAATGGGGGAATGAAGGGAGATGGGGAACACAATGGGATAAAGGGATGAAACTGGGAGATGGGGACACAATGAGATAAAGGGGAATGAATGGGACATGGGTGGAACACAATGGGATATGGGGAAATGAATGGGAAATCAGGAACACAAATGGGAGTGTGGGGGAATGAATGGGAGAGGGGAACACAATGGGATAAGGGGGAAGGAATGAATGGGAGATGGGGAATCACCAGTGGGATAAGGGGAGGGGATGAATGGGAGATGGGGAACACATTGGGAGTAAGCAGCGAGATGAATGGGGAGAATTGGGAACACAATGGGATAAGGGGGAATGAAGGGGAGATGGGGAACACAGTGGATAAGGGGGAACTGAATGGGAGATGGGGAACACAATAAGATAATGGGAATGAATGGGAGATAGGGAACACAATGGGATATGGGGGAGGGATGAAGAGAGATGGGGAACACAATGGGATAAGGGGAAGGAAGGTAGATGGAGGAATACAAATGGGTGATGATGAGGGAAATGAAGGAGAAGATGGGGGAACACAATAAGATTAGGGGGAAATTAATGGGAGATTGGGAACACAATGGGATATGGGTGAATGAATGGGGAGGAGTGGGGAACAAAATGGGATAAGGGGGAATGAATGGGAGAGTGCGGGTAAACACAATGTGATAAGAGGGAATGAATGGGAGATGGGGAAGACAATGGGAGGTGAGGAGGAAAGAATGGGAGATGGAGACACAATGGAATATGGGGGATGTAGATAGGAGATGGGAAACACAAATGGAATATGGGGAATGAATGGGAGATGGGGAACACAAGGATAAGGGGAATGAAGGGAAAGATGGGGGAAACACAATAAGTAAGGGGAATGAATGGGAGATGGGGAAACACAATGGGATATGGGGGAAATAAATGGAAATGGGGAACACAGATGGGAATAAGGGAATGGATGGGAGATGGGGAACACAATGGGTGAGGGGGAGGGAGGAATGAATGGGAGAGTGGGGAGAAAACAATGGGCGATGAAGGGGGATGAATGGGAGAGGGGGAAAAAATGATAAGGGAGTAGGGGATAAAATGGAATGGGAGAATGGGGGGAGGGATGTAGGGAAAAGTGAATATAGGAGGAGGGAATGGAACAGAAGAGAAAACACAAATAAGATGAAATGAAAATGAATAAGGGGGAGAAATGGGAGTGATGGGGGGATGGGGGGTCAAATGGAAGAAAACAGAATCGGGGAATTCCTGGAGAAGGGAGAGAAGAAGGGGAAAGCAAATGGAATACAAGGACTAATAATGTGACGAAAAGAAAAAACAATTGAAAATGGGATGAGAGGAAATGAATGGAGGAAGAAAAAAAATGAGTTAAGGGTAATGAATAGGAGAAGGGGAGCAAAATGAATGAGGGTGATTAATGGTAATAAGAGGGAGGGTGGTGGAATGGGATGGAGGGGAAACACAATGGGATAAGGGGGGAATGAATGGGAGGGTGGGGAGGGACTAACAATGGGATATGGGGGAATGAATGGGAGATGGAGAACACAATGGGATGTGGGGGAATGAATGAGAGATGGGGGAACACAATGGGATGAATAAAGGGGAATGAATGGGAACTGGGGACACAATGGGATATGGGGAGAATGAATGGGCGAGGGGAACACCAATAGGCATATGGGGGAAATGAATTGGGAGATGGGGAACACAATACAATAAGGGGGAATGAATGGGAGATGGGAATTACAATGGGATAAGGGGGAATACAAGGAAAGATGGGGAGATGGGGAAACACAATGGGATTTAGGTGGAATGAATGGGAGATGTGGAACACAATGGGATAAGGGGGACATGAATGGGAGATGGGGCAACACCAACAAAAGATGAAGGGGGAATGAATGGGAGAGTGGGGACACAAATGAATAAGGGGAATGAATGGGACATGGGGAACCACAATGGGATATGGGGAAATGAATGGGAAATCAGGGAACACATATGTGATGTGGGGGAATGGATGTGAGATGGGGACGGAAAACAAATGGGATAAGGGGGAATGAATGGGAGATGGGGAACACAGTGGGATAAGGGGGGTGAGGATTGAATGGGAGATGGGGAACACAGTGGGATAAGAGGAGATGAATGGGAGATTGGGAACACATGGGAAAGGGGGAATGATAATGGAGGATGGGGGAAACACAGTGGGATAAGGGGGAAAATGGATGGGAATGGGGGGAGATTGGGGAAGGGAGAACACAATAGAATAAGTGGGAAATGAATGGGGATGGGAACACAAGGTATGGGGGAAATGAAGAGAGATGGGGAACACAATGGGATAAGGGGAAATGAATGGTAGAGGGGAATACAAATGGGATATGAGGAAATGAATGGGAGATGGGGAACACAATGGGAGATGGGGAAGAATGAGAGATGGGAAACACAATGGGATAAGGGGGAAAGAATGGGAGATTGGGACACAATGGGATAGGGGAGATGAATGGGGACATGGGGACCAAGGGTGGTAAGGGGGAATGAATGTGGACGATGGGGAAAAACAATTAGAGAAAGGGTATAGAATGTGGGAGATGGGGAAACATGGGATTATGGGAATGAAGAGAGATGGGGAACACCAATGGGATAAGGGGGGGGAATGAATTGTTAGATGGGATAACAATGGGATATAAGGGAATGAGGGGGGAGATGGGAAGGGAAACACAATGGATAGGGGGAATGAAGGGCGAGTGGGGAAACAATAGATTGAGGGGGAAATTCATGGAGATTGGGAAAAACACAATGGGATATGGGGGGGGAATGAATGGGAGATGGGGAACAACACAATGGGATATGATGGAATAAATGGGAGATGGGGGGAACACATTGGGATAAGGGGGAATGAACTGGGGAGATGGGGAAACAAGGGATAAGGGGGGCGAGGATGAAGGGAGATGGGGAAATTAAGGGTCAGGGGGGGAGAAATGGGCAGATGGGAGGAACACGTTGGATATGGGGGAAATGAATGGGAAGAGGGGAACACAATAGGGATAAGGGGGATGAATGGGAGATGGGAACACTGGAATGGGGGAATGAATGGTAGATGGGGAGAACACACATAGGATATGGGGAATGTAATTGGAGAATGGGGCACAATGGGATGAGGGGCGATGAATTGTAGATGGGGAACACAATGGGATAAGGGGAAATTAATGGGAGATAGGGAAGACAATGTGATATGGGGGGAGGGTGAATGGGAGATGGGGAACACAAGGGAATAAGGGGGGAATGAATTGGGGGAGATGGGGGAGAAACAATGGGATAAGGGGAATTAATGGGAGATAGGGAACACAATGGGATAAGGGGGGGATGATGGGAGATGGGGAACACAATGGGATGTGGGGGAATTGGGAGGATGGGGAAACACAATGAGATAAGGGGGGATGAATGAATGGTAGATGGGGAACACAAGGGATAAGATGGGATGAATGGGAGATGGGAAACACAATGGGATAAGGGGGAATGAAGGAGATGGGAACACAATGGGATACAGGGAGGTGGAATGGGAGATGGGAACACATGGGATAAGAGGGGATGAATGGGGGGTGGGGAACACCATGGGATAAGGGGGATTGAATGGGAGATGGGGAACACAATGGAGATAAGGGGGGTGAATGGGAGATGGGGAAACACCAAGGGATATGAGGAAGGAAAATAAATGGGAGATGGGGAAACACCAATGGGATAAGGGGAATGAAGGTGAGATGGGGAAACACAATAGTATTAAGGGGGATGAATGGGAGATGGGAATACAAGGGATAGGGATAAGGGGGAATGAATGGGACATGGGAACACATGGGATTAAGGGATGGGGATGAATGAGAGATGGGGAACACAATGGCAATATTAAGGGAATGAATGGGACATGGGGGGAACACAATGGGGAAAGGGGGGATGAATGGGAGATGGGGAACACAATGGGATATGGGGAAATAAATGGGAGATGGGGAACATAATGGGATAGGGGCGAATTAATGAATGGGAGATGTTGTGGGAACACAATAGGATAAGGGGGATGAATGGGAGATGGGGAATACAATGGGATAAGGGGGGATGAATGGGAGATGTGGGGGGGGGGAACACAATGGGATATCGATGGAATAAATGGGAGATGGGAACACATTGGGTAGAGGGAGGGAATGATATGGGATGGGATGGGGAGTTCAAAGGGATAAGGGGCTGAAAGTGGAGATGGGGGAAACAATGGGCATAGGGACGGCATGAAAAGGGAGATAGGGAACACAATGGGATGTGGGGGAATGAACGAAGAGATGGGGAACACAATGGGATAAGGGGGGATGAATGGTAGATGGGGAAACAAATTGGGATTTAAGGGGGAATGAAATGGGAGATGTGGAAACACAAGGGATAAGGGGGAACACAATGGGCAGATGGGGGAGAATGAGAGATGGGAAAACCAAATGGATATGGGTTGGGAATGAATGGGAGATTGGGAACACAATGGGATAGGGGAAATGAATGGGAGAGTGGGGAAACAATGGGATAAGGCGAGGGAATGAATGGGAGATGGGGAACACAATGGTATAAGGGGGAATGAATGGGAGATGGGGAAACACGTGGGATAGGGGGGAATGATAGGAGATGGGGAACACAATAAGTACGGGGGAATGAATGGGAGATGGGGAACACAATGGATATGGGGGGAAAATGAAAGAGACTGGGGAACACAATGGGATAAGGGGAAATGAATGGTAGATGGGGAATACAATGGGATATGAGGGAATGGAATGGAGATGGGGAACACAATAAGATTAGGGGGAGAATAATGGGAGATTGGGAACACAAGGGATATGGTGTGAATGAAGGGAGATGGGGAAAACAATGGGATAGGGGGGATGAATGGGAGATGGGAAAACACAATGGAGTTAAGGGGGGAAATGAGAGGGAGATGGGGTACACATGGAATAAGGGAGAGATGAATGGAGAGGGAGGACACCATGTGGATATAAGAGGGGATGAATGGGGAGATGGGGAACACCATGGGAGGGATAAGGGGGATTGAATGGGAGATGGGGAACACATGGGATAAGGGGAGTGAATGGGAGATGGGGAACACACGGAATGGGGAATTAGGAATAAACTGGGATAAGGGGGAACACAATGGGATAAGGGGGAATGAAGGGAGATGGGGAACACAATAGGATAAGGGGGATGAATGGGAGATGGGGAATAAAGGATGGGATAGGGTCGGTAATAAATGGGAGATGAGAACACATGGGATGTGGGGGATATGAATGAGAGATGGGGGAACACAATGGCATAAAACGGGAATGAATTGGGACATGGGGGCACACAATGGGATAAGGGGGGGTGAATGGGAGATGGGGAACACAATGGGATATGATTGGAATAAATGGGGAGATGGGGAAACACATTGGGATAAGGCGGGAATGAATGGGAGATGGGGAAGGAATTTCAATAGGATAGAGGGGATGAATGGGAGATGGGGGGAAACACAATGGGTATAAGGGAGGATGAATGAGATGGGAAACACAATGGGATGTGGGGTAATGAACGAGAGATGGGGAACACAATGGGATAAGGGGAGATGATGGTAGATGGGGAACAAATTGGGATGAAGGGGGGCATGAATGGGAGATGTGGCAACCCACACAATGGGGATAAGGGGGGAACACAATGGGAGATGGGGAAGAATGAGAGATGGGAAACACAATGGTATATGGGGGAAGAAGGGAGATTGGGAAGCACAAGGGATAAGGGGGAGAATGAATGGGGAGATGGGGAACACAATGGGATAAGGGGGGAATGAATGGGAGATGGGGAAAACACAACAGATTAAGGGGAATTGAATGGGGATGGGGACACAATGAGATAAGGGGAAATGAATGGGGACATGGGGGGAACACATCTTGGGATATGGGGAAATGAATGGGAAATCAGGAAAACAATGTGATGGGGAGGAATGAATGTGAGCGGGGGAACACAATGCTATAAGGGGGAAGGAATGGGAGATGGGGACACAGACAGTGGGATAAGGGGGAATGCAGATGGAGATGGGGAACACAATAAGATACGGGGGGAATGAATGGGAGATGGGGAACACAACTGAGATATGGGGGGAATGAAGAGAGATGGGAACACAATGGGATAAGGGGGAATGAATGGTAGATGGGGACTACAATGGGATATGAGGGAATGAATGGGAGATGGGGAACACCCAATTAGATAGGGGGGAATGTAATGGGAGATTGGGAAAAACAATGGGTATGGGTGAATGAGAATGGGAGATGGGGAACACAATGGGGATAAGAGGGGATGAATGGGAGATGGGAAACACACAGGATAAGGGGGATGGATGAATGGGAGATGGGGAACACAATGGAATAAGGGAGGATGAATGGGAGATGGGGAACACCAGGGGAATAAGAGGGAGGATGAATGGGAGAGGGAACACCATGGGATAAGGGGGATTGAAATGGGAGATGGGGGAACCATGGATAAGGGGGGTGAATGGGAGATGGGGGACACAACTGCGGATATGGGGAAATAAATGGGATATGGGGAACACAATGGGATAAGGGGGAATGAATGGGAGATGGGGAAACAAAATGGGATAAGGGGGGACTGACATGGAGATGGGAGGAATACAAGTTGGGATATTGGTGGATATGAAGAGTGGAGTGAAGAGATAGATGAAACACAAGGGATGTGGGGGGAATGAATGAGAGATGGGGAACACAATGGCATAAAAGGGAAACTGAATGGGAAATGGGGAGGGAACGGGATGAACATTGTGGATGATGATGGATGAAGTTGGGGTGGAATGAATGGGAGATGGGGAACGAAGGGATCTATGATGGAATAAAGGGAGATGGGGGAACACATGGGATAAGGGGATGAATGGGAGCGATGGGGAAATTAATAGGATAAGGGGGATGAATGGGAGATGGGGAACACAATGGGATAAGGGAGGATGAAATAGAGATGGGAAACACAATGGGATGGTGGGGTAAGGTGAACGAGAGAGGTGGGGAAACACAATGGGAGGATAAGGGAGATGAAATGGTAGGATGGGGAAAAACAAATTGGGATAAGGGGAATGAATGGGAGATGTGGACACACAATGGGATAAGGGGGAACACAATGGGAGATGGGGGAAGAAAGCAATGTGAGTGGGAGAACACATGAGTAATATGGGGAATGAATGGGAGATTGGGGAACCAACAATGGAGCTAAGGGGGAATTGAATGGGATGTGGGACACACAATGGGATAAGGGGAATGAATAGGAGATGGGGAACACAAAAAGATAAGGGGGAATGAATTGGGAGATGGGGAACACAATGAGATAAAGGGGATGAATGGGACATGGGGAACACAATGGGTAGGGGAAATGAATGGGAAATCAGGTAACACAATGTGATGGGGGGATCGAATGTAAGAGGGGAACAAACACAATGGGATAAGGGGAGGAATGAATGGGAGATGGGGATCACAGGGTGCATAAAGGGGGGATTGAAGGAGAGATGGGGAAACCTTGGGATAAGAGGGAGATGAATGGGAGATGGGAAACACAATGGGATAAGGGGGGAATGAATGGGAGATGGGGCAAACGTGGGATAAGGGGGAATGAATGGGAGATGGGAACACAATAAGATAAGTGGGAATGAATGGGAGATGGGGAACACAATGGGATATGGGGGAATAAGAGAGAGAGATGGGGGAAACACAATGGGATAAAGGGGAAAAGAATGGTGTAGATGGGGAATACAATGGGATATGAGGGAATGAATGGGAGATGGGGAACCAAATGGGAGATGGGGAAGAATGATGAGAGAGGGGACAACACAATGGGTATAGGGGACCAAGAATGGGGATTTGGGGAAAACAATGGGATAAAGGGGGGAATGAATGGGACATGGGGAACACAATGGGATAAGGGGGAATGAATGGGAGATGGGGAAAACAATAAGAAAGGGGGAATGAATGGGAGATGGGGAACACAATGGGGATATGGGGGAATGAAGAGAGATGGGGAACACAGGAAATGGGATAAGGGGGGGAATGAATTGTAGATGGGGAAACAATGGGATATGAGGGAATGAGTGGGAGATGGAGGGAACACAATGGGGATACGGGGGGAATGCATGGGAGATGGGGAACAATAAGATAGGGGGAATTAATGGGAGATTGGGAACACAACATGGGATTGGGGAGAATGACATGGGAGAGGGGAACACATGATATGTGGATAATGGATGACAAATTGGGATGGAGAATGGGAGATGGGGGAACACGAGGGAATGAGAGGAAAAATGGCTAAGGGGATGTGGGAGGAAACAGGGATGGGAATGAATGGAGGGGCAATAGGATGGGGGAATGGAGAGGGCACAAATTGGGAGGGTAGATGGACCGGATAAGGGGGATGAATGGAGTGGGAGAATGGGGAGAGCGCAGTAATTCGACGACATGGACGATATCGAAGACGCGATGGACGAATGATGATGACGGCGGCAGAATCCGGAAGAGAGGAAGACGGGATGAAGATCCACGAGTGATGTGACCGATGACCGATGGAGCGCGGCGATACGGATGTGAATGTATGCGGACGATGGGAGATGCGGTGACCGAGCGACCGAACCTGCGTGATACATGCTCATGAGGAAGCCGCTGTGAATTCGTCGCGCGATGAGACGGACGACCGCGGACGATGATGAGCGACGGATCCCGATGATGCCCCGTGACTGGCGAGATGACGCAGATGTCAGAATGAGGCGATGCTAATCGATGCGGGACCGGGGGAAGGATCGAAATTCATGACGTATCGCCGATCACGAGGCGATGTGAGCATGAAGATGGGGATGACATGGAAGCGCAGACCGTGGACGTGACGAGCACGCATCGGATGACGATGCGCGATGAAGAAGCGCACGTGCGATGAATGTGTAGATGGGGGGAACACAATGGGGATAAGGGGAATTAATGGGAGATAGGGAAACACAGATAGAACAATGGATTGGGCGGGAGGGTGACGCATGGATGGGGAACACACATGGGATAAGGGGGAATGAATTGAGAGATGGGGAACACCAATGGGAGCTAAGGGGAATATTAAGGGGGATAGGGAAACAATGGGGATACGGGGGGATTGCATGGAGGAGGGGAAACACAATGTGATGTGGGGAATGCATGAGAGATGGGGAACACAATGAGATAAGGGGGGATGCTAGGTAGATGGGGAACACAATGGGATAAGATGGATTGAATGGGAGTGGGAACACCATGGAATATGGGGATGAATGAGATGATGGGAATAGGGGAGGGATTGGAGAGGGATGGGAATGGAGGGGAATGAATGGGAGATGCGGGAACACAAATTGGATAAGGGGAAGGGGGGGGGGGGGGGGGGTGGGGGGGGGGGGGGGAGGGGGGGGAGGAGAGGGGAACGAAATGGAGGGGGGGGGGGGGGGGGGGGGGGGGGGGGGTGGGGGGGGGGGGGGGGGGGGGGGGTGGGGAAGGGGGGAATGAAATGGGAGATGGGGAACACAATGGATAGGGGGAATAAATGCGGAAATGGGGAAACACAATGGGCATAAGGATATGGACGGAGATGGGGGAAACACAATGGGATGAGGGGATGAATGGGAGTGGGGGGAAAACAATGGGATAAGGGGGATGAGAATGGGGAGAGAGGGGAACAACATGTAATGAAGTAGGAGGGATAAAATGGAAGGGAGTGGGAATGGAGGATTAGGGAAAACTGAAAAGGAGGCGTGAATGGCAGAAGAAGAGAAACAAAATAAGTAACTGAGCATGAAAATGAATAAAGGGGGAGGGAATGGGATGAGGGAGGGGGGGTCAAATTGGAGAAAAACAGAACTCAGGGGAGGAATTAGAGAGGAGAAGGGAAACCAAATGACATACAAGGATAATTCATGAGAGAAGAGTAACATAAAAGGGATGAGAGTTGAAAGAAATGGAGAAGAGAAGAAAAAATGAGTTTTAAAGGGTAATGGAATAGGAGAGGGGAGCAAAATGAAATGAGGGTGATTAATGTAAAAGAGGGAGGGGGGGATGGAATGGGAGGAGGGGAAACACAATGGGATAAGGGGGGGTATGAATGGGAGGTGGGGAATACAATGGGATAGGGGGAGAAGATGGGAGATGAGAACAACAATGGGATGTGGGGGAATGAAATGAGCGCTGGGGGGGAACACAATGGAAAAGGGGGAATGAAGGGACATGGGGAACACAATGGGATATGGGGGGGAATGAATGAGGAGATGGGGAACACAATAGGATATGGGGGAATGAATTGGAGATGGGGAACACAATTACGATAAGGGGGAATGAATGGGAGATGGGGAGATGGGGAACACAATGGGATATGGTGGAATGAATGGGAGATGTGGAACACAATGGGATAAGGGGAATGAGAGAAAGAGAATAGAAGGGAATGAACACAATGGGATAAGGGGATGAAACTGGAGATGGGGAACACAATGAGATAAAGGGGAATGGAATGGGGACATGGGGAACACAATGTGGGAATATGGGGAAATAAGGAATGGGAGGAAATCAGGAACCAAATGGGATGTGGGATGTAGGACCATGAATGGGAGAGATAGGAACACAATTGGAATAAGGGGACGAAATGGGATGAATGGGGGATGGGGATCACAGTGGGATAAGGGGGTGATGAATGGGTGATGGGGAACACATGGGATAAGAGGAGATGAAAGGGAGATTGGGAACACAATGGGATAGGGAATGAATGGGGGAGATGGGGGGAACACAGTGGGATAAGGGGGAATGAATGGGAGATGGGGAAACCAATAAGATAGTGGGAATGACTGGGAGTGGGGAACCAATGGGATATGGGGGAGGATGAATGAGAGAGTGGGAACCACCGGGGAAGGGATAAGGGGAAAGAATGTAGTAGTTAATTTGGTAGTTGTATTTGGGTCATAGGATAAGATGGAAAGATTTTTGTGCAATGGGAATGATGGGATGAATGTGGGGTGGGAACACAAGGCGATGTGGTGGGAATTGCATGAGAGATGGGGAAACACAATGAGGATAAGCGGGAGTAGGAATTGGTAGATGGGGAACACAATGGGATAAGATGGGATGAATAGGAGATGGGAAACACAATGGGATAAGGGGGAATGAATGGGCGATGGGGAACACAAGGGATAAGAGAGGATGAATAGGAGCATGGGGAACACCATGGGATAAGAGGGGATGAATGGGAGATGGGGACACCATGGGATTAAAGGGGGATTGAATGGGAGACCAAGATGGGGAACACAATGGGATCAGGGGGTGAATGGGAGATGGGGAACACAATGGGATATGGGGAAATAAATGAGATGGGGAACACAATGGGATTAAGGGGGAAGAATGGGGAGATGGGGAACACAATAGGATAAGGGGGATGAATGGGAGATGGGGAATACAATGGGATATAAGGGGGATGAATGGGAATGGGGAAACAATGGGATAAGGGGGGATGAATGAGAGATGGGAACCCAATGGCATAAAAGGGAATGCAATGGGACATGGGGAAACAATGGGATAAGGGGGGATGAATGGGAGATGGGGAACACAATGGGAATATGGCGGAATAAAAAGGGAGATGGGGAACATAATGGGATATAAGGGGGAATGAATGGGAGATGGGGAACACAATGGGATAAGGGGGATGAAAGGGGATGGGGAATTACAATGGATAAGGGGGGATGAATGGGAGTGGGGAACACAATGGGATATGATGGAATATATGGGATATGGGGAACACATTGGGATAAGGGGATATGAATGGGAGATGGGGAGTTCAATGGGATAAGTAAGGGGATGAATGGGAGATGGGGGAACACAATGGGATAAGGGAGGATGAATGGGAGATAGGAAACACAATGGGATGTGGGGGAATGAACGAGAGATGGGGAACCAATGGGATAAGGGGGGATGAATGGTAGATGGGGAACAAATTGGGGAAAGGGGGAATGAATGGGAGATGTGGGCACACATGGGATAAGGGGGAACACAATGGGAGATGGGGGGAAGAATGAGAGATGGGAACAAATGGTATATGGGGGAATGAATGGGAGATTGGGGGAAACCACAATGGGATAAGGGGGAATGAATGGGAGATGGGGGAACACAATGGGAATAAGGGGGAATGAATGGGAGATGGGGAACACAATGGTATAAGGGGGAATGATGGGAGATGGGGAACACAGTGGGATAAGGGGGGGCGAATGAATAGGAGATGGGAAACAAAAAGATACCGGGGGGTAGGGAATGGAGGGAAGATGGGAGATGGGGAACACAATGAGATATGGGGGAATGAAGAGAGATGGGGACACAATGGGCTAAGGGGAATGAATGTAGAGGGAGAATACAATGGGATATGAGGGAATGAATGGGAGATGGGGAACACAATAAGATTAGGGGGAAATTAATTGGAGATTGGGAACACAATGGGATATGGGTGAATGAATGGCGCGATGGGAACACAATGGGATAAGAAAGAGGGGAATGAATGGGAGAGGGAGAGGGAAAACACAATGGGATAAGGGGGCCAGAATGGGAGATGGGGAAACACAATGGAATAAGGGGAGGAGAATGGGAGATGGGGAACCACCATGGTGATAAGAGGGGATGAATTGGAGATGGGGAAATACAAGGGTAAGGGGGATTGAATGGGAAGATGGGGAACACAATTGAGACTAAGGGGAGTGAATGGAGATGGGGAACACAAAGGGATATGAGGGAACTAAATGGGACTGGGGACACAATGGGATAATGGGGAATGAATGGGAGATGGGGAAAACAATACGATAAGGGGGATGAATGGGAGATGGGGAATACAATGGGATATGGGGTAATAAATGGGAGATGAGAACACAATGGGAGTGTGGGGGAATGACGGAGAGATGGGGAAACACAATGGCATAAAAGGGAATAATTGGACATGGGGAACACAATGGGATAAGGGGGGATGAATGGGAGATGGGGAACACAAGGGATAGGAGGAATAATGGGAGATGGGGAGGGAAACCGTGGGATAAGGGGGAGGAATGATGGGAGATGGGGAACTCAATAGGAATAAGGGGGAGGATGAATGGGAGGAGGATGGGGAACACAAGGAATAAGGGAGGATGAATTGAGATGGGAAACACCAATGGGATGGGGGGAATGAACGAGAATTGGGGGAAACACAATGGGATAAGGGGATGAATGGGAGATGGGGAAAACAATAAGATAAGGGGGAATGAATGGGAGGATTGTGACCACAATGGGATAAGGGGGGGGAACACAATGGGAGATGGGGGAAGAGACGAGGAGATGGGAAACACAATGGTATATGGGGGAATGAATGGGAGATTGGGAAACACAATGGGATACGGGGGAATGAATGGGAGATGGGGAACACAATGGGATAAGGGGGAATGAATGGGAGAAGGGGAACACAAAAGATAAGGGAGGAATGAATGGGAGCTGGGGAACACATGAGATAAAGGGAATGAATGGGAAATGGGGGAACACAATGGGATATGGGGAAATGAATGGGAAATCTGAACACAATGTGATGTGGGGGAATGAATGTGAGATGGGGAACACAATGGTATAAGGGGGGGAAGAATGGAGATGGGGGGGAAACTAGTGGGATAAGGGGAATGAATCAGGAGATGGGGAAGAACACAATAAGATACGGCGGGGAATGAAGGGAGATGGGGACACAATGAGTATGGTGGGGAATGAAGAGAGAGATGGGGAACCACAAAATGAAAGGGAAATGATGGCGGAATGGGGAATGACAATGCGGATATGGGGAATGAATGGGAGATGGGGACCACAATAAGATTAGGGGGACTTAATGGGAGATTGGGAACACACTGGGATATGGGTGAATGAATGGGAGATGGGAACACAATGGGCTAGAGGGATGAAGGGGAGATGGAAACCAATGGGTATAAGGAGGGGAAGAATGGGGAGATGGGGAACACAATGGAATTAAGGGAGAGAATGGGAGAAGATGGGGAAACCATGGGATAAGAGGGGAGATGGGAGATGGGGACAACATGGGATAAGGGATTGAATGGAGATGGGGAACACAATGGGATTAGGGGGGGTGAATGGGAGATGGGGAACACAATGGGATATGGGGAATAAATGGATATGGGGAACACACGGGGTACAGGGGGAATGAATGGGAGATGGGGAACTACCATAGGATTAAGGGGACGAAGGAGTGGGAATACAATGGATATGGGGTAATAAATGGGAGATGAGAACACAATGGGATGTGGGGGAATGAATGAGAGATGGGGAACACATGGCATAAAAGCGGAATGAATGGGACGCATGGGGAAACACAATGGGGATAAGGGGGGATGAATGGGAGATCGGGGAACCACAATGATATGATGGAAAAAGATAAATGGGAGATGGGGAAACACATGGGATAAGGGGGAATGAATGGGAGATGGGGAACTCAATAGGATAAGGGGGATGAATGGGAGATGGGGAACACAATGGATAAGGGAGGAATATATGTGAATATAAATGAATTAGCGATGGGAAACACACGGGATGGGGGGAATGAAACGAGTAGCATGGGGAAACACAATGGGATAAGGGGGAGATGAATGGTAGATGCGGAGAAAAATTGAATTGATTGAGATAAGGGGGAATGAATGGGAGATGGGGAACACAATGGGATAGGGGGAACACAAGGGGAGATGGGGGGAAGAATGAGAGATGGGAAAACACAATGGTATATTGGGAAATGAATGGGAGATTGGAAACACAAATGGGATAAGGGGGAAGGAATGGGCGATGGGGAACACAATGGGATAAGGGGGAATGAATGGGAGATGGGGAACACAAGATAAAGGGGAATGAATGGGAGAGGGGGAAAGGAACACAATGAGATAAAGGGGTATGAATGGGAATGGGGAACACAAATGGGATATGGGGAAATGAATGGGCAATCAGGAACACAATGTGAGTGGGGGAATGAATGTGAGATGGGGAACACAAGTATACGGGGGAATGAAGGGGAGATGGGAACCACAGTGGGGATAAGGGGAATGAATAGGAGATGGGGAACACAATAAGATACGGGGGAAAGAATGGGAGATGGGGAACACAATGAGATAGGGGGAATGAAGAGAGATGGGGGACACAAAATGGATTGTTAAGGGGAAATGAATGGTAGATGGGGAATAAATGGGATATGCGGGAATGAATGGGAGATGGGGAACACAATAAGATTAGGGGGAATAAATGGGAGATTGGGAACACAATGGGATATGGGTGAAATGAATCGGGAGATGGGGAACACAATGGGATAGAGGGGAGGGGATGAATGGGAGATGGGAAAACACAATGGGATAAGGTGGAATGAATGGGAGATGGGGAACACAATCGAATAAGGGAGGATGAATGGGAGATGGGGAACAAACATGGGATAAGAGGGGATGAATGGGAGATGGGGAACACATGGGATAAGGGGGATGAATGGGAGCTGGGGAACACCCAATGGGATAAGGGGGGTGAATGGGAGATGGGGAACACAATGGGATATGGGGAAATAAATGGGATATGGGGACACAATGGGATAAGGGGGAAGAATGGGAGATGGGGGAAACACAATAGGATAGGGGGGATGAATGGGAGATGGGGAATACAAATGGGATATTGTGGTAATAAATGCGAGACGAAACACAATGGGATGTGGGGGAATGAATGAGAGATGGGGAACACATGCATAAAAGGGAATGAATGGGTACCAGGGGAACAAATGGGAAAGGGGGGATGAATGGGAGATGGGGAACAACCAATGGATAAGATGGAATAAATAATGGAAGATGGGGAGGGAACACATTGGATAAGGCGGGAATGAATGGGAGATGGGGAACTCAATAGGATAAGGGGGATGAATGGGAAGATGGGGACCACAATGGGATAAGGGAGGATGGAATTAGAGAGGGGAAACACAATGGGATGTGGGGTAATGAACGAGAGATGGGGAACACAATGGGATCAGGGGATGATGAAGGTAGAGGGGGAACAAAATTGGATAGGGGGAATGAATGGGAGATGTGGAACACAATGGGATAAGGGGACCACAATGGGGATCATAAAACCGATTAACAGGAACTATTGGACAATAAATCATATATATTATATAAAATATAGAGGGAATCACCGGATATGGACACATATATATAATATATTATATACATTAAATACGATAAATATGATATAAGGGGAAATCTATAGATAACCACACTTTCGGAAAATTTATAATGATATTAAGGGGGAAAATGAATGGGAGATGGGGAACACAATGGGATAAGGGGGAATGAAATGGGAGATGGGGAACACAAACAAGAAAGGGGGAATGAATGGGAGATGGGGAAACCAGGAGATAAAGGGGAATGAATGGGACATGGGGAACACAATGGGATCTGGGGAAATGAATGGGAAATCAGGAACAAAATGTGATGTGCGGGGGAATGAATGTGAGAGGGGAACACAATGTGATGTGGGGGAATGAATGTGAGATGGGGAACACAATGGGATAAGGGGGGATGAATGGGAGATGGGGAACACATTGGGATAAGAGGAGATGAATGGGAGATTGGGAACACACTGGAGAAGGGGACTGGAAGGAGCTGGGGCGGACACAGTGGGGGATAAGGGGGAATGAAGGGAGATGGGGAACACAATAAGATAGTGGGAATGAATGGGAGATGGGGAACACAATGGGATATGGGGGAATGAAGAGAGATGGGGAACACAATGGGATAAGGGACGGAATGAATGGTAAGATGGGAATACAATGGAATTATGAGGGAATGATGGGAGATGGGGAAAACAATGGGAGATGGGGAAGAATGAGAGATGGGAAACACAATGGGATATAGGGGAAAGAATGGGAGATTGGGAAAACAATCGGCATAAGGGGGAAGAATGGGACAATGGGGAAACACAATGGGATAGGGGCGACAGAATGGGAGATGGGGGAAACAATAAGATAAGGGAATGAATGGGAGATGGGGAACACAATGGGATATGGGGGAAATGAAGAGAGATGGGGAACACAATAAGATAAGGGGAAGAATTGTATATGGGGAACACAATGGGATATGAGGGACTGAGTGGGAGATGAGGGAACACAATGGGATACGGGGGAATGAATGGAGATGGGGAACAATAAGATTAGGGGAATAATGGGAGATTGGGAACACAATGGGATATGGGGAATGAATGGGAGATGGGAACCAATGGATTTGAGGAATATAGAAATGGGAGATGGTGGAACACATTGGGATAAGGGGGAATGAATGGGAGATGGGAACACAATGGGATAAGGGGGATGAATGGGAGATGGGGAACATAATGGGATAAGGGGGAATGAATGGGAGATGGGGAACACAGTTGGATATGGGGGAATGAATGGGAGAATGGGGAACACCATGGGATCAGGGGGGATAATTGGGAGATGGGGAACACTGAGATATGGGGGGACAGAAGGGAGATGGGGAACACACTAGGATAAGGGGGCATGACAGGATGGAATGGGAACAGAAGCGGGATGAGGGGCGATGAATTGTAGATGGGGACCACAATGGGATAAGGGGGATTAATGGGAGATAGGGAACACAATGTGATATGGGGGGAGGCGTGATAATGGGAGGGAGCATGGGGAACACAATGGGATAAGGGGGAATGAATTGGAGCTGGGGAACACAATGGGATAAGGGAATTAATGGGAGATAGGGAACAAATGGGAGATAAAGGGGGATGAATGGGAGATGGGGAAACACAATGGGATGGGGGGAATGCATGAGGAGACGTGGGGAACACCAATGAGATAGGGGGGATGAATGGTAGATGTGGAACACACTGGGATAAGATGGGATGAATGGCGAAGATGGAGAACACAATGGGAATATGGGGGAATGAATAGGAGATTGGGATGGGATATGGGGGAATGAATGGGGATGGGGAAGGAACACAATGGGGATAAGGGGGAATGAAGGGAGAGGGGGAACACAATAAGTAAGGGGAATGGGAATGAATGGGAGATGGGGAACACAATGTGATATGGGGGGGAATAAATGGGAAATGGGGAACACAATGGAATAAGGGAATGGATGGGAGATGGGGAACACAATGGGATGAGGGGGAGAATGAATGGGAGATGGGGAAAACAATGGGTTGGACTGGATGGACGTATGTCTTTATTCAACCTCAAATACTATACTATACTATACTAACTAATTAGAGGGGACCGGAATAGCATGCTTATTAATTAAATGGAACAAATAGAACCTGAGAAGGATGCATTCTACAATTGTGATTAGAAAAATTAGCAAAATTAATATTTCCAATTGTAAAGCTGTGTACTTATGTTAGCCTATAATAAAAAAAAATATTTGGACTTCCCCTTCAAGAAAATAAATTCCTTTCCAATGACATATTGACAATATACTAATTTCCATGCAATATTTTGTGGGAATAACATTGAAAGTGGTGCTGATCGTAATGTACTGTGTACAATCCCAGCCCTACTCCTTTAGCTGCCTTGGTGTAGCCATGTGTTCTGTCCTCATCACAGATCAATTTGGAAAATGAAGAACAAGTTCAGGTACACCATAGGACTCCAGGCAATTAATTTGAATTGCAATAGATGTATTATATTTTCCTGTGGCGTACCTGAACTTGTACTTTATTTACCAATTGAATTGTAATTTACTCCTAATCCCACCTATATCAAAAAATATCTTGTACAATTTGTGTCTAAAATCCTGAAAATTCTTTGGCATTTAACGCACGCAAAGTGGTGAATTCTGCAGGAACTGAAAGGGTTAATGTTTTCTTGTTGCCGAACCAGGGAAAACTGACAATAAAATTTATTTTGGTCACAGTAGTGCTTAACATTCATAGATTCCTTATTTACCCAAATTGAATTATTTTTAGGTTAAAACCAAATATATTTGTATTAGTATAAGCTAGTATAGTATGTATTTCAGGTTGAATAGACATACGTCCATCCAGTTCAACCCATCTAGCAATATCCTCATTTCCTGCCTAACTGTTGATCCAGAGGAAGGCAAAAAAAACCACCAAATTTATGAAGGGGGAAAATTCCTTCCTGACTCAAGTGGCAATCGGAATTTCCCTGGTCAACTCTACTTTATGTATCAATACCAGTAACTTGTAACATTCCTTGTTTGCAGAAACTTCATCCAGCTTTTTTTTTAAACTGACCAATGAACCTGCCATTACAACAGTCCACTGGAAGAACCGTTCCATAGCTTTACCGTTCTCACAGTGAAAAACCCTTTCCGGGCTTGAAGCCTAACCTTTTTTCTTCAAGTCTAAGGGATGTCCTTGTTCTTTGACAGTTCTTTTGGTGAACAATGCCCCAGATAGTTTATTGTATGGCCGTTAATGTATTTACACAGTAATCATATCCCCACCGCACGCCTTTTCTCTCCGTACATAATTGTAACTTTCCAGTCTCTCTCTTATATTCAAGCTCCCCCAATCCCTTATTATTTAGTTTGCCCTCTCTGAACCCTTTCCATTTCAAAGATGTCCTTTTTGTACACAGGATTCCAAAATTGCACTGCATATTCCAGATGAGGCCTTACCAATGCTTTGTAAAGAGGGAGAATTACATTTTCCTTCCCTTCTGATCCATACCTCTCTTTATACAAGACATACCATGCTGGCTCTGGCTGTGCCACCTGGCACTGCTTGCTACCTTAAGTTTGTTATCCACCAAAACTCCCAAGATCCCTTTCCAACAGGGATTCACTTAACCCAGAGCCATTTATAGTATAAGTAGCACAAGTATTTATGGGTTTTGAGCATGCGCAGGGGAGCTCCCCCCCCCCCCCCAACCCTCCCTCCGATCCCTTCTGGCTCCTTGATCCCCTACCATCAAAATACTTTTTCTGTAGTGTAGCCACCTCGATGCCAAGTTCGTTTTGTAAAAAAGCAGCACAAATGTACTTGCACTCCTTCATTCCACGGAGCTCCGCATTGCCTCTCAGCCAATCACAGACGCGGCCTGCCGACTGGACCCTCTTGCACTTCCAGCAAGCAGAGGGCCGGGATCAAAGTGCTGGGGGAAGGAAGGATTTTAAGTAAATTTGTGCTACTTTTTTTTAAAACGAACTTGGCAGTTGCAGGAGGGCTACAATACAGAAAGTTATTTTCAGGGTGGAGATAGCTTTTGAAATTAAAATCCAGCTGCTAGTGAAGGAAAGTCAAACTTCAGCCTTCCAAATGTTTTGAAAAACTACAACTCCCAGCATTGAAATTAGAATCTATTTGAAGGTAAATACAATGTCAACCTCAATATGATGATGAAACAAACTTTGTGTACTTCTCTAATATTCAAACAGACCTGTAATATTTACTAGCAAAATATAAGCTTTTTTCAGGTAACTGAGTTTCACATAATGTCACACGTACATGATTCCATTCCATTACTATATCATTGCTGTAAACACACATTCTACCTGTCCTTTAAAGCTGTTGTTTGACTAAAGGCTCCACCTGCTTACACAATGACTTTGAAATTTGTGACTCATAAGTACTGTTACTCGCTTTAAATTGTGAGCGTTCATATTATTCTCACCAAACTGAATCACCGAACATCTGTTTTACGAACTGCGCACTGGGAAGAAATTCATATGTGAAATAGCAAAAAATGGGTGATATGTTGCAATTCTACTGTTTACAATGCAATCTGTTTAATGTAATAATTCAATATCCATAGTATTTAGTTATATCAACTGACTTTGTTAGCTCTTAAAAAAGGTTTCTCATCAGAACTGAGATGGCCAATTCAATCACTAGCGAAATGTCTTAAAGAACTAAACTTAACGTCCAGTTTGATCTAACTCAGTGATTCCCAAACTGAGACCTGATCATGATTTTTTGCGCCCCGCATGGATGGGCATGGCATGTGCGGGGCAGCATGGGCCAGGTTGTGCACCCTGATCTAATGTAACACCATAGATATACCATGACCTGGAAAGAACATTCACAAACAGGTTAGATAGAATAATTGATTGCAAGTCTCTGTAAATTCGATATATGATAATCTACATATTAACTCCATTGCACAATGAATTCATACATACACTTACCAACTTTTAGAAATAATACTTTTATTCATATTTATAATGGATGTCGTGAACATCAATCTCTGCAACAAAGGGAACATCCAGAACAAAGGGGCCCCCAAATCTAGTAATCTAGAGCGGATTCGGTGTGTATTTGAGAACCAGAGTGGTCCTCAACATTTTGGAAGTGTTGTATTTGTACCAGTTATAAAGATAACAGCATAAAATATTATTATGATGGAATGTCAATGATTTCAATGTAGCGATTTGATTAGAATATGTAAAATGTATTAATCTAGCTACAGAGACATTAACTACATGGTACTGAATTGCACACATTTTCACTACTTGTGTCAGCCTGTGAAATATATCAGTGGTTCTTCAACTTTTTTAGACCATGGCACACTTGGCAATGCAATTTTTTCTCAAGGCACACCTGTGTTCTTAATGTGGGACTTATCTTGTAATAACCCATATTTTAATCTTAAGGGAAAACAAAACAATATAAAGTATTATAATTATATATTTTATTTTACTGAAATGAACTTTCTTGAACTTACACATATATTTTTCCTCTGCTCTGTTCACAGAATTCTGTGTGTGTTAACTTTAGCACTGGAAACACAAAGGAGGCTTATGTGACTAAATTATAGATGGATCAAAACCTCAACTGCGTGACTGTTTTTCTTTCCTGTGGTTTTCTATTTGCATTCAAATGTCTGCAAGGAACAAAGTGCTGTTCGGTTGCTCTTGTAAACACCTGTAATGGCCCAAGACTAGCAAAACATGGAGTTTATATATTAATAAAAAAGGGGAGAGCTCTTTAGAACATTGCAGAATCAGTCAAACATTCATTATTTCTCTAAATATGTTAAAAACAATATTATATTGTATAAAGAGGGGTATGAATTAAAGGGAGCAAAGTATTATTCTCCCTCTTTACAAAGCACTGGTAAGGCCTCATTTGGAATATACAGTGCAATTTTGGAATCCTTTGTACAAAAAGGACATGTTGGAAATGGAAGGAGTTTAGGAAGGGCAACTAAATGAATAAGGGGCTGGAGGAGCTTGAATATGAAGACAGATTGGATAAGTAAAAATTATTCCCACTACAGACAAGGTTGCTTGCATAGGGATATGATTCAGTGTATAAAATCATTACTGGGCCATACAAAATCTATCTGGGGCAGTTTCACTAATAGAAGATGTCAGAGGACACATGGACATCCCTTAACGCTGAAAGAATAGGTTCTGTCTTCAAGTTCGGAAAGGGTTTTTCAACTGTGAAGAACGTGTAAAGCTATGGAACGGTCTTCCATTGGACATTGTGATGGCATGGTTCATGGTCAGTTTAAAAAAAAAGCTGGATGAGTT
The DNA here is from genome assembly GCA_019447015.1 of Hymenochirus boettgeri. Classification (NCBI taxonomy): domain Eukaryota; kingdom Metazoa; phylum Chordata; class Amphibia; order Anura; family Pipidae; genus Hymenochirus; species Hymenochirus boettgeri. The sequence goes on along the minus strand of CM033476.1, from coordinate 65,156,478 downwards.
TCTGAAAACAAGGAATGTTGCAGGTTAGAGCTAGAGCTAGCAAGTATCGTCTTGTATAAAGAGAGGAATAGATGCAAGAAAAAAATGTATTCTCCCTCTTTACAAGGCACTGGTAAGGCCTCATTTGGAATATGCGGTGCAGTTTTGGAATCCCATATACAAAGGGACATCTTGGAAATAAAGCAGTTAAGAGAAGGGCAACTAAAATAAAGGGTAAGGAGGGGCTTGCCTATGCAGGCAGATTAGACAAGTTAGGGCTGTTTACATTGGAGAAAGCGAAGTTTGCATGGGGATATAACCTTATACAAATATATTAATGGCCATACAAGAACTCTCTGGTGCATTGTTCATTAATAGTCATATCAGAGGACACGTGAACATCCTTTAATGTTGGAAGAAAAGAAGTTTCATCTTCAGGTTAGGAAAGGTTTCTTTACAGTGAGAACTTTGAAACTGTGAACTGTCTTCCAGGAGATTGGTATGGCAAGTTCATTAAATAGCTTTAAAATGGCCTGGATAAGTTTCTAAAACAAATATTGAACTACTGGTATTAATACATTTACTGTAGATCTGGTTGATCCAGGGATACTTTCCGATTGCCATTTGGAGTCAGGAAGGATCCCCCCCCCCTTTTTTTTTTAGCTGGGGTGTTTTGCCTTCCTCTGGATCAACTGTTAGGAAGGGTTAGGGGGGGAAGGGATAGGTTGGACTTGATGGATTGTTTGTCTTTATTCACCCTCTATTACTATGTTAAAGAGAGTTACTGTCTTTGATACATAAAGTAGAGTTGATCCAGGGATATTCAGGAAAGAATACATAAATAAGTTGATCCAGGATAAGTCAGGAAGGAATGTTTTTTTTTGCCTTCCTATGGATAAACTGTTAACAGGAAATGTGGGTAGGTTAGACTAGACAGACATGATTTATTCAATCTCAAGTACTATGCTATACTATTATATCACATAACACATTGTTATTTTAAAGGGCTGTCCACCCCTAAAACTATCATTTCACCCACCACTTGCCCTACTCTCTAGTGCATAAAATCCTTACCTTACTCCCTGCTCCAATGGCTTCCCTGCTTTGTTCCCCCAAAGTCCAAAAAATGTCCACCAGGACCTAGCAGAGTCCATATAGGGCTCGCCTCCTGTCTCCCCTCCAGGAGAATTTGCCTACGTACTGCAGCCCTCCCCCCCCCTTCCTCTCCCCCCCATTTTGGTTTTCCCTCCCCCTAGTGTAAAACCCATTTATCATATTGTAGCTTCCTCCCCAGCCCCAACCACGTATTATCTCCAGAAACTCCCCCAATCTTTATTTACCTTCCCACTTTCTTCCGCCGTTTTGAACCCGGCAGCTGCATCCGTTATTGGCTGCCTCTCAGACATCACAGATGTGGCTGCCGGTCCGGCCCCTTGCTTGCAGTTTCATGCAAGCAGAGGGCCGGGACAGGGCGGCGGAGGATAGGGTGGTAAAGATCGTGGAGTTTCTGGACATAATAATATGCGGTTGGGGCTGGGGGAGGAAGCCCTACAATATATCAAAAAATTTTAAAAGGTGGACATGCCCTTTAATACAAACTATAGTTCTTAGGGGATGATGCTTTAATGGGTCTAACCAGACAAAGTAGTGTAAATTCCATACCACCTTGTATTAATTGGGTTAGCGTTGGATTTTACAAAACTTTTTTAGAAATAGGAAGCCGTTTTATATAGGCAGCGTAAGTTTGCTCTACCAGTAGTAGTGCAAAGCTTAATGCCTTTAAGGCAGAGGCACAAAGTAACACATCTTACCTGGCAGTGAAGCCATAAATCTTACAGGGGTTTACTGTATTATGGGAACTCAGGAAGGTAAGAAGCGCTGCTTTCCGTTTACTCACCCCCTTAGAGTACAAATCTAAAGGAGAACGCATTCTGCCAAGCTGATGGTTCAATGTGCATTGCATCTAACTATCTCCCAAATAGCAGAACACAAAATGTTTAGAGCACCACAGGTCTTGTGAAAATTCAAGTGTTTATTCTATACCACAGCAAGGGTTTGCTGTGTATGGAATAACACTTGATTTTCAAAAGACCTGTGAGTGCTCGAATACATTTTCTGTACTGCTTATGCATCATGGATCATGATTAGAAGCACCCAGGCATGACTGAAAAAAGTCTGTAAGGTAGAGTGCACACTATTTGCTTTTGATATCTACCCAAATAGATATTTTTATACATCTCTCCAGCAAAAAAAAAGTCTTCAATACTAAAAATACCTCAATCCTCCACAGACCGTGAAAGCTTAAATAACAAATCTTATTTTTAAAAAATCTTCACATGAAAGCTTTTCTCTGAGAACACCTAACATTGTACGATTCATCTTAAGTAAGCTGCATAAGGCTTTCCTGTTGTTTCCATGTCAACTCACAGCCCACGTATCTTTAGAGACTTGTAAGCATTTGCACATATTGCCACGCCCTTTGATCCAGTTTCAATATCTCTATGCACAGTGTTTGCTATACAGATGTCCCACACCAATTTAGAAGTCCCTGATAAGACTTTGTAAGCTACTTTTTACCCTCCAGTTTTTTTACCAGCCAGTGTAAATTGCATACAGCCTTTCTGGGGAAATAAAATATTAGCAAAAAAATGTATTCTGTTCCTAGCAAAGATAACGCTTCTAAATGTACACGTATTGTTTGCATTTCTGAATTGAAAAGCCATTCGGATGACTAGCAAAACGTCTTCAAGAACTAAACTTAAGTCCAGTTGATCCAATTGAATACAACAGATATTGTTTGCATATGCTGTGGTGGCTCACTTGCTAATGCACTTGTTTTAGAAAACACACGCCCACGAGGCCACAGGTTCTTATCCCAGACTTTTATTTTTGCCTGAGACGGCGATTGTTATTCAAAAGAGACCCAGAGGGATGGGGGGACTTTACTGCGCATGCCACAACCCTCTCAGAGAAAGGAAGAGCGAAATTCAGATTACAGTGAGTGGCTTTCATACTCTTCAGTTTCCTGGACTTTAATAAGGCCCCGCATGACAACCATGCAGCAGAAAAGACTCTTATACACACTACACAGTGGGCTGAACATTGGGGCAAATTTTAGTTGTGGGGGGTTGGACATGCCCTTTAAGATGAACAAAGGCAAAATAAGAAAAGACACTAATATAGTTACTCACCCAAGAGGCACAATTGATCGGTGCCTGTATACTCCACCATTGTGTTCTCCAATGTCAATGTAATAATATATATATTTTGTTTAGCGTACTGATCTGCAGCAGCAAGCATCACTTTTCCAACTGTTCAAGGTATGAAAAAATATATACAGGCTTGCTGTATAACACTTCTGTTTTTTCCACCAAAGTATATATATCTTGGTTTTGAAACAAGTTGCAAAGGCAGGTTTTGCAGTGTTTTAATTCAGAATTCTGGTTTTTAAATCAGCAATACATTTGTTTCAGTGTTAGCTTTTCCTTTAAATTATGCAGTTTGCAGCAACGGGGACTCGTGATCCGCACTGCTGTCAGTATCATTAAAAATAACATCAAACCTGACTATCATTTAAAAACAAAAGCAATACTAATGAGAAAAGTCTGCTTTGTATAGAAATTCCATTAGAATATTCAAAGTTAAACAGGTGGTGTACACAGGTCTGGTGTAGCCTGTTTATAGGCTGTTACAACACACAAGTGGCTGTGTATGGAAATGTTAGTAGATCTCTTCTGATAAGAGAGAAGTTACAAAATGATATTGCTAAAATGTGTTATACTTATATAAAAGCCTACACATGTTTATCAAAGTCTGGAATAAATGATGACTAGAAGGGCCCACACATACAAAAATCACAATTGTTGAGCCTTGTGTGATGCATCACAATTGTTTAAGTGACTGTAAAACCCATGCTACCCACTTGTAATCTCAGGTGAACATGGGTAATACCTGCTTTACAGAGTTACGTTTGCACTACAAGATTGAAGGCATACAGCAACATCCCCACCTGTACTTACAATAGATTAAGATGAGGCAAAGTCATGTTTATTGCATCTGCCTTACTAAAGCTATTTAACTTTGCTTCATTTAGTTCACCCTGAAATCTGTCAGACGTCCTATTTTACATCTACAGGCTTAAAATCTCTTTTTTCTACTGTCAAGTGTTAGAATATCCAAAATGACCCCAGAATCTAATTAGCAAATAAAACAAAACCACAATGTGCAGTTCAACCTAAACACACCATTTTGTTTTTAATGATGCTAGGGGTTGTGCTTTCTGTGATACCAACACCAAATGCACAAAGTGCAAGTTGTTTCGGGTTCTGTCTGCCTCTCCCTTATGCCTATAGCTGTTAAGCTGTAGGGCTAAGAGAGCCTACTTAGATCCCTCAGCCAGTAAACGTCAGGAGCTCTTTATACTTGCCCTCCCTTTCTGCTCCCAGCTAGCATCCAGGGGGAGGCCTGAATGTCCTAAAAGTACAGAGGCAATCCCTCCACATTACATGAACAACACACATACATACCCTCATTGACATATTCCCCCTGCCTGACAGCTATAACTAGGGGTCTATGTGGACTAAAGCTGCAGGTCTGAGAACAGACCAAGACATCCTGCAAAAAATGTGCAGTTCAAGCTAAACAGCACCAGGTCCCTAAACAGTATTCAGATTAACATGTTTCATAACATGGTTCATATTTATAAGTATTTACCACAGCAAGTTCAAGATTACAGTCACTATGGGGTAGGACTTGAAGCACAGGATACTGATGGCTATATAGGTTTGGGAAAGTCGTTGGTTAAAGGAGCTAAAAGCTCCCAAGAAGTATAAATTAAAGAGCCTTCTTATAACAAAATGTACCTCCACACCTCATGTATTATCATAGCATTGCTCTAATAATCTAACATATAAACACATATTACTCCCAGAAAATGGGTGGGGACATGCAAAGTATTTCATCATAGCCTGTAGCTAAGGCATGTGCCCAGATGCAATACAGCCTAATGGTATAGAGCTGGGGCGTTGGACTGTGACTTTTCACATGTTTGAAAACTACCCAATCCTAGCATTCTCTGTTCATAGTTTTTTTCTAAATGTCCGTAGCTAAGCATGTGTCCAGATGTAATACAGTCTTAGTATAGTGCAGGGGTGTTGAACTTGTGACCTTTCACATGTTTGAAAACTAAACACCCAGCATTATCGGTTAGCAGTTTCTTCTTTATGTCCATTGGTTAATGAATATATACAGATGCTATACGCTAATGATGTGAGCATATGTGTTAAACTTTTCCATGTTTAAAACCTACAACTCCCAGCTTCCCTGGCTGCACGAATGCTGGAAAATTGTTTCATACATCCTGGAATAAAGCCATTTTCCTGACATACACATTATATAACCCATGGTCATGCTTAAGCGATTCCTACTCAAACAACAATCCTTCCATCCTTACCTATTTCACTATTGGAAAGAAAAAACTATATAGGTTCCTTTAGGTAGCAGGATTCATGAACCCTCGCTAAACTTTCCTCCCTTGCCTATTCCCACCTGCCTGCCAACTAGATTCTAGAGGATCTAATGCAATAAACCGCAGGTCTGAGAATAGACCCAGGTAATCCAGCCACAATGTGCAGTTCAAGCTAAACAGCACCACTGGACACCCTATACAGATCTAGATTTACAAAGCTAGGTTCATACTTATTGTATTTACCACATCAAGTTCCAGATTTACAGTCTTATGGTGTTAGAACACCCAGAATCCTGATGGGCTATATAGTTTAACGGTGATCTCCACTTCTTATATCAATTTTTTGCTGTAGTGCAGTGGACCCTGTCCCATCCCCAAATGCCATGTTTGTTTGCAAAAAATGAATTAGAAAGGTACTTACAGTTCCCCTGGGAGTTCAACCTGGCCATCTACTGTATGAAATTGCAAGCAGGAGCTGGACCAGGGCAAAATTAGCACCATTTTAACGATAAGAACTTTTATTACATCTCCCCATTAGTGTATTACTATCATAATGTTCTTCAAACAAGGATCTACAATTACATCTTATTTGTCACATATTGTCCCATTATGGCACATGAAGTATCAACATCTTTTGTTGTCCATAAACACTGTAGCGCCCACTGATCATTAAGGGCATGTCCGCCTTTTAAAAACTTTTGTGACAATGCCTCCCCACCCCCAACCGCAATATTCATTGCTCTAAAATCGTTGTCAATCTTTACTTACACCTCCTCGATCCTGCGCTGTTCTGGTCCAGCTTCCCTGCCTGCCGGAACTGCAAGCAGGGGGCCGACCAGCAGACTTCACTGTAGACAGCGCAGATTGAGGAGGTGTAATTACAGATTGACAACGATTTTAGAGTAATGGAATATGAGGTGGGGGTGGAGGGTACCCCCTGCATTGTCACAAAGATTTCATAGCTACGTAACTTCCTGACATGGAGGATCGGGAGGGAGAGGGGGGAAAGGGCTCTACTGCTAGCCGATACAGGCACAGGAAGAGGCACTGACAGCTCCTACCCAGCCGTTTCCTGCACTTTAAAGAGACAAACGGAGAACCCAAGAGCAGAGATGTAAGGTAAGGATTTTTTTGTACAGTGGGGCCAGAAGTTGGTAAAATTTTAGTTTGGGGGCGGACATGCCCTTAAGGCCTTTTGAGGGTAGGGTATTTAACTCATAGATCCAACATGCTACCTGCCTTATCATGAAAGCCTCTTTGTTAGACCTTCCTACTCCTGGCCCAGTCCATGAAATATCATACATCAGGCTTGCTAAAGGATGTTGTTGTGATCTAAAATGGCGTGCCACAGCCATATCACATACTTACAAGAGTGTCTTTTTTACCCTCAATTGCATTCAGATGAAGATTCTGTGGTTTGCCATTCTTTCATGGAATTTCGTAGTTGTCATCCCCACAACACAGTCTGCAGGGACATCTAATAAAGTAAATATCTCCTTGCTTGTACACAAGAGAACCTCTTGTGAATTTTTATTCTTTTCCCTGTATGGAATGAGAAAAGGAGTTTCCCACTAAAAGACTGTTACATGTTATACAATTGGGCATCAACAGCAGCCTGGTTCCATATTCTGTATGGGGATATATCTCCATTGACACTAATAGTGACTGCAGATTACGTCCCTTTTTGTAAACTTGACAGAACTCTGTGTGGGCAAATGGCAAGGGTCGGTCTGAGGTAATTATATGCCAATGCTTTTCAACACTCTTTTACCAAACTACTCTTTGGGTTAAGCGTGTGACAAAATTCAGGCTATTCTCCTTTCTCTTCCTTGGCATGCCACCTTTCCATCTTTTCTTTTACTTCCATTAGTTCTTGTCTTGAATTACCTCTGTCCACAAACCTCTATATCCATATTTTTCCTATAGACCTCTACATTGAGAGAAGCAATGAACTTTTTCAAAGCCAAAGGATGGCAACTATTTCTATTAGCAGCGGGTTGCTTTACAGAATATGTTAAGCCATGCTCAGGCCAGATTTGAAGAATTCGCAAATATAAGTCCACTGTTTCAGAATGGATAGTTGCTGTAAGCTTGATTGGAGTAGCAAGCCCATTGATCTCTTCTACAAATCTCTCAGCCTCATCTATAGTCCCTTTCCAGATGAAGAACATATCCTCTATGTATCTTCGTACAGGTGAATATGTGACTGGTACTGGGACACATATAGAACATTTTAAAATACCTCCATAAATAAATTGGCAAAGGATAGGGGCCACCTTGGACCCATCGCAGTCCCAGAGACTTGTCTGTAAAATTTGCCTTCAGCGAATATAATTGTGGGAAAGTACCAGATCTAGGAATCCATCAGAAACTCCACTGGTGGATTCTCATGCTTCCCTGCAGGCCTAGATGCCCTCACTCTGTGGAATTACTATGTAAAGATTCACTACCTCTCAGGTCATGAGGACATAATCATTATCGATTTGTAGCAATCTCAGCATGTCTATTAAACCACTATCCCTCACATGGAGCTCATAGACTTCACTCAAAATTTATACTTTATGTGCCATTATGAGACAATATGTGACAATAAAGATCTTATTGTAGACCCTTTTTTGACGAGAACATTATGATAGTAATATGTGTATTTTAATAGTTCATTCATTTTTATTTTTCATTATATGGGTCCTAGGTGTGGACAAGGTGGATATTAAGAGGTGTAAATCAGGCAGTAACTTGATGATCTGTCACTAATATTGGGTAAAGAGGTACACATGGGATACATTATCTGCTACATTAAAGTATACATGGTTGATGTATTATGGCAATGCACATCATGTGCTATGTCTCCTGCCTAACCGATTGCAGAGGACTGAGGCAGAAAACTGGCCTATCCAAAAAACGAACACCAAAACACAAGAACATACACAGTGCAGCAAGAGTGCTCTTATTTGTATGTGGGGGAGACTCTTTGTGGTCAGAACTCAGCCCTGTACCTGCATCTTAAGGAAAAAGGACACATGTTGTAATCAACATTATGGACAAAGAACAGGACAGATGAAAAAGACGTGTTAAAGGTTATCTCCACCCAGAAAAACCCTTTTCTGTAGTGTAGGGCACCCCAGCCCACCCACAACCGCCAAGTTCGTTTTGTTAAACAAGCCCCAGAAATATACTTATACACTTCTTTACCCTTCCCTAAAAGTTGATCAACCTAACAATCAGATTTCCGTAATCATAGCTGATTGTGCAGTATTCAATATGCCAAGAATGATCAGTTAGATCGAATGTCACACTATAAACTTTCATTTCAACACTACCTGGACTTGCTTGGTATGTATGCTAGGGTGGAATATTAGGCCAATGTTGACCCCTTGTACCAGCCTAAATCTTTGATAAACTGATTAAAGGGTATGTCGACTGATTTTTTTTAACTTTCTTTGATCTGTTTAAGTGAAGAAAAGGAGTTCTGCAGTAAAACTTACAGGAGGGGAGGAACGCAGATTTCTCCAGCGCTGGGCTTCTCTAACAGTCTCCGACGCATCCCACTACTTTGCACTTTGAACTGCGGGATGCGTTGGATGTCAGTGGCTTTAGAGACTGTCAGCGATACAGGTAAGTTTGTCCTCCTCTCCTGCAAGTTTTACTAAAGAAAGGCAAGTTAGACGTGGCTCATTTAACTCCTGTCTTCAGTAAACAGATAAAAGTAAGTAAAAAAAAAAAAACAGTGGACATACCCTTTAAGCAGAAGTGGACCAAATACAGAACTTTAACACATAACATAAAACTTTAAGCCAAATAAACAAAGGTCTGTTGACACAATCTACCAATTCTCATTATAAATTTGTTCCAACAGAGCTTTAGACCTTAGTTTAAGCAGCTCATCTGTTAGATGGATGCAAGATAGTAAGCCATTTTTTCCGAATGGAAGTACCAATCAAACCGCATATCTATGTTGTGGATCTAAGCTTTAAAATAATATTTTCCAACCATATAGTATTAAAACAGACCTAAAAAAAATGCTGTGTATACCTACCTTTCTCATTAGTCACCTATGATTACAGTATCCAATGTCTGACACACATCCACTCACAATGTTTTGGGGGATCAATTGCCCCTTCTTCAGGTAATAACAGAGTTGAGAAAAGACCTTAATCCTATTGTTCTACAAACCATGAATACAGAATCAACCCCTTCAGTGCTAAGTTTCAAGAGGTTCATTGAATGAATGGAAACAATATTTTTCTGATTGTTTGGAGTGAATGATCTGGATGTTTGTTTAAGACAATACATATCCTGTAATGTTTTGTTTCAGCTGAATAATCTATTTAAATTGTTATTTAATAATTATTAGTTATTGTTATTTATAATTGTTAGTTATATCTACTTGCATATTAAAGTTATACCAGCAAGAATTAGTCTTATGTAGAAAACTATAAATCAACCCTTATTGACTAGTGATTTAAATTGTGATTTAAATCGTTTGGTTTAAATCAAATCACCCTGCTTGGGGGATTCCTGGACACAGAAAGGAGACAAAGCACACCAGATCAAGTTTTCCTGAAATGTTTTAATTCTGACTTTTCAGTCCTATAATTGCTCCCCCAAAATTGTCTCTGCATGCAAGAATAGGTTCCGTATGTAACTAAATATTTTTGCACCACAAAGATAACCCATAAAGTTATTTCTATACAATCTGTCATATTTTGGTTAACCACCCGGAAGCCCACCCTAAACAGGTTTATTTTTAGATTCAGTAGAAATGTTGACAAAACCCATTTTGTTTGCCACCGTCTGGGTTTTGTTTATAGGTGTGAATTGAGAAGTGTTAGGTTTTAGTCAGTGTGTAACATTTCCAAAGTGTTACTGTTTAACTATCAACTTTTTGCACCACTTTTATATCTTATCTTGAAGACAATCACTATTTCCTAATTTCTAAGCGAGTCCAAGCAAAAATACATTTCCCAACAACAAACTAGGATTACCAATATAGTATTAGGAGATCTAATTTCAATAATCTTTTTTTACCCAGAACAACAATATTGCTGTTCTGCTACTGAACTGTCTTCTATATAACAATGCAACAGTGTGTGAATACACACATACAGAGGGTTTATTACAAGAGCTGACAGGATGGTTGCCTATCTTTTTGCTTGATACAAAATGTTCTCCATGCACTTGGACCTGGCTAACAGATAGGTATTGGCTTGTTCTTGCCCACAGTTGGAAAGACTCTTGTGGCTGCAATTTTTTTCAAACTATTTATAGAGATTTACCTAGCCCTGTATACTTATTTTACTTGTCTTGGTAAATACAGTGCAGAAAATAATTATGGGCACAAACTGACAACAAAACAAGTAACTCAGCAAACTCTGAACTGGAGGGAGATAAACAGAAGCCCGAAACAAAAGCAGCAGAGAAAAGAGAGAGCTAATAAAGCGAAAGAAGAAAGAGGAAGAGAGAATCGTGTCAAAATACAAGGACAAATTAAAATAACAAAAGGAAATTGATAGAAGGAAAGGTGGCAACAGAGCTGATAGACAGAGAGTTCACAATGGAACATTTACACATTAACAAAGATGCAGGGAAGGCAGAGTATGAAGACAATGAAACATAATATTAGCTGAAATACAGTAGACCGCCTATTTGGAGATACAGAAGTGACATGATGAAAGCTTAAAAAAGGAAGAATATTTAAAGTGCTGGGAGGGAAAGAAATAGCAACAATTATGTTAGAGATAGTAGAAAGTATTATTTTTTCCACAAATTTCCAATTCCATGAATACACTGGTGGCAAATAGCAAAATACACCAAACCTTTAACAGGGAGATGTAATAAAAGTTATTATAGTTAAATAGGGTGCTAATTTTGCCCCAACCAATCAGATGTTAGCTTTTAATAGTACATAATATCTGATTGGTTGGGGCAAAATTAGCACCATTTTACTGCTATTGATCCCCCAAGAGTACATTTCTTTATTTTTACCTTTTCATCCTACACTCCTACCTTACTTACAAGGAGCAATCCCTCTGCCACTGCCTCCACTGCTGAAGTAAGTTTAATTTGTCAGGTGAAAAAGTAGTATAAGGAAACTAGGTTTGGGGGGATGCCAGATAAGAAATATTTTAAAGTGGGACTTTCCCTTTAAAGCAAGGGCACCTTATCAAAACAATGCATTTCAGCCCTTGACATATTGCAAAATAATCTAACATATCATTCTGATTGTAAACCCAGGTCACATGAAAATATGTGCCTGAAAAATCAGCACAAACCATGTGAAAGAATTGTTGTTAGTGACTTATTTTTATTTCCACAATGTAAACTTTTGTTTGATATATTGTCTGGGCATCCAAAATCAAGCTGCAGGTGGTGCCTTCTTATCTCTAAGGCTGGGTACACACCAGCAGATATTTTAGGACGGCGTGTAATGTAGGGCTCCCTCCCCCAACCACTGTATTATTTTGTAAAAAATCTCCCCCAATCGTACTTACATTACCACTTTCCCCCAGCATTCTACACTGTCGGCAGCTGCGTCCGTGATTGACTGCATCTCAGCCAATCACGGACATGGCTGCCGGTCCGGCCCTGTGCTTGCAGTTTCATGAAGAGGCGTGGGACTGAATGCCGTGGAAAGAGGTAAGGTAAGTAGTGATCGAGGAGATATTTTTACAAATAATAGAGCTGTTGGGGCTGGGGGAGGGAGTCTTACACTACAGAAAATATTTGTAAAAAGGGGTGGACTGCCCTTTAATAACTTTGTACCCATCCCCCCCCCCACTTGTATCTGTATGTTGTCCCTCCCACTTACTTGTAAGCTCTTCAGGGCACTAATCTCATTCCTAATGTGTCAAGGCTTGTTGCACTTATATCAATTTATACATAATTTATATATTGCTTTCTTAACCTGTATTAAATTGTATTTATTTTTTATCTGTATAATGGCTTGAACTTATCACCTTGTTTGTATGCTCTGTATTTTTTAATGTACAGTGCTGAGTACCCAAGGGCGCTTTAAATAAAATTTATACATACTACATACATACATACATGCATGCTACATACATACATACATTCTAATCACTGAGATGCACTCTTTACTACCTCAACTGTGTAATACCATCTCAACAATAAATACATGCAATAATTACCATGCATTGTGAGTATTGGCTCTGTACTGTTTTTTCCTTAGGCTGGGTACACACCAGAAGATATTTTTTTTGCCACCGACCGACTGATTCACAGCACTTTCAGCCGGCCGAAAATATCTCCTGGTGTGGGTTGCCGGCCCCGACCGACCTCTATTGTCCGTTTGTCCAGATCGGACAACGGACATGTCGGAAATCCCGATGATCGTGCCCCTATGACCGCACGGTCGAACAGTCAGCCGAATTTGCCGCGACCGACGGACATTCGTCCTGGCCGAGCGCTCGCTCGTAGCAAGGGCTTGGTCGGGAAAAATAGTCCCTCCATGAGTACCCAGCCTTAGTTTTACGTAAATATTTTTTACACTTGAGAAGATTTAACAAATAGCACATAAAATTGAAATATAAATCCATATCCAGGGAGTGTAGTATCATTTTAATATTATGTGGCAGCTGGTCTTTTGTATTTTCAACTTTGTTTTGTTGCTCTCCAGTTTTATGTTCTGTCGGGTTCTTTGGCCAACTTGCCTAACAACTAGATAGCGGTCTGAATGATACAACTTGTGGGGATATGATTACTGTGTATAAATACATTAACGGGCCATACATAAACTATCTGGGGCATTGTTCACCAATAGAACATGTCAAAGGACACGAGGACATCCCTTAAGACTTGAAGAAAAAGGTTTAGGCTTCAAGCTCGGAAAGGGTTTTTCACTGTGAGAATGGTAAGGCTATGGAACTGTCTTCCATGTGACGTTGTAATGGCAGGTTCATTGGTCAGTTTCAAAAAAAGCTGGATGAGTTTCTGCAAACAAGGAATGTTGGCAAGTTACTGGTATTGATACATAAAGTAGAGTTGATCCAGGGAAATTTCCGATTGCCACTTGGAGTCAGGAAGGAATTTTTTCCCCCTTCAAATTTGGTGGGGGTTTTTGCCTTCCTCTGGATCAACAGTTAGGCAGGAAATGAGGATATTGCTAGATGGTTGGACTGATGGACGTATGTCTTTATTCAACCTCAAATCTATACTAATACTATACAACTAATAGGGGGACCGGAATAGCATGCTTATTATTAAATAATGGAACAAATAGAACCTGAGAAGGATGCATTCTACAATTGTGATTAGAAAAATAGCAAAATTAATATTTCCAATTGTAAAGCTGTGTACTTATGTTAGCCTTAATAAAAAAATATTTTGACTTCCCCTTCAAGAAAAAATCCCTTTCCAATGACATATTGACAATATACTAATTTCCATGCAATATTTTGTGGAATAACATTGAAAGTGGTGCTGATCGTAATGTACTGTGTACAATCACACCTACACCTTTTGCCTTGGTGTAGCCATGTGTTTCTGTCCTCATCAACAGATCAATTTGAAAAATGAAGAACAAGTTCAGGTACACCATAGGACTCCAGGCAATTATTTGAATTGCAATAGATGTATTATATTTTCCTGTGGCGTACCTGAACTTGTACTTTATTTACCAATTGAATTGTAATTTACTCCTAATCCCACCTATATCAAAAAATATCTTGTACAATTGATTACAAAGCTCCTGCAATGTCAAGGGTACCATAAAAGCACAGATTCCAGATCATACAATTTTAGTACAAATTTCCTCCCCCGCGAACATGTAAGAAATGTTTTATCTAACCAATACTGATTGTGGGATCCTGCGACCGTTCAATCGCTATTGGTGCTTGTGTGGACCCCTTTAGGCAGATCACTTGACAGTAGAATATTAATACTCATATGGGAGATATCTAGTTCAGGGTCAGGCAACCAGCAGCTCTTCAAATGTTTGAACACCTTTCTTCTATTTATAAGGATGTCGTGAACATCAATCTCTGCAAAAAGGGAACATCCAGAACAAAAGGGGCCCCCAATCTAGTAATCTAGAGCAGATTCGGTGTGTATTTAGAGAACCAGAGGTGGTCCTCAACATTTTGGAAGTGGTTATTGTACCAGTATAAAAGATAACAGCATAAAATATTTATTATGATGGAATGTCAATGATTTCAATGTAGCGATTTATTAGAATATGATAAAATGTATTAATCTAGCTACAGAGACATTAACTACAATGGTACTAATTGCACACATTTTCACTACTGTGTTCAGCCTGTGAAATATATCAGTGGTTCTTCAACTTTTTTAGACCATGGCACACTTGGCAATGCAATTTTTTCCTAGGCACACCTGTGTTCTTAATGTGGGCTTAATCTTGTATAACCCATATTTTAATCTAAGGGCACAAAACAATATAAGTATTATATATATTTTATTTTACTGAATGAACTTTCTTGAACTTACACATATATTTTTCCTCTGCTCTGTTCACAGAATTCTGTGTGTGTAACTTATAGCACTGGAAACATCAAAGGAGGCTTATGTGACTAAATTAGAGATGGATCAAAACCTCAACTGCGTGACTGTTTTTCTTTCCTTTGGTTTTCTATTTGCATCAAATGTCTGCAAGGAACAAAGTGCTGTTCGGTTGCTCTTGTAAACACCTGTATGGCCCCAGACTAGCAAAACATGGAGTTTATATTAATAAAAAGGGGAGAGCTCTTTAAACATTGCAGAATCAGTCAAAGTCAAATTCATTATTTCTCTAAATATGTTAAAAACAATATTATATTGTATAAGAGGGGTATGAATTAAAGGGAGCAAAGTATTATTCTCCCTCTTTACAAAGCACTGGTAAGCCTCATTGGAATATACAGTGCAATTTTGGAATCCTTTGTCAAAAGGACATGTTGGAAATGGAAGGAGTTTAGGGAAGGGCAACTAAATGAATAAGGGGCTGGAGGAGCTGAATATGAAGAAGATTGGTAATAAAAATTCCCACTACAGGACAGGTTGCTTATAGGATTGATTCAGTGTATAAATACATTACTGGGCCATACAAAATCTATCTGGGGCTTGTTCACTAATAGAAGATGTCAGAGGACACATGGACATCCCTTAACGCTGAAAGAAAATAGGTTCTGTCTTCAAGTTCGGAAAGGGTTTTTCAACTGTGAGAACGTGTAAAGCTATGGACGGTCTTCCATTGACATTGTGATGCAGGTTCATTGGTCAGTTTAAAAAAAAGCTGGATGAGTTTCGAAAACAAGGAATTTGCAGGTTAGAGCTAGAGCTCAGCAAGTATCGTCTTGTATAGGAGAGGAATAGATTCAAGAGAGAAAAAATGTAATTCTCCTCTTTACAAGGCACTGGTAGGGCCTCATTTGGAATATGCGGTGCAGTTTTGGAATCCCATATACAAAGGGACTCTTGGAAATAGAACAGTTAAGAGAAGGGCAACTAAATAATAAAGGGTAAGGAGGGGCTTTGAACTATGCAGGCAGATTAGACAAGTTAGGGCTGTTTACATTGGAGAAGCGAAGTTTGCATGGGGATATAACCTTATACAATATATTAATGGCCATACAATGAACTCTCTGGTGCATTGTTCATTAATAGTCATATCAGAGGACACTGGACATCCTTTAATGTTGGAAGAAAAAGAGTTTCATCTTCAGGTTAGGAAAGGTTTCTTTACAGTGAGAACTTTAAACTGTGGAACTGTCTTCCAGGAGATGTTGGTAATGGCAAGTTCATTAAATAGCTTTAAAATGGCCTGGAATAGTTCTCTAAAACAAAATATTGAACTACTGGTATTAATACATTTACTGTAGATCTGGTTGATCCAGGGATACTTTCCGATTGCCATTTGGAGTCAGGAAGAATCCCCCCCCCCTTTTTTTTTTAGCTGGGGTGTTTTGCCTTCCTCTGGATCAACTGTTAGGAAGGGTTAGGGGGGAAAGGGGAATAGGTGGACTTGATGGATGTTTGTCTTTATTACAACCTCTATTACTATGTTACAAGTAGGTTTACTGCATTGATACATAAAGTAAGTTGATCCAGGGATATTCAGGAAAGAATACATAAGTAGAGTTGATCCAGGATAAGTCAGGAAGGAATGTTTTTTTTGCCTTCCTATGGATAAACTGTTAAGCAGGAAATGTGGGTAGGTTAGACTAGACAGACATGTATTTATTCAATCTCAAGTACTATGCTATACTATTATATACATAACTCCATTGTTATTTAAAGGCAGTCCACCCCTAAAACTATCATTTCACCCACTATTGCCCTACTCTCTAGTGCATAAAAATCCTTACCTCCTCCCTGCTCCAAATGGCTTCCCTGCTTTGTTCCCCCAATTCCAAAAAAATGTCCACCAGGAGCCTAGCGAGTCCATATGGGCTCTGCCTCCTGTCTCCCCTCCAGGAGAATTTGCCATACGTCTGCAGCCCTCCCCCCCCCCTTCCTCTCCCACCCATTTTGGTTTTCCCCCCCCTAGTGTAAAACCCATTTATCATATTGTAGGGCTTCCCCCCAGCCCCAACCACGTTATTCTCCAGAAACTCCCCCAATCTTTATTTACTCCCACTTTCTTCCGCCGTTTTGAACTACGCAGCTGCATCCGTTTTGGCTGCCTCTCAACATCACAATGTGGCTGCCGGTCCGGCCCCTTGCTTGCAGTTTCATGCAAGCAAGGGCCGGACATGCGGCGGAGGATAGAGGGGTAGGTAAAGATCGTGGGAGTTTCTGGACATAATAATAATGCGGTTGGGGCTGGGGGAGGAAGCCCTACAATAATCAAAAATTTTTAAAGGGTGGACAGCGCCCTTTAATATCAAACATAGTCTTAGGGGATGATGCTTTAATGGTGCTAACCAGACAAAGTAGTGTAAATTCCATACCACCTGATGTATTATTGGGTTAGCGTGGATTTTACAAAACTTTTTTAGAAATAGGAAAGCTGTATTATATAGGCAGCGTTAAGTTTTGCTCTACCATGTAGTGCAAAGCTTAGCCTTTAAGGCAGAGGCACAAAGTAACACATCTTACCTGCAGTGAAGCCATAATCTTACAGGGTTTTACTGTATTATGGGAACTCAGGAGTTAAGAAGCGCTGCTTTCCGTTTACATCACCCCCTTAGAGTACAAATCTAAAGAAGACGCATTCTGCCAAGCTGATGGTTCAATGTGCATTGCATCTAACTATCTACCCAAATAGCAGAACCAATGTATAGAGCACCACAGGTCTTGTGAAAATTCAAGTGTTTATTCTATACACACGCAAGGGTTGCTGTGTGTATGGAATAAACCCTTGAATTTTCAAAAGACCTGTGATTGCTCGAATACATTTTCTGTACTGCTTTGCATCATGGGATCATGATTAGAACACCCAGGCATGACTGGAAAAAGTCTGTAAGGTAGAGTGCACACTATTGCTTTTGATATCTACCCAAATAGATATTTTATACATCTCTCCAGCAAAAAAGTCTTCAATCTAAAAATACCTCAAAATCCTCCACAGACCGGAAAGCTTAAATAACAAATCTTAATTTATAAAAAATCTTCACATGAAGCTTTTCTCCTGAGAACACCTATACTTTGTACGATTCTTAAGTAAGCTGCATAAGGCTTTCCTGTTGTTTCCAGTACAACTCACAGCCCACGTAGTCTTTAGAGACTTGTAAGCATTTGCACATATTGCCACGCCCTTTGATCCATATTCAATATCTCTATGCACAAGTGTTTGCTATAACGATGTCTCCACACCAATTTAGAAGTCCTCTGATAAACTTTGTAAGCTACTTTTTACCCCCAGTTTTTTTACCACCAGTTAAATTGCATACAGCTTCTGGGGAAATAAAATATTAGCAAAAAAATGTATTCTGTTCCTAGCAAAAGAAACGCTTCTAAATGTACACGTATTGTTTGCATTTCTGAATTGAGAAAGCCAGTCGGATGACTAGCAAAACGTCTTCAAGAACTAAACTTAAGTCCAGTTGATCCAATTGAATACAACAGATATTGTTTGCATATGCTGTGGTGGCTCACTTGCTAATGCACTTGTTTTAGAACCACCAGCCCACGAGGCCACAGGTTCTTATCCCCAGACTTTTATTTTTGCCTGAGACGCGATTGTTATTCAAAAGAGACCCAGAGGGATGGGGGGACTTTACTGCGCATGCCACAAAACCTCTCAGAGAAGAAGGAAGAGGCAAATTCAGATTACAGTGATGGCTTCATACTCTTCAGTTTCCTGGACTTAATAAGGCCCCGCCATGACAACCATATGCAGCAAAAAAGACTCTTATAACACTACACAGTGGGCTGAACATTGGGGCAAATTTTAGTTGTGGGGGGTGGACATGCCCTTAAAGATGAACAAAGCAAAATAAAGAAAAGAACTAATATAGTTACTCACCAAGAGGCACAATTGATCGGTGCCTGTATACTCCACCATTGTTTTCCAAATGTCAATGTAATATATATATATTTGTTTAGCGTACTGACTGCAGCAGCAAAGCATCACTTTTCCAAACTGTTCAAAGTATGAAAAAATATATACAGGGCTTGCTGTAGTAAACAATTCTGTTTTTTCCACCAAAGTATATATATCTTGGTTTTGAAACAAGTTGCAAAGGCAGGTTTTGCAGTGTTTTAATTCAGAAATTCTGGGTTTTAAATCAGCAATACATTTGTTCAGTGTTAGCTTTTCCTTTAAATTATGCAGTTTGCAGCAACAGGGGACATCTGTGATCCAGCACTGCTGTCAGTATCATTAAAAATAACATCAAACCTGACTACATTTAAACACAAAGGCATACTAATGAGAAAAGTCGGCTTTGTAGTAGAAATTCCATTAAGAATATTCAAAGTTAAACAGGTGGTGTACCACAGGTCTGGTGTAGCCTGTTTTAGGCTGTACTACACACAAAGTGGCTTGTATGGAAATGTTAGTAGATCTCTTCTGATAAGAGAGAAGTTACAAAATGATATTGCTAAAATGTGTTTATACTTATAATAAAAAGCCTACACATGTTTATAGCAAGTCTGGAAATAAATGATGACTAGAAGGGCCCACACATACAAAATCACAATTGTTGAGCCTTGTGTGATGCATCACAATGGGTTTTAAGTGACGTAAAACCCATGCTACCCACTTGTTAATCTCAGGTGAACATGGGGTAATACCTGCTTTACAGAGTTACGTTTTGCACTACAAGATTGAAGCATACAGCAACATCCCCACCTGTACTACAATAATTAAGATAGGGCAAAGCATGTTTTATTGCATCTGCCTTACTAAAGCTATTTAACTTTGCTTCATTAGTTCATCCCTGAAATCTGTTCAGACAGTCCTATTTTACATCTACAGGCTTTAAATCTCTTTTTCTACTGTCAAGTAGTTAGAATTCCAAAATGACACCAGAATCTAATTAGCAAATAAAGACAAACCACAATGTGCAGTTCAACCTAACAGCACCATTTTTTTTTAATGATGCTAGGGGTTGTGCTTTCTGTGATACCAACACCAAATGCACAAAAGTGCAAGTTGTTCGGGTTCTGTCTGCCTCTCCCTTATGCCTATAGCTGTTAAGCTGTAGGGCTAAGAGAGCCTACTTAATCCCTCAGCCAGTAAACGTCAGGAAGCTCTTTATACTTGCCCTCCCTTTCTGCTCCCAGCTAGCATCCAGGGGAGGCCTGAATGTCCTAAAAAGTACAGAGGCAATCCCTCCACATACATGACACAACACACATACTACCCTCATTGACTATTCCCCCTGCCTGACAGCTATAATCTAGGGGGTCTATGTGGACTAAAGCTGCAGGTCTGAGAACAGACCAAGACAATCCTGCAAAAAATGTGCAGTTCAAGCTAACCAGCACCAGGTCCCTAAACAGTATTCAGATTAACATGTTTCATAACATGGTTCATATTTATAAGTATTTACCACAGCAAGTTCAAGATTACAGTCACTATGGGTTAGGACTTGGAAGCACAGGATACTGATTGGCTATATAGGTTTGGGAAGTCGTGGTTAAAGGAGCTAAAAGCTCCCAAGGAGATAAATTAAAGAGCCTTCTTATAACAAAATGTACCCACAGCCTCATGTTATTATCATAGCATTGCTCTAATAATCTAACATATAACACATATTACTCCCAGAGAAATGGTGGACATGCAAAGTATTTCATCTATAGCCTGTAGCTAAGGCATGTGCCCAGATGCAATACAGCCTAATGGTATAGAGCTGGGGCGTTGGACTTGTGACCTTTCACATGTTGAAAACAACCAATCCATCATTCTCTGTTCATAGTTTTTTCTAAATGTCCTGTAGCTAAGCATGTGTCAGATGTAATACAGTCTAATATTATAGGCAGGGTGTTGAACTTGTGACCTTTCACATGTTTGAAAACTACAACACCCAGCATTATCGGTTAGCAGTTTTCTTCTTTATGTCCATTGGTTAATGAATATATCAGATGCTATAAAGCCTAATGGTAGAGCATATGTGTTAAACTTTTCCCATGTTTAAAAACTACAACTCCCAGCATTCCCTGGCTGCACAGAATGCTGGAAAATATAGTTTTCATACATCCTGGAATAAGCCATTTTCCTGACATACAGACATTATAAACCCATGGTCATGCTTAAGCGATTCCTACTCAAACATACAATCCTTCCATCCTTACCTATTTCACATTGGAATAGAAGAACTATATAGGTTACTTTAGGTAGCAGGATTCATGAACCTCGCTAAACTTTCCCTCCCTTGCCTATTCCACCTGCCTGCCAACTAGATTCTAGAGGATCTAAATGCAATAAACCTGCAGGTCTGAGATAGACCCAGGTAATCCAGCCACAATGTGCAGTTCAGCTAAACAGCACCACTGGACAACCCTATACAGGATCTAGATTTACAAGCTAGGTTCATACTTATTAGTATTTACCACATCAAGTTCCAGATTTACAGTCATTATGTGTTAGAACACCACAGAATACTGATGGGCTATATAGTTTATCGGGTTCTCCACTTCTTATATCAATTTTGCTGTAGTGCAGTGGACCCTGTCCCATCCCCAAATGCCATGTTTGTTTGCAAAAAATGAATTAGAAAGGTACTTACATTTTCCCCTGGGATTCAACAACCTGGCCATCTACTGTATGAAATTGCAAGCAGGAGCTGGACCAGGGCAAAATTAGCACCATTTTAACGATAAGAACTTTTATTACATCTCCCCCATTAGTGTATTACTATCATAATGTCTAATCAAACAAGGATCTACAATTACATTTATTTGTCACAATTGTCCCATTAGGCACATGAAGTATCAACATCTTTTGTTGTCCCAAATTAAACACTGTAGCGCCCACTGATCATTAAGGGCATGTCCCCCTTATAAAACTTTTGTGACAATGCCCTCCACCCCCAACCGCAATATTCATTGCTCTAAAATCGTTGTCAATCTTATTACACCTCCTCGATCCTGCGCTGTTCTGGTCCAGCTTCCCGCCTGCCGGAACGCAAGCAGGGGGCCGACCACAGCAGACTTCACTGTAGACACGCAGATTGAGAGGTGTAATTACAGATTGACAACGATTTTAGAGTAATGAATATAGAGGTGGGGGTGGAGGGTACCCCCTGCTTGTCACAAAAGATTTCATAGCTACGTAACTTCCTGACATGGAGGATCGGGAGGGAGAGGGGGGAAAGGGCTCTACTGCTAGCCAAGATACAGGCACAAGGAAGAGGCACTGACAGCTCCTACCCACCGTTTCCTGCACTTTAAAGAGACATAACAGGAGAACCCCAAGGAGCAGAGATGTAAGGTAAGGATTTTTTTGTACAGTGGGGCCAGAGTTGGTAAAATTTTAGTTTGGGGGCGGACATGCCCTTAAAGGCCTTTTGAGGGTAAGGGTATTTAACTCATAGATCCAACATGCTACCTGCCTTATCATGAAAGCCTCTTTGTTAGACCTTCATACTCTGGCCCAGTCCATGAAATATCATACACCTCAGGCTTGCTAAAGGATGTTGTTGTGATCTAAAATGGCGTGCCACAGCCATATCACTATACTTACAAGCAGTGTCTTTTTTACCCTCAATTGCATTACAGATGAAGATTCTGTGGTTGCCATTCTTTCATGGAATTTCGTAGTTGTCATCCCCACATAACACAGTCTGCAGGGACATCTAATAAAGTAAATAATCTCCTTGCTTGTACACAAGAGAACCTCTTGTGAATTTTTATTCTTTTCCCTGTATGGGAATGAGAAAAGGAGTTTCCCACTAAAATGTTACATGTTATACAATTTGGGCATCAACAGCAGCCTGGTTCCATATTCTGTATGGGGATAATCTCCATTGACACTAATAGTGACTGCAGATTACGTCCCTTTTGTAAACTTGACAAACTCTGTGGGCAAATGGCAAGGGTCGGTCTGAGGTAATTATATGCCAATGTCTTTTCAACACTCTTTTACCAAACTACTCTTTGGGTTGAAGCGTGTGACAAATTCAGGCTATTCTCCATTTCTCTTCCTTGGCATGGCCACCTTTTCCATCTTTTCTTTTACTTCCATTAGTTCTTGTCTTGAATTACCTCTGTCCACAAACCTCTATATCCATATTTTTCTATAGACCCTCTACAATGAGAGAATGCAATGAACTTTTCAAAGCCAAAGGATGGCAACTATTTCTATATAGCAGCGGGTTGCTTTACAGAATAATGTTAAGCGATGCTCAGGCCAGATTTGAAAATTCGCAAATATAAGTCCACTGTTTCAGAATGGATAGTTGCTGTAAGCTTGATTGGAGTAGCAAGCCCATTGATCTCTTCTACAATCTCTCAGCCTCATCTATAGTCCCTTTCCAGATGAAGAACATATCCTCTATGTATCTTGCGTACAGGTGAATATGTGACTGGTACTGGGACACAATATAGACATTTTAAAATACCTCCATAAATAAATTGGAAAGGATAGGGGCCACCTTGGACCATCGCAGTCCCAGAGACTTGTCTGTAAAATTGCCTTCAAGCGAATATAATTGTGGAAAGTACCAGATCTAGGATATCCATCAGAAACTCCACTGGTGGATTTCTATGCTTCCCTGCAGGCCTAGATGCCCCACTCTGTGGAATTACTATGTAAAGATTCACTACCTCTCAGGTCATGAGGACATAATCATTATCGATTTGTAGCAATCTCAGCATGTCTATTAAATTACCACTATCCCTCACATAGGAGCTCATAGACTTCACTCAAATTATACTTTATGTGCCATTATGAGACAATATGTGACAATAAAGATCTTATTGTAGACCCTTGTTTGACGAGAACATTATGATAGTATATGTGTTTTTAATGTTCTTCATTTTTTTTTTCATTATATGAAGGTCCTAGGTGTGGACAAGGTGGATATTAAGAGGTGAAATCAGGCAGTAACTTGATGATCTAGTCACTAATATTGGGTAAAGAGGATACACATGGGATACATTTATCTGCTACATTAAAGTATACATGGATTGATGTATTATGGCCAATGCACATCATGTGCTATGTCTCCTGCCTAACCGATTGCAGAGACTGAGGCAGAAACTGGCCTATCCAAAAAAACGAACACCAAAACACAAGAACAACACAGTGCAGCAAGAGTGCTCTTATTTGTATGTGGGGAGACTCTTTTGTGGTCAGAACTCAGCCCTGTACCTGCATCTTAAGGAAAAAGGACACATGTTGTAATCAACATTATGGACAAAGAACAGGACAGATGAAAAAGACGTGTAAGGTTATCTCCACCCAGAAAAACCCCTTTTCTGTAGTGTAGGGCACCCCAGCCCACCCAAACCGCCAAGTTCGTTTTGTTAAACAAGCCCCAGAAATATACTTACACTTCTTTACCCTTCCCTAAAAGTTGATCAACCTAACAATCAGATATTCCGTAAATCATAGCTGATTGTGCAGTATTCAATATGCCAAAGAATGATCAGTTAGATCGAAATGTCACACTATAAACTTTCATTTCAACCAACTACCTGGACTTGCTTGTATGTATGCTAGGGTGGAATTTAGGCCAATGTTGACCCCTGTGTACCAAGCCTAAATCTTTGATAAACTGATTAAAGGGTATGTCGACTGATTTTTTTAACTTTCTTTGATCTGTTTAAGTGAAGAAAAGGAGTTCTGCAGTAAAACTTCAGGAGGGAGGAACGCAGATTTCTCCAGCGCTGGCTTCTCTAACAGTCTCCGACGCATCCACACTACTTTGCCTTTGAACTGCGGATGCGTTGGATGTCAGTGGCTTTAGAGACTGTCAGCGATACAGGTAAGTTTGTCCTCCTCTCCTGCAAGTTTTACTAAAGAAACAAGTTAGACGTGGCTCATTTAACTCCTGTCTTCAGTTAAACAGATAAAAGTAAGTAAAAAAAAAAAACAGTGGACATACCCTTTAAGCAGAAGTGGACCAAATACAGAACTTGAACACATAACATAAAACTTTAAGCCAAATAACAAAGGTCTGTTTGACACAATCTACCAATTCTCATGTATAAATTTGTTCAACAGAGCTTTAGACCTTAGTTTAAGCAGCTCATGCTGTTAGATGGATGCAGATAGTAAAGCCATTGTTTTCCGAATGGGAAGTACCAATCAAACCGCAATATCTATGTTGAGTGGATCTAAGCTTTAAATAATATTTTCCAACCATATAGTATTAAAACAGACCTAAAAAAAATGTCTGTGTAACCAACCGTTTCTCATTAGTCACCTATGATTACAGTATCCAATGTCTGACCACACATCCACTCACAATGTTTGGGGGATCAATTGCCCCTTCTTCAGGTGATAACAGAGTTGAGAAAAGACCTTAATCCTATTGTTCTACAAACCATGAATACAGAATCAACCCCTTCAGTGCTAATTTCAAGAGGTTCATTGAATAGAATGGAAACAATATTTTTCTGATTGTTTGGAGTGGAATAGATCTGGATGTTTGTTTAAGCAAATAACATATCCTGTAATGTTATTGTTTCAGCTGAATAAATCTATTTAAATTGTTATTTAATAATTATTAGTTATTGTTATTTATAATTGTTAGTTATATCTACTTGCATATTAAAGTTATACCAGCAAGAATTAGTCTTTATGTAGAAAACTATAAATCAACCCTTATTGACTAGTGATTTAAATTGTGATTTAATCAGTTTGGTTTAAATCAAATCACCCTGCTTGGGGGATTCTGGACACAGAAAGGAGACAAAGCACACCAGATCAGATTTTTCCTGAAATGTTTTAATTCTGACTTTTCAGTCCTATAATTGTCTCCCCCAAAATTGTCTCTGCATGCAAGAATAGGTTACCGTATGTAACTAATATTTTTGCACCACAAAGATAACCCATAAAGTTTTCTAATACTTCGTCATATTTTGGTTACCACCCTGAAGCCCACCCAAACAGGTTTATTTTTAGATTCAGTAGAAATTGTAGACAAACCCATTTTGTTTGCCACCCTGTCTGGGTTTTGTTTATAGGTGTGAATTGAGAAGTGTTAGGTTTTAGTCAGTGTGTAACTATTTCCAAAGTGTTACTGTTTAACTTCAACTTTTGCACCACTTTTATATCTTATCTTGAAGACAATCACTATTTCCTAATTTCTAAGCGAGTCCAAGCAAAAATACATTTCCCAACAACAAACTAGGATTACCAATATAGTATTAGAGAATCTATTTCAATATCTTTTTTTACCCAGAAAAACAACAATATTGCTGTTCTGCTACTGAACTGTCTTCTATATAACAATGCAACAGTGTGTGAATACACACATACAGAGGGTTTTTTACAAGAGCTGACAGGGATGGTTGCCTATCTTTTGCTTGATACAAAATGTTCTCCATGCACTTGGACCTGGCTAAACAATAGTATTGGCTTGTTCTTGCCCACAGTTGGAAAGACTCTTGTGGCTGCAATTTTTTTCAAACTATTTATGAGATTTACCTAGCCCTGTATACTATTTTACTTGTCTTGGTATACAGTGCAGAAATATTATGGCACAAACTGCACAACAAAACAAGTAACTCAGCAAAACTCTGAGACTGGAGGGAGATAAACGAAGCCCGAAACAAAGCAGCAAGAGAGAAAGAGAGAGCTAATAAAGCGAAGAAAGAAAGAGGAAGAGAAATCGTGTCAAAAATACAAGGGACAAATTAAAATAACAAAAGGAATTGATAGAAGGAAAGGTGGCAACAGAGCTGATAGATGCAGAGAGTTCACATGGAAACATTTACACATTAACAAAAGTTGCAGGGAAGGCAGAGTATGAAGACAATGAAACATAATATTAGCTGAAATACAGTAGACCGCCTATTTGGAGTACAGAAAGTGACATGATGAAAGCTTAAAAAAAGGAAGATTATTTAAAAGTGCTGGGAGGGAAAGAAATAGCAACAATTATGTTAGAGATAGTAGAAAGTATTATTTTTTCCACAAATTTCCAATTCCATGAATACACTGGTGGCAAATAGCAAAATACACCAAACCTTTAACAGGAGATGTAATAAAAGTTATTATGTTAAATAGGGTGCTAATTTTGCCCCAACCAATCAGATGTTAGCTTTTAAATAGTACATAATATCTGATTGGTTGGGGCAAAATTAGCACCATTTTCATGCTATTGATCCCCCAAGAGTACATTTCTTTATGTTTACCTTTTCATCCTACACTCCATACCTTACTTACAAGGGCAATCCCTCTGCCACGTGCTCCACTGCTTGAAAGTAAGTTTAAATTGTCAGGTGAAAAAGTAAGTATAAGGAAACTTAGGTTTGGGGGGGATGCCAGATAAGAATATATTTTAAGTGGGACTTTCCCTTTAAAGCAAGGGCACCTTATCAAAACAATGCATTTCAGCCCTTGACATATTGCAAAATAATCTATAAATCATTCTGATTGTAAATCCCAGGTCACATGAAAATATGTGCCTGAAAAATCAGCACAAACCATGTGAAAGAATTGTTGTAGTGACTTATTTTTATTTCCACAATGTAAACTTTTGTTTGATATATTGTCTGGGCATCCAAATCAAGCTGCAGTGTGGTAGCCTTCTTATCTCTAAGGCTGGGTAACAACCAGCAGATATTTTAGGACGGTCGTGTAATGTAGGGCTCCCTCCCCCAACCACTGTATTATTTGTGTAAAAAATCTCCCCCAATCTGTACTTACATTACCACTTTCCCCCACATTCTACACTTTCGGCAGCTGCGTCCGTGATTGCTGCATCTCAGCCAATCACGGACATGGCTGCCGGTCCGGCCCTGTGCTTGCAGTTTCATGAAGAGGGCTGGGACTGAATGCCGTGGGAAGAGTAAGGTAAGAGTGATCGAGGGAGATATTTTTCAAAATAATAGAGCTGTTGGGGCTGGGGGAGGGAGTCTTACACTACAGAAAATATTTGTAAAAAGGGGTGGACATGCCCTTTAATAACTTTGTACCCATCCCCCCCCCCACTTGTATGCTGTAGGTTGTCCCTCCCACTTACATTGTAAGCTCTTCAGGGCACTAATCTCATTCCTAATGTGTCAAGGCTTGTTGCACTTATATCAATTTATACATAATTTAATATATGCTTTCTTAACCTGTATAAATTGTATTTAATTTTTATCTGTATAATGGCTTGAACTTATCACCTTGTTTTTATGCTCTAGTTTTTTTTAATGTACAGTGCTGAGTACCCAAGGGGCGCTTATAAATAAAATTATACATACATACATACATACATAATAGCATGTCATACATACATACATCATTCATATCACTGAGATGCACTCTTTACTACCTCAACTGTGTAATACCACTCAACAATAAATACATGCAATATTATACCATGCATTGTGAGTATTGGCTCTGTAACTGTTTTTTCCTTAGGCTGGGTACACACCAGAAGATATTTTTTGCCCGACCGACCGACTGATTCACAGCACTTTCAGCCGGCCGAAAATATCTCCTGGTGTGGGTTGGCCGGCCCCGACCGACCTCTATTGTCCGTTGTCCAGATCGGACGAACGGACATGTCGGAAAATCCCGATCGATCGTGCCCCTATGGGACCGCCCGGTCGAACGTCAGCCGAATTTGCCGGACCGACGGACATTCGTCCTGGCCGAGCGCTCCTCGTAGCAAGGGCTTGGTCGGGAAAATAGTCCCTCCATGACCCAGCCTTAGTTTTACGTAAATATTTTTTCACTTGAAAGATTTAACAAATAGCACATAAAATTGAAATATAAATCCATATCCAGGGAGTGGTAGTATCATTTTAATATTATGTGCAGCTGGTCATTTTGTATTTTCAACTTTGTTTTGTTGCTCTCCAGTTTTATGTTCTGTCGGGTTTCTTTGGCCAACTTGCCTAACAACTAGATAGCGGTCTGAATGATACAAACTTGCGTGGGGATATGATTACTGTGTATAAATACATTAACAGGCCATACAATAAACTATCTGGGGCATTGTTCACCAATAGAACATGTCAGGACACGAGGACATCCCTTAAGACTTGAAGAAAAAGTTTAGGCTTCAAGCTCGGAAAGGGTTTTTCACTGTGGAGAATGGTAAGGCTATGGAACTGTCTTCCAGTGGACGTGTAATGGCAGGTTCATTGGTCAGTTTCAAAAAAAGCTGGATGAGTTTCTGCAAACAAGGAATGTTGCAAGTTACTGGTATTGATACATAAAGTGAGTTGATCCAGGGAATTTCCGATTGCCACTTGGAGTCAGGAAGGAATTTTTTCCCCCTTCATAATTGGTGGGGGGTTTTGCCTTCCTCTGGATCAACAGTTAGGCAGGAATTGAGGATTGCTAGATGGTTGGACTGGATGGCCGTATGTCTTTATTCAACCTCAAACTTACTATACTATACTAACTAATTAGAGGGGACCGAATAGCATGCTATTAATTAAATGGAACAAATAGAACCTGAGAAGGATGCATTCACAATTGTGATTAGAAAAATAGCAAATTAATATTTCCAATTGTAAAGCTGTGTCTTTGTTAGCCTTAATAAAAAAATATTTGGACTTCCCCTTCAAGAAATAAATTCCTTTCCAATGACATATTGACAATATACTAATTTCCATGCAATATTTGTGGGAATAACATTGAAAGTGGTGCTGATCGTAATGTACTGTGTACAATCACGCCTACACCTTAGCTGCCTTGGTGTAGCCATGTGTTCTGTCCTCATCACAGATCAATTTGAAAAATGAAGAACAAGTTCAGGTACACCATAGGACTCCAGGCAATTAATTTGAATTGCAATATGTATTATATTTTCCTGTGGCGTACCTGAACTTTGTACTTTATTTACCAATTGAATTGAATTTACTCCTAATCCCCCCTATATCAAAAAATATCTTGTACTTGATTACAAAGCTCCTGCAATGTCAAGGGTACCATAAAAGCACAAGATTCCAGATCATACAATTTTAGTACAAATTTCCTCCCCCGCGAACTGTAAGAAAGTTTTATCTAACCAATACTGATTGTGGGATCCTGCGACCGTTCAATCGCTATTGGTGCTTGTGTGGACCCCTTTAGGCAGATCACTTGACAGTTAGAATATTAATACTCATGGGAGATATCTAGTTCAGGGTCAGGCAACCAGCACTCTTCAAATGTTTGAACCACTTTCTCTAGTGTAGCTCACCAGTGGTTTAACTAGGAACCACAGGGCATCCAGCAAAAACTATGATGGGGCCCTATCTGTGCTTCATCCACAGTGGTTCCTGGGAGGAGGCTAGATCTGTCATAGGAAAAATAGATGAGGCCCCTTAGCTCCTGGGCCCCCTTGTGGTTTATCCCCTGTAGCTCACTACTTCAGAGTGCATGGAAGGGGATGCTGGGAGTTGTATTGTTTCAGCATCCCCGAGGACATTTAGTGTAGATCAGCACTTTAATAATATGTCATTTAGTTTGCTTTTCACCCTTACAATATATATATATAACATTATTACCATTGGATCATTGGTTAATTGGGTCTAAGTTTGTACCTTTAATGTATCAAAGAAATGAGTATGGCAGCTCCCACAAACACGTACAAAGCTTTTTATGTCTATTTTAACACTGAGTTCCCAGTATAGCAATATAGTCCTCCCTGGGTGACTAAAACTCTCCCCATGACTGACATTTAAAGTGAGAAGTCTTTACCCTTCCCTTCCTCACCTTCCATCGCACGGACTTAAATCCCTCAGATTCCTCCGCCGCTCCTTGTTCCACGTGCTTCTCCTCCTGCCGCGCAGTCTCCAATTACCAGGGAGGCGGGAGATTCCCTAAATGAGCTGAAGCGCTTTCCGGAGGGAATTGAGGCGTTGTGATGTCACACACGACAGCCGACTAGAGGGGCGTGGCTGTGGGTGGGTTGTGGTTATGTGAGGTTATGTTACTGTGTAATGTTACTGGGTTATATAATAAGAACCGAAAGGTAATAGAATGGAAATGGGAGGAGTAAGGTGAAGGAAAGAAGGGGGCATGTGTCTGATCTTGGCACGCTATCGCCGAAGGGTAGTTTTGACCGATAATCCCACACGTTGTGTATGCGTCCAGTCGGGGGTCATTCCACACATATCTGTCCCCTTTGGTTATCAGGATTACCAGGTACCAGTGTATTATTGATTGCCAGGCTACCATGTGGCAGTGTGTTTTTGGTTATCAGGATTACCAGGTACCAGTTGTAAGGAGACATACTTACCTTCTCCGTCGCTCCGGTCCCTCCAAGATGGCGGCGCCCAGTCTCCCGTCGCACCGACGTCAGCGCGCCATGCGCGTGACGTCACAAGGGTGCGACGGTACGTTGCGTGACGTAAGTGACGTCACGGAAGTGCGCCCGGCGGCGCGAAGATTCAAAAAGAGCCGGAAACTGCAGGCAGATGCCCGAAAATAGCATCGCTTGCCTGTTGAGCCGTGCTGGGTTCCCTGAATCGATTTGTACCTTATTTTCCCATTGGATTCCTGTCTTGCCTCTCCTGTTTCCCCATTATCCTTGCC
Organism: Hymenochirus boettgeri; assembly: GCA_019447015.1. Lineage (NCBI taxonomy): Eukaryota > Metazoa > Chordata > Amphibia > Anura > Pipidae > Hymenochirus > Hymenochirus boettgeri. The sequence goes on along the minus strand of CM033476.1, from coordinate 65,124,997 downwards.
TGTGAACTTTGTGCCTGGATAATTCTATTATTCCCTGGACTTTATTCTTCAGTAACCTGAGAATTGATGGCATACTTAAGATATGACAGGATAAGAGGGTTGGAGCAGACCAATCATGGCTTGATCTAAGAGGGCTTCTAAGAAAATAAAGAGGGAATTAGTACAATAGCAAAGAATGAATGATGGTGTCAATACCATTGATTATGGTGGGTGGCCTGTAAATAAATTATAGTGGAGTTACGGACTGGAGTATGCTTTTATGTACATTTTGCAAAATATGTTAATTTAAACACTACCACTAGATCACTTATTTGTGGTGCAACACAGTGAAAAGTTGTTTTATAATGCATGGTTATTCCACAAGAGGTTACAACTGCGCAGATTGATTGAGGGCCAATCTCAAATAAGAGATATTAGACAAAGTGAATAATGATTTGCCTATAAAAATTTTTATTTAAAGGGATTTAGGTTTTTGGCATTAAAACCCCATGTCAGACGCATGAAAGCGAGGTAAAATACTGAAGTTACCTACCAAAATAACATGTGCATTCCTCACCTGCTAAATTGAGTATATCCCATGTAACTCCTTTGGGAAAATTTCTTCATATTGATAGCCCACTATGTCACTCCATCGTTCCTTCCAGGCTTGCAGATGGCCTGCTTCAGATTGACAAGTTTCATATTGAACAGCTGTGAAATGTACATAAATTAATAGTGCAAGTACACAATGTCTTATAATAATCACTGACACCTTGCTGTTACCAGGTTTATATATTTACACACATACAAGGATTTGTGGAAGCACTCAATTAGGCTAATTAACAACTACATTAGCAGCAGTGCTACTGATCTGGTCAAACAGTTATACAACATAGAAAAGATAATCAATGCACATTCCTTGTATGGGGCCTAGGAATGTGCATTGATTAGCTTATATATTGATTCGTAGCTGTTAAGCTGTAGAACCAGAGAGAGGCTACTACACCATTTAGGTGGTAGGTATAAGGATCCATTCTGAACTTGCTCTCCCTTTCCACTCCCAGCAAGTATCCAGGGGGAGTTCAAATGGGATAAGTCTGAAAGTCCCCAGGCAATCCCACTGCATAATATGATCAAACACGCACATACTCTCCCATTTCAATTTGACCTGCCAGCTTTTCACATGCTTAAAAACTACAACTCCCAGCATTCCCTGGCTGCACAGAATGCTGGAAAATTTATTTTTCATACATTCTGGAATAAAGCCCTTTTACTGACTTATAGACATTAAAAGTCCATGCTTTAGCAATTCCTACCCAAGGATTTGAAAATGCACGTTTGAAAACTACTCTCCCAGCATTTTCTGTTGGCAGCAAGTTTCTACTTTATGTCCACTTACTGTATAGCAAACAGAAACTGGATTGTCTCATTACTTTCTATGGAGAGGGGAGGGGGAGTAAGTGTGAGAGTCGAAGAATTTCTAATTGGCTAAGACTGTCAAATGTTTTACAAACAGCTCATAACTGGGTGTAACAGGAACTCCTTACACTCCTGTCTGTCATGTACAGTGCTAAGATAATTTTCTGATTGCTAACAGTAGAAGATCAGAACCTCTCATTGGATGTTAGTAAAATTCCACTTCCTTTTAGTGTCCCAATTCCAGTTACTTTTAGAGACCCTGTAGAAATCCAAGAGGTGGAGCTTAACCTACCATTTTGAGTTTTCCATTCAAACTTAGGGGTTTCAAGTAAAGTAAGTATAATTTATTAATTGTAATCGTTTGTTTCAAGTAGTAGGTAGTAGTACTATACTTTGTATGGTGTTATTTCTTATGGTGATTTTGATTAAAATAGTGATAATTAACCACATACATATACGGTAGACCTTTCCTATGTTGTATACAGTAATATACCCCCACCTATTGGTTGCTCCTAAAAACTCAATGCAATCTCCGTAAAAATATAAATTATTTACACAATATAAGGGACAAATAAATTATATATATACAGCAAAATTGTGCCTGTTTGCACATGGAAATTATGTGGTGATGTGTTTGCTATGTGTGGATATAGTGGTATAGAATAGGTATATTTTAAACTGTTACTCCAGACAGTCACCAGCTTCCAGAGAAACCAAATAGGATAATCCTGCAGGTCTGAGAGTAGACCCAGGCAATTCTGCTACACTGTGCGGTTTGAAACTAAACAGTGGTGATGGTACCTCATATATTATAACAGAGGGTACCTCACAGCATCATGTTTATGTAATAGCATTGCCCTAATAATCTAACGTATAAACAACATTTCTCATTCCCGTTTACCTAGAGAAATTGATTTATCCTTTATAACTCTTATACAGATCTAATTAAAAAGTTGCTTCGAGCAATTTTTTATAACTGATACTGCTTTTTATTTCAGTATTACAGTAAATACTTGGTATACCTGCCTGGCTTTACCACTAAGCAAAAGGCTAAGGACTTGCAAGCGAGCACCTTCATTCCAACCATTAATAGTGGCTGCCAATTCAAATTGTTCTAGCCATCAGTCCACTCCCTAGCTCCTCCCCAGCTATAAAAAGGCCTCCCCATCCATCCTACCTCTGTCTTTTCTCTCCTCCGTCTCACCAAAGGCATCATCTGTACAGCTCCCCCCTCCTTTCTACAAGCGGTCTAAGCCTCTCTACCCGCTGGAAGTCCTTACCTCACACTCACGTAAGGGTAGGAGCGCCACCATGTTACTCACGCAGAAGTCTCGAGTCGAGTACATCATCGCGCTAGCCGAGTCTCTGACCAGAAGTGCGGGAAAATTCAATTTCACGGCAGCATGGTGTCCCAGTCTGTGTTTGTGACTGGAGATGTGTATCCAGAAATCGGCACTCCTGTACCTCACCAGTACCTTGCCTGTATCTGCCAGACTGGGAAGGACTTTGCTGTGTTAGCAGGGGTTCTGCCTGCTTTTTGTGAGTGCTGTTTTTCAGAGGCTCGATTATTGTGTTACCTTGTTTACCAAACTTCTCATGTTTTTTCAGTGCCTGCTCATCAGGTCTTCAAGCAGAGAGAGATCAGATTCCATGGGGTGAGAGGATTTCTTAAAGAGAGAGTACACAATAGGTTTTGTGTTATATATAACCTAAAACTATTTGTGTTTCAGATCATTGAGAGAGACATCGCTCCGAGAGTGTGCTACTTGTGACAATCCAGCTATCAGAGGATACAAGCTATGTTCCATCTGTATGGCATCTAAATCCACCAAGGAAACTATGCTGACTCAGGTTCAGACCATAGTTACACCCAGGGCCCTCAGGAGAACCCCCGTCTATCGGCACCCTCTCTCCTAATCGTCTGGTAACTGAACTAACTAATTAGGAAGCTCATAAATAGAGAAGGCTTTGGTCAATTAGTAAAGAGATGAGAAAATCTCTTAAAATCACAGAACCATCTACTCCAAGTACATCTGATCTAATGTTCACTATCAAAAAGATGACTCCTCTTCTTTCTATGTCCATGATCTTATCAGAGACATCATCTCAAGCAATGGGAGTCGCCAGACAGAAGGTTTTCTATGTCTCAGAACTTTGGGAACACTTACCCTTTGCCTTCAGCTGACTCGGCATGCTGGGACAATATTCCCAGGTGAATCCACCTTAATCAAAGCATCAAAACCTTCATCTTTAGTGTCTGAAGAATGACTTCCCTCAGAGACCCGATGGACAAGAGAGAGGAATCTTCCCTGAAGAAGATCTATCTACTGGAAGGGGCGGCTCTGAGACCATCTATCGCCATTACTAGCCTGGCTAGAGCCAACAAGATTGATCCATGAATAGAAGATGGAATCAGAATGGAGTTCACGAGAGACTCTATCCTCCATGATGAAATACATCAAAATATCCAATGAGTTCATATCTGAAACGTCCATAGATTCCATCAGACTCACTGCCAAGTCTATGGGAGCCTCAGTTGTAGGCAGGAGGGCAATCTGGCTCAGGCAATGGAAGGCGGACGCCCAATCCAACAGGGACTTGCGTCCATTCCTTTCAAAGGCAGCATGCTTTTTGTAGCAAGCTAGAAAACCTCATTGAAAAGAATTCCTCCAAACAGAGCCTCCCTCCGCCAGGCAACAGAGACATGTATTTCCACTCCTTTACTGCTAACCTTAGAGAGGTGAGGCATAACGACCAGGAACCCTTTAGCCAAAGTGGGGCATGGAACTCCAGTTTAAGCCAGTCCTTTCGAGGAAGAGCGCCAAGCCCAGATCACGGCAATTATGAACGTCAAGGAGTCCACCTGTCGAAAGTGGGGGGGCAGGCTGTCCCTCTTTCACAGGGCTTGGGCTCGGATCACCTCAGACACATGGGTTCTACAGATCATAGACCAAGTGTATCAGCTTCTATTTCCATTCTCCACCTCCAACAAACAGGTTCCTCTATTCTACCACGCTCCGAAACCTCGTCAAGCCCAAGAAAGCCTCTGGTTGGTCCTGTCTTCCTTAATCAAGAAGGGCATTATGAAAAGGTCCTTCATCAGAAATCAGAAAGGGGATTTACTCCTGTCAGGAGCGGCAGTTCGCTGGGCACGGTGATCTGACAATCAATCGGTACTCGCTGCCACCACTTTAAGTTATGCCCTTAAAGACGCCATAAAAAAAACTCTTGACTTCACTGACTATGCACACCCCTGTCCTGGCAGCTAAATGGTTAACTCTACACCATTCACTCCAGCAACTAACTGGTTAATTAGCATCAGTCCTTCACAGCAGTCACAGAGTTAATTAGCATTTACACTGCAAAACATTCCATTTCCATTTCATTCAACCAATATAACTTATCGAGGCTAACTGAGTTCTTTTAGAGCAAAACTTATTAATTTTAGATTTAATTTCCAAAGGTGGACATGGCATATAATACAAAAATAAAACAAATGGTGTTATAATAAATGACATACAATAGGTACAACAGTTATATAAATAAAAAGGATAAAAATATTCACAGACCCTACTCACTAGAAGAAGTCCTGGATCCCGGGAAGGAAGAAACATCGGTCCATATACACGGTTTTAGCATGTCCCCTCAGTATGAACACATTTTATAGGGGCTACAAGGATTTTTAAACCCTTTGATGAACCACTCCCATCCGGTATACATGAGGTGGGAGTGTCTAGGAATCCAGATTTACACTAGCCAAAAGCATTCATTCCCCCTCATTTAAGCAGATTCCATTTAAATGTAGATGTGTACATTGTACTGGGATATTGACCACATATTACTCTCCTGTATTTCAATTCTCCAGTACCAAACATGCCTGTGTGTAATCCTATTTGCCAAGATATTAATAACTCGCCTTGGCAAGGGAAAGGCTCCATGTTGGGTATGATTTTGAGGGGCCCTCCTTATCAATTCACAAATATAATATTGGTTTCTGTCTCACATATTCCAATACATTTATTTCCATGTATGGTTTGTCCTTAAATTACCTTTTAGGGTACCCACCAGGCTCCTAGCTGAAGAGAATTCAGATACACGGTTCGGCCCCACATTGTCTGATAAAGAAGATCGGTTCCTGCTTCATGGAATGGTATTTTTATTGGTCCTTTGCAAGAACTTATACCAATAGTTAACCCTTCTGCCAAGTCACTACACACTTTCCTGACACTCCCCCCTTATTCCTAAAAGGAAACCATTGGTGAATTTCAGGCCATTCTAAACTTGAATACCTCAACCAATTCTTACAAATAAAAAGTTCAGAATGGAAATCCTGAGATAGTAACCATGCAACTCCTCCAGGAGATTGGATGTCCAAAGTGGATATTCAGGACGCCTACCTACACATCCCCATTCACAGAAAGTATCTCTGATTCTGTGTATGAAATCTATATTTCCATACAAAGCCCTTCCATTCGGGTTGGCCACAGCCCCCAGAGTCTTTTCCAAAGTTCTCAGCCCCATGATTGCCCATCTCAGGCTTCAAGTACCAATTTAACTCATACTTAGACGATATTTAATCAAGGCAGGGACCAGCAAACTATCAACATTCATACCCTTATGACCCTTCAGTGTCTGAGGAACTAGTTGGATTCCAAACCTGGAAAAATCTGCCTTCATCCATCCCAAAACCTTTTTCTGGGGAACCTCATTAACACCTGGAACTGACGTGTCTCTTCCACAATCCAAAGGACAACAGAGTTGTGGAAATAGCGAGGAAAATCTTACATTGGGCAGAGAATCACCTATCAGATTTAAGCTCATCCCATATTCCTGGGTAACCAACACAGACCGACTTCCTCAGCAGAATGTGCTGCTGCGGAGAATGGAAACTAAATCCGCGATCTTCAACCAGATCATTCCACCTGGGGAACTCCATACATAGACCTGATGGCCACCAGGCACAACACCCAGCTGGATAGATTCTGCTATCGTTACCCAGACTCAGGGCATTCACAACAGACCCTTTTCGATAAAATGGTCATTTCCTCTAATGTATGTTTTTCCTCCAATGTATGTTTTACCTGAGGAAGGGACAGTGCGTCCCGAAACGTTGTGTATGTTTTTTGAAAAACACACCTGGATTCACCTGATTAGTGTGCTCCCCCATCATTATTCTTGTGCCTAGAACTTGTTGGTCCTTGGAGTGGAGGGCAGGGGATAGCACCTAACTATTTTGTCTGGCAAACAGCCAACATTGGTGTCTGGAGTTTACCCTGAATTTTGCTGTTTCCCTCCAATAGCCATCATCCGAAGGTTTTAAAAAGAAATCAGAGAGGACAGCAAAGGTAATATCCATTCTCCCTTGATGGCCAGGAGGGCATGGTTCTCTTGGACTCTTCGCTTTGCCTAGCCCCTCCTATCAAGCTTCCGATAATGAGACCTTCTACTTCAGGGTCCAGTGGCCCTTTAACATCCAACATCTCCCACTTGACGGCATGGTTATTGAGACTCCACATGAAAAACAGAGGCCTTTCCAAAGCTACAATATCTACCCTGATGGCGGCTAGGAAAACCTCCACCACCAAAAACTGCTATAGAACTTGTGAAACATTCTGCAAATGGTGTAAAACAGCCTGTCGAATCCTATGTTCCAGGGAAATAAGAAAGGACAACAACCATCTCACATGACAATATCGGCCTGGATCACGTCACTCATTAGACAACATATAAACTAAATGCTGTACAGCAACCCGACAGGGTGACAGCACATTCCACCAGGGCAATGGCAACAGCCTGGGCCTTTGCAGCAAGGTGTTCTCCAGCTGAAATATGTAAGCTGCTACTTGGACATCTATGTCCACATTTGTTAAACATTATGACTAGATGTACAAACAGGCTTGACTCAAATTTTGGTTATCAGTCCTAAGCGCAATAAATAAAAAAATAATAATTATAGCATCCCAACCCTATTGTCAGTATTTCTTTTATAAATACGTTGGAAATCCCATCAGATCCACTGCCGTTAGTAGGACCAGGGAATGCAAAATCAATTCAAACTTACCGAGATTTTCTTTTCCTGGTCCAAAGAACGGCAGTGGATGACTTCCCTCCCTCTAAATTATACTAAGTAATTTGTATTTTCCTACAGATCAGGAGTAAAGACATGAGAGCTTGGGGAGGCAGACTTTTTATCAGCTAAGGTAGAGGCCTTTGGGGGTGGTGAACAAAGGGAGGTTACCCATCAGATCCACTGCCGTTCTTCGGACCAGGAAAAGAAATCTTGGTAAGTTTGAATTGATTTTTGCATATCTCTTACTGTCCAGCAAACAGCAGCTCTCCTTGTTTTCTATTGAGAGGGAGGGGTGGGGTGAGAGACGGTCACATAAGTCTTGCAACTTCCTACTAACAAATCCTACTAACACTCAGAAATGTTTTGATTGGCTAACACTGCTGTCAATCTAATATTAGCACACCATTGGATACAACACTAAAGGGAAGTGAGAAATATGTTCATTTGTAAGTTTCCTTTGCCTCCCTGTAAAATTCCTGGGTGTGGCTTAACAGTACATTTTGAAGATACCATTACAACCAGGATTGGGGACTACTAAGTACTTTATATTTATTTTAGATTTTGCCTTATTTACATTTCTATATATTTTAATTATCATTACTACATATTTGTTAATATTGATACAACTATTCTTTAGTGCTTGAAAAAAACACAAACACTGTCCCTATGTATATTACTTTTACCCCCCCACTAACATAGTACCTCCAAAAAAACCAATGTATTCCCTGTGAAATTATAAATGTATTTATATAATATAAGGAATATATATATAACTAGCAAAAGTGTGCCCATTGGTGCACAATGGAAATTATATGTGTGTATGTTTTGCTATGTGTGGATATAGTGGATGTAGAATCTTTACACGGGTATATTTTTAACTGTTACTCAGACACCGCTTTCAGAGGAACCAAATAGGATATACTGCGGTCTGAGAGTAACCCAGGCAATCTTGCCACAGTGTGTGGTTGAAACCAAACATGCTAGGTTAATACTGATTAGTATTCACCACGGCCCTATTAATCTACGTATAAACAAACATTTCTCATTCCCTTACCTAAAAAAAGTGGCTTTACCACTGAGCAAAAGGCTAAGCACTTGCAAGAGAGCACCTTCATACCATTAAGTGGCTGCCAATTCAAATTGTTCTAGGCAATCAGTCCACTCCCTAGTTACCCATCAAATAGATTAGGTTTAAAAATAGGTTTGGCATTGGGCTTGGTAGAGCTACTGAGTCTAAATTGGGGAATTTTATCTGAAGGTACAAGGACAGGAGAATTTAAATCAATACTTTCAGTAGCAGCCTCCACACTTAATACAGAGAACAAATATACAAAGAAACAGGGAGAATAAATGGTGTTACCAGCACCGCTGCCACCAATTTGTACCAGATCACTGATTTATGGAAGGATTATGGGTAGCATGGCACACATGGTTACTCTGGTGGTCTGGCACAAAGCAGTGCACATAACACAGGTTGCCCACATAACATATGCTAATCAGGAGTCTTTGTCTATGGTGCACCACTTTGAATATTAACCAGGGCAGTATATGTTTTTGTCCTTATAAGTTGGTGAACACTTATCTGTTCTCAGAGTCTGTATCCATAAGGTAATTGTCTGTCCAATAATCTGTCCTCCCACTGGTTGTAACAGGATCTTATACACAGGATCTGTATTGCAGTCAATATCTCTCCAAAGCACACACCACAATCTACTTTCACTTTGTCTTCCTAGCCATAAAGAGCAGGGATGTCTTGTCTTTTATCACTCACTGACACCACCTGCAGGCTGGAGGTGGTATATAAGGAGCCTTGCTGTATATGTCCATTACAATACACATCACGTCCTGTGTAGCAGACAGAAACTTTTATTGGATTTCACTTCCTTTCACATGGAGCAGACATAGGGTGTGGTTTAACCTCCCATTTTGACCATTCCATGTTGAAATAGGGATTTCAGCTTTGTAAGTAAGTTTTGTATTAGTTTTGTACCTAATATAAGTCAGTGCTATACTTTATATACCGTATATACTCGAGTATAACCGAGTTTTTCAGGCTGTAAATCAGCCTGAAAAACCGACTTCGGTTTATACTCGAGTCAGTACTTACTTACTAGAAATCCGGCAGCTCGCTCACTCGCTCCCTGTAGATGCGCCGGCTGACTCACTACTCGGCACCGAGTAGTGACATCAGCCGGCGCATCTTACAGGGAGCTAGCGAGCTGCCGGATTTCTAAAGTGTGTAACTACCGGTAAATTGAAATGCAGCAGATTCAGCCATGTCCAGATTATGGGAGGGAACCCTGGATTTCCAGTGAGTGATGAAACCATTCATTGCTCCGGGGAAGAGGAAGGAGATAGAAGGAGGGGAAGCCCACAGAAGGTACTGAACTTGGTGGGAGGGTGAGAGTGCAGATGTTTGGAACTACAACTCCCAGCTACTAAAGCATGCTGGGAGTTGTAGTTTCCAACATTTGGATTGCCAAGGCTTTAGTTGTCTTTTAAATGGACGCAGAATTCTCATACAGTAATAGCAATATCCAGTATATCTATTACTGTATGGTAATAGAAATCTGCTGTTCATTTAAAGGGCAACTAAAGCCTCAAAACAATACAGAATCAGAGGCAGTAGTGGTCTAATTTCTACACTCAGTTTATTACTTGAGTCAATCACTTTTACTAGTTTTTTTAGGTGAATATGTACCTCTGTTTATACTCGGGTCGGTTTATACTCAGTATATACGGTACATTTACTGATGGTCATTTAAATAGTAATAGTGAGATAGTACACACATACATACAACTTTCCTATATGTAATATCCCATACCCCCCACCACATTGGTAGCTCCTAAAAATGTATATATGGGATATATATATATTTTTATATATTATATATATATATATAATATTATATATATATATATATATATACACACACACAGAATCCAATGCACTGCTGGGTTTTCTTGAACAACAACAAAATTTATTAAAGTGCAGCAACGTTTCGATCAGAGTTCTAGACCTTTATCAAGCCAGAACTTGGACCAAAACATTGCCTTGCACTTTAATACATTTTGTTGTTGTTCTAGAAGACCCAGGAGTACATTGGATTCTGTCTATGTTTATATTTGAGAAGTCTATACACCAACTTGAAGTGTGTGTGCCTATATCTCCAGAATATATATATTTTTTTTTTTCATACACTAGCAAAAGTGTGCCTGTTGGTACACAGTGGAAAATATGGGGTGTATGTTTTGCCAGAATTCTAAGTGGAATAAAGTTGCAGGTCTAAAACCCAAGCAATCCTGCCACAATGTGCAGTTCAAACTAAACAGCACCACTGGGCAACCTGAGAACCCTATACAGGATCCAGATTAACATGCTAGATGCATACTTATTAGAATTTACTACACCAAGTTCCAGATTTACAGTTGCTATGGGGTTAGGATTTGGGAGCACAGGACACGGATTAGCTTTATAATTTAAGAAGGTGGGGTTAAAGAAGCTAAAAGCTCTCCACAGAGTATAACATGAAATAGAGCTTTCTTATAACAGAAGGTACCTCACAGCCTCAGTTATTATAATAGCATTGCCCTAATAATCTAACATATTTCTCCTCCCAGGTTACCTAGAGAACATGCAAAGTATAATCTTTTATATCATTTTCCCTACATACACATCACTTCCTGTGTAGCATACTGAGCATTTTTTTGATTGGCTAAGATTGTCACATTTTTTACAAATGGCACATCATTGGATGTTTATACTGACATTACCACCTCCTTTCATTATCCACTGGAGGCCCCTTAGTAGTCACAGGGTGTAGTTTAACCTCCCATTTTGACCATCCCATATTAAAATAGGAATCCAGCTCTGTAAGTAAGTTTATATATTTTTGTCTGTACCCAATACAAGTCGTGCTTCTTATTACATTTATAGACTGTCATTTAAATGGTAATAGTGAGATAGTACACTGGAAGATAAATGCTTATTTTGTATGCTAATTCTAACACTACCATCTGTTGCAGCTGAAACGGAGACTCCCAGTTTGAAATGTTTTTTAAATCTTGTAATGTCTAATTTTGGTAATCTTGTGCAAGATTAGTCTCAGTTTTCTTTTATTAGCCAACGAGGGGCAACCAATGTGGGTCTGCTGCTATAGCGAATATGCTTCAAGGTTTGATGGTGTGTGAGAGGATGTTATAGGAACGCCCAGGGTAAGGCATCAAAACAGCATTGTACTGTACATGGCAGACAGTTGGTGTCGAAGGCCCCTCCACATCTATTCAGGCTTGGTTTCTTTATTTTCACTAAATGGCCTCCTTGACACCTCTCTTGAAACAGTCCTGTTCCTTTGAAAGGATGTGACATTACAATCTTCAAAGTTATGTCCTTTTTCGTTAAGTGCAGGTACACGGTTGATACCTGATCTTAGGAATTGGCTCTTCTGTGCTGGGCCATACGTTTTGACACCTTACCCTGGACGTTCCTATAACACCTCTAACTGAATACAACAGATACACCATGATCTGGATGAATGAGAACTTTGACAAGTACATTGTATATTATATAATGGTCAATGCACCCCTTTTGTAACCTATTAGTTTTAAGCTGGGTACACACATCACAGATGTTTGAAAGATGACAGACTGGATCTGCAAGATCCTGTCTGTCATGTCACAAAGAGATGGGTACACACATTCGAGCGTTCTCTCTATACACAGCATATAGAGAACATTCGGGACTGCATGTTTCCCACACGCAGCCTACTCCCCTTTACTTTAATACAGGGAGAAGCCCGGGACGAGGTACATTTTCGATCTTTTCCAAAAGACTGTGAGGCCATCAGGAACGTTTCAGTGAACCTCGCTACTGTTCGGAAAATGTGCTACACAAAGTATAATATATCGGCACTTTACCTGCACACCTGTAGCTTTTTAGGGGCGGGGGCCTGGATCACACTAGCACATGCCATGGTATCATGTTCCCCACTACGCATGGTGCGCTCCTCTACTTTATTGGACTACGTGCGCCAGACTCTGTAGATTGCATGCGCTTCAATAAACACAGATATGCAGACACGCAGCACACATATGCACAGCACTCATTAAAATAACCTGTGTGTGCTAGTGGGACCTTAAGGCACAACCAGAACCACTATTTGCAAAAACAGTGATGCCGATACCTTGGCATTTCAGATGTATTGCATTCTGAAAACAAGGCATGCTGGGAGTTGTAATCTGTAGTTCCATTTGGACATCCCCACAGCTTGTGTGTTAAGTATATAATCAATGTTATCACTTTATACCAGGGATGACAACCAGTAGATCTCCAATGTTTAAAAACTACAACTCCCAGCATTCCTCTATAAGGACTCTGTACTGGGAGTTGTAGTTTTTAATCATACTGGTTGCCTATCCCTGCTTTATACAATGGGATCCACCCAGTTTTTTTCTAAGGATAGCGGTCTCGCCCGCTATGGCAGTGGAATGTCCGAACCTGGGCTGTGCGCTGTACCTTTCAAAGGACAATCCTGTGCGGCGGAGTCGCGACAGTAAATTCTAACAAGCTGTCCTGATCACATAATCGGTGCCGGTCCATAGTTAAAGCTGGAATTGCTTGTGCGGCACCACGTCCCTGTACGCACTTACGCACGCACTGGGAGGCTAAGACTTGCATCCGACCTAGAGAGAGTCTGTCAGTGCTGCGCATGTGCGAATCTCCCTGCGGTGATGCAGTTTAAACCGGAAGGCAATTCACAAGGTGAGTGACTCAGCTATTCTTACTGAGGGGCTTGTACTATGACCTGGTTGTGTGTGTTAAATAACTTTAATTAATAACATCTGCATGCAAAGAATAATGAATAAGTCCAAAGATGGTATGGAACAATCATTGTAAAAAACGACATTTATATTACAATAGAGCACTTTTATATATTGACATTGTTCAGTGCTTATTTGAGCTTTGGTGATACATATTCAGTATTACCCTACCTACCCTACCGTACACACGTGTGCGATCGCAGGGCCAACCTGTGACACACTCTGGTGGGTGAACAGCTGTCTTGGACAACTATCGGTTGGTCGATGGGGTGCTGTATTTCCGTTCATTCAGGCATTGATGATACGTAATAGCAGATTACCACAACAAAACATCCATTAACTAACTATTGTTGGCCATTTGCCTCCCAATTCTGCATGGCCGGTCAGTCTGTGATTGCACAAATGTACGGAGCTTTACTGCAGGAAGGGATAATCTTTAGTCTCAGTTGGCCTGTTTGCATTGAAGCCAGAAGTTGGGGCCCTAAAGCAACGTACACGCGTCAGATTTTTTGGCAAGAAGAGCCCAAAGAAAGATCGACGAACAGTTGCCATTATACCAATCGGATATTAACGATCGTTTAATGATCAGTTTACTAACCGTTAAAGGAGCGGTATCGCTTAAAGCATTATTTTATTGCCCAAATAAAAGTTTATTACTTAAATATTTTGCCAAGTTTTAATTAATTCATTCATACATTTTTTCTAATTATATATCATACATATAACTGGAAAACTATATTGTGTAATAATCAGTAATATTTAATTTTGAGCAATAAATCAGACCCCTTTATATAGTAACATTGTAATTGAGGCTGAATAAGACATACGTCCTCAAGTCTAACCCTACGGAACAGTTGATCCAGAGGAAAAAACAGGTTAAAAGGGGGGGGGGGGTTTCCTCCTCTTCCATCGGAAAGTATCCCTGGATCACCCAGAACTGCAATATATGTATTAATTAGTTTTAGAAATATATGATTGGTAATAGGGATAGGTATTATGATTGGTAATTCCTAACTCCCAATATTGTTTCTGTGAGGAGCACCACCAAGAAAACTGATTCTGCCAGTCTTCCTCCTGGCTTCAGCATTATCTTTAATACAGGAAAAGTCCAGGACAACCTGGCAAATGAAAACTGTTAGTGCGGCAGCTCCTCACGAAATGATATTGTGGGAAAAATCAATCCAACCTCCCTGCCCCAGGTACTTTCCATTTTTAAACAGTTAATTTTTAGAGTATAGATATCCTTTAACATAGATTATTTATGGTGTAGGTGGCACCAGTGGTTTAAACCCTAAATGCATCACCTTACATTATCAACATTGAATCTCATCTGCCATTCTGCTGCCCCATTTGATAATCTTGCAGCACTTGCACATCATTTGAAATTTCCAAGCTCTGCATAGTTTAGTGTCATCAGCAAACACCAGAGACCTTGCTCTCAATGCCCCCTTTTAAGCCAGTTAAAACAGATTAAACAGAAGTGACCCCAGTACAGAACCCTGAGGCACTCCCTTTAATGCAAACAGGTCAGTAGCTGGGTAGTAAATCGCACACCCCCACCCTAATTAAAAGAAAATTGGTGGCAGAACATTATTATAATATTCTGCATTCCATTTGTATTTAAAGGGGAGGTGATTGGGCAAATAAAAAATAAAGTAGACAAATGATATAAATATATACATCCTCTAAGTTCCATGAATTATTTTACTACAATATTTGATTGATTAAACCTTGCTGTTCAGTACTACCATCTGGCAGTGTATTTTCGGTTAAAGATCACCAGGTACCAGTGATTATTGATTGCCAGGGTACACACGTGGCAGTGTATTTTTGGTTATCAGGATTACCAGGTACCGATATTATTGATTGCCAGGCTACAATCTGGCAGTGTATTTTTGGTTATCAGGATTACCAGGCACCAGTTTATTATTGATTGCCAGGGTACCATGTGGCAGTGTATTTTTGGTTATCAGATTACCAGGTACCAGTGTATTATTGATTGCCAGGGTACCATGTGGCAGTGTATTTTTGTTTATCAGGATTACCGAGTACCAGTGTTTATTGATTGCCAGGTACCACATGGCAGTGTATTTTTGGTTATCAGGATTACCGGTACCATGTATTATGATTGCCAGGCTACCATTTGGCAGTGTATTTTTGGTTATCAGGATTACTAGGTACCAGTTTTATTATTGATTGCCAGCTGCCATGTGGCAGTGTATTTTTGGTTATCGGATTACCAGGTACCAGTGTATTAATGATTGCCAGGGTACACGTGGCAGTGTATTTTTGGTTATCAGGATTACCAGGTACCAGTGTATTATTGATTGCCAGGACATCTGGCAGTGTTTTTTGGTTATCAGGATACCAGGACCAGTTGTATTATTGTTGCCAGGCTACCATGTGGCAGTGTATTTTGGTTATCAGGATTACCAGGTACCAGTGTATTATTGATTGCCAGGGTACCATGTGCAGTGTATTTTGTTATCAGGATTACCAGGTACCAGTGTATTATTGATTGCAGGTACACATGGCAGTGTATTTTTGGTTATCAGGATTACCAGGTACCATTGTATTATTGATTGCCAGGCTACCATTGGCAGTGTATTTTTGGTTATCAGGATTACTAGGTACCAGTTATTATTGATTGCCAGCGCCATGTGCAGTGTATTTTTGGTTATCAGGATTACCAGGTACCAGTGTATTAATGATTGCCAGGTACCACGGTGGCAGTGTATTTTTGTTATCAGGATTACCAGGTACCAGTGTATTATTGATTGCCAGGGTACAACGTTGGCAGTGTATTTTTTGGTTATCAGGATTACCAGGTACCAGTGTATTATTGATTGCCAGGCTACCATGTGGCAGTGTATTTTTGGTTATCAGGATTACCGGTACCAGTGTATTATTGATTGCCAGGGTACCACGTGGCAGTGTATTTTTGGTTATCAGGATTACCAGGTACCAGTGTATTATTGATTGCCAGGCTACCATCTGGCAGTGTATTTTTGGTTATCAGGATTACCAGGTACCAGTTTTTATTTTGATTGCCAGGGTACCATGTGGCAGTGTATTTTTGGTTATCAGATTACCAGGTACCAGTGTATTATTGATTGCCAGGGTACCACGTGGCAGTGTATTTTTGGTTATCAGATTACCAGGTACCAGTGTATTATTGATTGCCAGGCTACCATTTGGCAGTGTATTTTTGGTTATCAGGATTACCAGGTACCAGTTTATTATGATTGCCAGGCTACCATGTGCAGTGTATTTTGGTTATCAGGATTACCAGTACCAGTGTATTATGATTGCCAGGGTACCACGTGAAGTGTTTTTGGTTACAGATTACCGGTACCAGTGTATTATTGATTGCCAGGCTAACCATTGGCAGTGTATTTTTGGTTATCAGGATTACCAGGTACCATTGTATTGATTGATTGCCAGGGTACCATGTGGCAGTGTTTTTGTTATCAGGATTACCAGGTACCAGTGTATTATTGATTGCCAGGGTACCACGTGGCAGTGTATTTTTGGTTATCAGGATTACCAGGTACAGTGTATTATTGATGCCAGGCTACCATTGGCAGTGTATTTTTGGTTATCAGGATTACCAGGTACCAGTTTTATTATTGATTGCCAGGCTACCATGTGGCAGTGTATTTTTGGTTATCAGGATTACCAGGTACCAGTGGTATTATTGATTGCCAGGTACACGTGGCAGTGTATTTTTGGTTATCAGGATTACCAGGTACCCAGTGTATTATTGATTGCCAGGCTACCATGTGGCAGTGTATTTTTGTTATCAGGTATTACCAGGTACCAGTTTTATTATTGATTCCAGGCTACCATGTGGCAGTGTGTTTTTGGTTATCAGGATTACCAGGTAACCAGTTGTAAGGAGACATACTTACTTCTCCGTCTCTCCGGTCCCTCCAAGATGGCGGCGCCCCTAATCTTATTGTTCCCCATCTCCCATTCATTCCCCTTATCCCATTGTGTTCCCCATCTCCCATTCATTCCCCAATATCCCATTGTGTTCCCCATCTCCATTCATTCCCCCATATCCCTCGTTCCCCATCTCCCTTTCATTCCCCATATCCCATTGTGTTCCCCATCTCCCATTCATTCCCCATTATCCCAGTGTTCCCCCATCTCCCTTCATCCCCCTGATCCCATTGTGTTTCCCCATCCCCATTCATTTCCCCTATCCCATTGTGTTCCCCCATCTCCCTTCATTCCATTCCCCTATCCCATTGTGTTCCCCCATATCCCTCATTCCCCATATCCTAGTGTTCCCCACTCCCATTCGTCCCCTTATCCATTGTGTTCCCCATCCTCCCCCTATTCCCCCCATATCCTAGGCTCCCCATCTCCCATTCATCCCCCTTATCCCATTGTGTTCCCCATCTCCCAATTATACCCTTATCCATTGTTCCCCTCTCCCATTCATTCCCCCCATATCCCATTGTGTTCCCCATCTAACCATTCATTCCCCCATATCTCAGTGTTCCCCATCCCCATTCATCCCCCCTTATCCATTGTGTTCTCCACCTCCATTCTCCCTTTCCCCATTGTGTTCCCCTCTCCCATTCTTCATCCACCATATCCTATTGTGTTCCCCATCTCCATTCATTCCCTTCCCCCTATCCTAGTGTTCCCCATCTCCCATTCATCCCCCCTTATCCCATTGGTCCCCATCTCCCAATAATTCCACCATATCCTAGTTTTTCCCCATCTCCCATTCATCCCCCCTTATACCATTGTGTTCCCCATCATCTCCAATCATTCCCCCATATCCTAGTGTTCCCCATCTCCCATTCATCCCCCCTTATCCCATTGTGTTCCCATCCCCAATCATTCCCCATTCCTGTCCCATCTCCCATTCATCCCCCCTTATTCCATTGTGTTCCCCATCTCCCCTCATTCCCCCATATCCATTGTGTTCCCCATCTCCAATCATTCCCCATATCTAGTCCCCATCTCCCATTCATCCCCCCTAATCCCATTGTGTTCCCCATCTCCTAATCATTCCCCCATATCCTAGTGTTCCCCATCTCCCATTCCCCCCTTATCCCATTGTGTTCCCCATCTCCATTCATTCCCCCTTCTCCCATTGTGTCCCCATCTCCCATTCATTCCCCATATCCCATTCTGTTTCCCCATCTCCCATTTATCTCCCCCATATCCCCATTTTCCCCATCTCCCATCATCCCCCTATCCCATTGTTCCCATCTCCCATTCATTCCCCTATCCCATTGTGTTCCCCATCTCCCATTCATTTTCCTATATCCCATTGTGTTCCCCATCTCCCATTCATTCCCCCATATCCTAAGTGTTCCCATATCTCCCATCCCCCATTCACTCCCCCTTATCCATTGTTCCCACTCCTAAGTCCCCCATATCTCAGTGTTCCCCATCTCCCATTCATCCCCCCTTATCCCATTGTGTTCCCCATCTCCCAATCATTCCACCCATATCCTAGTGTTCCCCATCTCCCATTCATTCCCCCTTATCCCTTGCTGTTCCCCCATCTTCCATCATTTCCCCCATCTCCCATTGTGTTCCCCATCTCCCATTCATTCCCCCATATCCCGTGTTCCCCATCTCCCATTCGTCCCCTTATCCCATTGTGTTCCCCATCTCCCATTCATTTCCCCTATCCCATTGTGTTCCCCCCCATCTCCCATTCATTCCCCCTTATCCCTTGTGTTCCCACATCTCCCATTCATTCCCCCATTATCCTATGTTTCCCATCTCCCATTCATCCCCCCTTATCCATTGTGTTCCCCATTCCCAATCATTCCCCCATATCCTAGTTCCCCATCTCCCATTCATCCCCCTTATCCCATTGTGTTTCCCATCTCTCATTCATCCCCCCCTTCCCCCCTTATCCCATTGTGTTCCCCATCTCCCAATCATTCCCCCTATCTAGTTCCCCATCTACCATTCTCCCCATATCCCATTGTGTTTCCCCATCATCCCATTCATCCCCCCTTATCCATTGTGTTCCCCATCTCCCAATCATTCCCCCCATATCCTAGTTCCCCATCTCCCATCATCCCCCCTTATCCATTGGTGTTCCCCCATCTCCCATCATTCCCTCCCCCTTATCCCCCATTTTTGTTCCCCATCTCCCAATCATTCCCCCATATCCTAGTTCCCCATCTCCCATTCATCCCCCCCTAATCCCATTGTGTTCCCCATCTCCCATTCATTCCCCTCCCCATCCTATGTTCCCACCCCTCTCCCATTCATCCCCCTTATCCCATTGTGTCATCTCCCTCATCCCTCCCTTCATCCCCCTTTTCCCATTGTGTTTCCCCATCTCCCATTCAGTCCCATATCCCATTGTGTTCCCCATCTCCCATTCAACCCCCATATCCCAGTGTTCCCCATCTCCCATTCAATCCCCCTTATCCCATTGTGTTCCCCCATCTCCCATTCATTTCCCCTTATCCCATTGTGTTCCCCCCATCTCCATTAATTCTCCATTATCCCATTGTGTTCCCCATCTCCCATTCATTCCCCCATATCTCAGTGTTTCCCCATCTCCCATTCATCCCCCCTTATCCCATTGTGTTCCCCATCTCCCAATAATTCCCCCTATCTATCCTAGTGTTCCCCCTCCCATTCATCCCCCCTTATCCATTGTGTTCCCATCTCCCAATCATTCCCCCCTATCCCTGTGTTCCCCATCTCCCATTCATTCCCCCCTTATCCCATTGTGTTCCCCATCCCCCATTCCATTCCCCCATACTTCCTTTATTGGTGTTCCCCATCTCCCATTCTTCCCCCTCTTCATTGTGTTCCCCATCTCCTCATTTCCCCCCATATCCAGTGTTCCCCATCCCCATCCGTCCCCCTTATCCCATTGTGTTCCCCATCTCCCATTCATTCCCCCTTATCCTTTTGTTCCCCATCTCACATTCATCCCCCACATCCCATTGTGTTCCCATCTCCCATTCATTCCCCCATATCCTAGTGGTTCCCCATCTCCCATTCATCCCCCCTTATCCCATTGTGTTCCCTCCCATCTCCCAATCATTCCCCCATATCCCTAGTGTTCCCCATCTCCCATTCATCCCCCCTTATCCCATTGTGTTCCCCATCTCCCAATCATTCCCCCATATCCTAGTTCTCCCATCTCCCATTCATCCCCCCTTATCCCATTGTGTTCCCCATCTCCCTTCATCTCCCCCTTATCCCAGTGTGTTCCCCATCTCCCAATCATTCCCCCATTCTTATTGTTTCCCCATCTCCCATTCATTCCCACCTTATCCCATTGTGTTCCCCATCTCCCATTCATCCCCCCTTATCCCATTGTGTCCCCATCTCCCATCATCCCCATCCTAGTCCCTCTCCCATTCATCCCCCTATCCTATTGTGTCCCCATCATCTCCCATTCACCCCCCCTTATCCCATTGTGTTCCCATCTCCAATCATTCCCCCATATCCTGGTTCCCCATCTCCCATTCATTCCCCATATCCTATTGTGTTCCCATCTACAATGCCTTGTACACACGTCCGATGTTGGTACCCACGATCCCCGATTGCGTTCACGTGCACGTCGAAGGGTCGGCCGTTTTGACCGATATCACAAGTGTATGCGTTCAGTCTGGTTGTGTATGCGTCCAGTCGGGGGTCATTCCACACATATCTGTCCCCCCGACTGAACGCATACACTTGTGATTATCGGTCAAAACGGCCGACCCTTCGACGTGCACGTGAACGCAATCGGGGATCGTGGGTACCAACATCGGACGTGTGTACAAGGCATATTGTAGATGGGGAACACAATAGGATATGGGGGAATGAATGGGAGATGGGGAACCAGGATATGGGGGAATGATTGGGAGATGGGGAACACAATGGGATAAGGGGGGATGAATGGGAGATGGGGAACACAATGGGATAAGGGGGAATGAATGGGAGATGGGGAACACTAGGATATGGGGGAATGATTGGGAGATTGGGAACACAATGGTATAAGGGGGGATGAATGGGAGACGGGGAACACTAGGATATGGGGGAATTATTGGGAGATGGGGAACACAATGGGATAAGGGGGGATGAATGGGAGATAGGGAACACTAGGATATGGGGGAATGAATGGGAGATGGGGAACACAATGGGATATGGAGGAATTAATGGGAGATGGGGAACACAATGGGATAAGGGGAAATGAATGGGAGATTATAAAGTACTAGTCCATAACTGACCAAGGATATTATAAAGTACTGTGTGAGCTAAAAGATAGTAGATATGGGCGTGTTGTTTTATAATCAAATTGAGCTCAATATTGTCCATAACTGATCAAGGATATTATATCATACCAGTTTAATTTAATATAATTCTAAGCTTCTTTTCCAGTGTACACGCAGACTATTTTGTCCACGATCCAGATAAATGGGTAGCTTTGATCCAGGGAAATTTCCGATTGCCACTTGGAGTCAGGAAGGAATTTTTTCCCCTTCATAAATTTGGTGTTTTTTTTGCCTCCCTCTGGATCAACAGTTAGGCAGGAAATGAGGATATTGCTAGATGGGTTGGACTGGATGGACGTATGTCTTTAATCAACCTCAAATACTATAATATACTAATTTTTTAAAATCCTAATATGAAAGCTTTTCTCCCCAGAACACCTATTCATTTTAAGATTTAAGTATGTTGCATTTAGTACATGTACGGAAAAGATTCTGTAACTAAGAAGGCTTCAATGTTGTTGCCGCTACAACTCACCGCCCATGTAGTCTTCAAAGAGCCACACCCCCTCAACCCAGTGTTATCTCTACACATGTTTTCTATACAGATGATACCAATATGGAAGTCCCTAATAAGACTTTGAAAACTGCTTGTTACCCTGCAGTTTATTTACCAGCCAGTGTGAATTGCATACAGCCTTCCTGGGGCAATACTTCAGAACATTTTACAGATATTTTATTTTTAACTTCGTATATGATGTCGCTTTTCTTGTGTTTCGGTATTGGGTCTTTCGGATGAACCAATTGCTGCCTCAGTGTGTTGTTTGGTTTAAAGCAGACAGGGATACGGTGTTTTTTTGAAAATCATCCTTAATTTCTCAGAGACCCCTGCTACATATGGGATGACCATGTTCTTTCTCCTGTCTTGCTTTCCCCCTTCACTGTTGGTATTCATGTTTTTTTCTTTCCTTCTACTTCTTTTGACAAAGGCCCAGTCTGGATATCCACAAGTATTAAGGGTTCCTCTGAGAGGTTTCATTTCTTTAGCCTTCGCCTCTGTGCTAGTGGGGATGTTCTCAGCTCTGTGTTGCAGGGTTCTCATGACACCCAGCTTGTGATCTAAAGGTTGGTGGGAGTCAAACATCAAATACTGATCTGTGTGTGTTGGTTTTCTGTAAACCTCTACTTCCAGTTTATCATTCTCCCTGACTTCTACCAAGCAGTCCAAGAAACTTGTTGTTTTGTACCTCTTCCCTTGTAAATCTGATGTGGTCTACCGCATTAATGTGTTCTGTGAAGGCTTGTACTTCCTTCTGGTGGATTTTAACCCAGGTGTCATCCACATATCTGAACCAGTGGCTGGGTGCTATGCCCTTAAAGGTATTAAGCGCCTGTTTTTCCACTTCCTCCATGTAAAGGTTGGCCACAATGGGTGAAACTGGAGATCCCATAGCACATCCGTGTTTTTGCTTATAGAACTTATCCCGGTATTTGAAATAGGTGGTATTCAGGCACAAGTCCAGTAAGGAACACACCTGTTCTGGGTTGAGATCAGTTCTGCTGATAAGAGTGCTGTCTTGGCCTAGCCATTTTCTCACCATGATAACAGACTCCTTGGTGGGTATACAGGTGAAGAGAGATGTCACATCATAGGACACCATAGTTTCTTCTGCACCGAGTACTATATCTTCTATCTTGTTGGTGAAATCTGGAGAGTTCTGGATGTGATGCTTAGAGCTTCCCACCAATGGTCCTAAGATGTTGGCTAGGTATTTTGCCACTTTGTATGTAACAGAGTTGATGCTGCTGACTATAGGTATTAGTGGTGCCCCTTCCTTATTTATCTTTGAGAGTCCATATATGCATGGATGTGCCTCACTAGTGTAGAGGTGATTATCAATGGCTTTATCCTTTTGAAGCTGTTGTAATACGTCTATGACCTTTTTCTTGTAACGGCTGGTGGGTTCCTTTGTTAAAGCCTCATATGTGTTGTTATCGGCCAGGAGCATGGTCACCTTAGCATAGTAGTCTGAGTTGCTGAGTACCACTGTGCATCTTCCCTTGTCTGCCGGTAGAATGGTGATACTGGAATCTTTCTTGAGGGATGTTAATGCTCTTCTTTCCTGTGTGGTCAGGTTAGATGAAGGACTTTTAGCACTGGCTAAGGCTGCAGATACCTTAAGGCGAAGTTGTTCTGCCTCACTCTGTGGTACTTTATTATTGTGGATTGAGGCTTCTGCGGCTTCTATAATATCCACCACAGGGATGGCTTTAGGGGTGATGGTAAAGCCTGGTTTTACACAGCTAAGGTGGATTATGAGAGCGGACCCATGGGTTAATTTCACAAACCCACCAGCAGCCACAGCAGACATAGCTTGTTGTATGTTTCTGAATGTGCTCTATTGGGACAATGTTGTCCGGAGACTTTAGTTCCCCTATAAATAAACAAGTACCGGTACTTGATAATATCCTTGATCAGTTGTAATCAATAGGGAGCACAATTTGATTATCACAACAAATCAAGCTCCAAATAAAAGAGTGAACAGCTCTTTTTACCCCAACCAGTTTTACCTTGAGGATGTTTGTGACTGTGGGTTCTGCACGGAGTATTAAACCTGGGTTTGGCTGGATTGTAGAGTTTTCAGAGGACTTTAAACGTGGAGCCTGGTCTCTGTCTGCTGTCCTAAATGTGGATGGAAAAGAAAAGCTCTTGGATTGACTATTGTATCCCCATACAAACAGAAAAATGTAACAGGCATGTCAGTAAGCAAAAATGGGGAAAGAAGCAGCCTTACCGTTTTGCCGCAAGGTTCTCCAAGTTTGGTTCAGAGAGCAAACCCAGCTTGTTGCATTCCTGTAGTAACAGACTTACACAGTCACAACTGGAAGAACGAAAAAGAATTACTTATAGAACATGTCTGCCTTTTAACAGGTTCCTCACACTTTTTATTGGAAATTGACAAAATATATTATGTTCTTCTACTTGCTCTGCGGATAGATCTGTTTTACAACAATCACACAGTTCCTTGGCAAGTTAGGTAATTTCTAGCTTTGGTGTTCACACGAGTTTACAAATTAAAATAGACTTCCTGCTTTTAGCCAGTCTTATTACAGTATACTCAGCACAGTAAGTGTATTCTAGTAAAACCTTACATTTATATTCATTTAAGCTTTTATTTTCACTATAGAGAATCTAATTTCTTCCTTTCTGGTACCTGAGAATATACAGCATTCACTTGCACAATTCAGAGAAACAGCAAAACAAACGAAGATTTATTCAGCCAGGTGGACAGCTGTAGTCAATCATTAATCATAACCAATGAAGATACATCCATTTTTATGAATGAGGATTAGACTTCACACACAATCGTACATGTATATGAGCCGTGACAAATGGGCAATTTTCCCGATAACCTCTCATTTATGCGGTCAACCTGGCGGATCAATGAATGACGCCCAAGTTAACGCAATACACGTGCATCATTCTCTAAAACAGCTGTTACGGGCCATGTCCACACATTTGTGTATGAGGCCTAAAGCTATTGCTCCAAATACATTACTATCATTAACATTATTTGTTTTCAGCTTTGTTCCTGTACACACTCCTACATGGGCAACTTTAATAAGAACAAGAAAACACCTTACACATATTTATAAATGGCGTATTCTAGTTTAAGCTTTATATTAATTGTAGTTCAACATTAAAACAAACAAAACATAATTCTAATATGAAGTGTAAATAAAAAGGGGGTCCAATATTTCTAAATACTTTGGATATTAAATCCAAGACGGATAGGGCAAAAGTTACATCTGTCTGAAGTTTTTAGCAATTTCATCTGCCAATAATTGTATTTATACATTTAATAAAATGTTTTTATTGACAAAAAGAAAATCTCTAAGTTTTCCCATTACCAGTGTTTATAGATAAGGGAGCTGTATGTTAAAGGGTATCTTTACTTGTGCAGGACGCTACAAGAAGGCAGTGGGGGGAATTAGGGGAAATCACTAAATATTAATAATTTAATGACAAAGCAAGCACAGATAAATACGTGAGCACCACCATTTCAAGTTGTTTCAGTGAGTATATTGTCCCTTAATAAAATAAAATCCCATGTAATCGAACCCTTTCTAAATATTGCACCAATTCTATAGTGTTAAAGAGTGAATAAGCGAAGGAAACCATACTTGCATCGCTGGTCTGCCTTATCTAAGAGTGGAGTAAGCTTCAGCAGGTATTCAAATGCGCAGTTCATATCTTCATTGAAATCCTATGATTAAAAAGAGTATGTGTGTGTGTCAGCACTGGAAGTCAGGAAACATTGGTAGTAAGGAAGGAGAAACTTACCGCCTCAAGTTGAGAAAGTTTCTTTAATTTTGCCAACGCTTGTGGAATCTATGGAGAAAAAAAGATTTTGCCTAAAATTATGAAGTACAGTTGTAAGAATTTCTCTGTAAAAATAAACCCAACCTCTCTTAAAGGGCATCTCCATCCTTCAAGCAAAATGTCACTTGTCCGTTACCTTCCCCTAAACCAACTTGATTAAAGGACAACTCCACCCTCATAATAACTTTTTTTTTTAGAAAGTATGGCCTCTTTAAAATATGTTGATATATCATAGTTTGTCCTATGAATTCATTATTACTGTATGCCTGCTATGCTTCTGGATGCCTCGTGGAAACTGAGCAATTTAGAAGCCTGTACTGAGCCTGTACTGAGCAGGTACTGAGCAGGTACTGAGCCTGGGCATGCTCAGAAGAGTCAGACAGGGGATTAACATTCAGTCATTGGCTGTGATGTCAACTGTCAAATCCATAACTGACAGTTACTAACTGGAAGAACCAGGAAGCAGAAACGGGGAAACAGGACATTGTGCAGGATTTCAGGTTAGACTTATATATTTCAGATTTCAAACTACTACAGTTTAGGGTTTACCTGTATGTAAGTTTTTATTTTGGAGCTGGACTTGCCCTTTAAATATCTGGTTAGTAATGTATTTGAAGGGAATTAAAACAAAAAACTGGTAACCACAAGGGATATATTTTGCACTTATTACCCTCATTACTAGCCAGATATTTTAGTATATTAATTATATTTTTCCCCCATTCTGGCAGAGTAAGCTGGCCCCTCCCTCCATGCAGTCAATCAAGGTTGTTAATGCCCACATCACAACCAATGCTCTTGGAGCAGAGGAAGGAGGCAGATACCTTTGCCAGAATGGAACAGAACTTATCGTTAAATATCTGGTTACAAATACATGTAATAAACCGGTAAATGTAGCAGTTGGCGTTACGGGCAGATAACAGACACCAGTCCCCAGTTCTTTGTTTTAAAGATGCCCTTTAAGGATAATGGTTTCCTCTATTTTGGCAATGATTGGCTACCGTTTCTTCTGCTCCTCATGCTGTTGAGAAAGTCCATTACAGAAACAGGTTCTGCATTTACCTCTTATGCTCCACATTGACCCTCCTGTCTAAACACAACTTTATAACAGTGACTACAGAAGGTATAGTTTACCATTTCTCTGTACCTAGCTTTTCACTGTATGTATAGATTATTTCACTACTGCCTATAGGGGTGGGATGTCTTTCTGACATTCCTATTTCTCATTCAAATGTTCCCCAATTCATTAAATAAAGGGACTGTTCTATACTCACATTAAAGATTTTTAAAAGATGCAAATTCTGTCTGTCATCCTTTAAAAATCTTTCATGCGTGTATCCAGCTTTAGTGATTATAGAAAAATCCCTTTATTTAATGAACTGGGAAACAGTTTAATAAGAAATAGGAATGTTAAAAAGACAACCCATCCCTATAGGCAATAGTCAAATATAGTGATCCCTCTATTGACAGGACCAAGCGTTCTCCCTAAAGCATTGGGATAACGATCAGGACAGTGAATTTCCTCAAGCCTCCGCCGACACCCTATACTTTAAGTACAGGGAGACGACTGCAGCAGACAGAAAATCATACAATTCCGAGTGATCGCAACGGCCTACGTTAATGTTCATCGGCCTCAGGAGTGCTCGGAAGTGCGCCACACACACCAACGCTAAAAGGACGATACTGTGGGATCATCACTTTATCGTCGGTGTGTACCTACCTTTAGGTAGTGTGCCAGTTCTGTTTTGTTTTTTGGCTTTTGATCTGATGCCTCCTCTGCACATACTCAAGCTTATAAAAAGCTCATTGAGCAGAAGGAGGAGGCAGATACCTTCGCAAGTACAGAAGAGAATTTAAAGGGCAACTATAGTGAAAAAAAAACTTTGTCTGTATACAATGTATAGATCACTTAGTATAAGCTTGCCTTACTCATGTTTCTGTGTGGCTTCGTTTCTTCACACTGGCAGAAGTTTGTACCAAGCTGTGTAGTCCCCCTCCCCTCTCTGTCCACTCCCCCTCAAGCAGTGACGGGCTGTATACAGAGTCCGAGCATTGTCAGTTGAAAGGACTTTAAATGAAGTGCTGACATCCTGTTGACCCCTCCCTTCCAGAGCTAGACTGCAAGCAATCAAAGTGTGGAATAAAGTAGCAATATGCTGAAGGGAGGGGCAGAGGGGGAGAGAGGAGGACAAGTGGTGCTGAGATTCTTTACAAGTAAGTTACTGAACTCTGCCTGTTCTCTAACTTTGCTAATTGTTATTTACTTTTTACCTAAAGTTCATATCTCTCACCTGCTTAGCTGAGATCATAATCACTGAAGAGAGAGTCAGTGTAACAGCAGCTTGTAGTGAGACCTTCACAAACACAGTGACACTGCTTGTTGTCCTGTTACATTTCAGTTGCTTTAGTCTATATATTTCATAGATTGCACTGTGTGTCTTGTTTGGTATATAGTCTGTATTACTGTATTATATATACTGTATTATATATACTGTATTAGTGTTCCATTTGAGTCACTGGTTTTGTATGTATGTAAGATTTTTTTTGGGGGGGAGGGGCTGTTTTATAGTGTGTTATGCTCATATTGCTGGGTTAATGGTTTATTGATTGTGTTTAGCACTACAGCATTTGACTATATGTTGCACATGGTACATATAGTGTGGGTGAGAGGGTGTGTGACAGTACTGCAGGGGAGCTTTGGATTGTGTGGGTGTGTGCCTTTGAGTGACAGATGAGGTGTAGCAGCTCCTACAAATCACAGCATATTCAAAGGCTTATATCTCGGGGACTATGTAGAATTTAAAGAAACTAAAGGTACCCTGGTGGATGGGATGACTTATAGGATACATTAGAAGAAATAAAAAAAAAAACAATTTTCTCACTATAATTGCCCTTTAATATATCTTAATCTTTAAATATCTGGTTACAAATACATGTAATAAATCAGTAAAAAGCTATTGAAGTTGTTGATGGATAACTAACAAGTTGACAAGTTTTTGTTTTAAGGGTGGACATGACATTTTTAACAGTATTCTATTGTATCTGTGGTATTCGGTTACATCACCTGAAAGTTTAGTTCAAGTGCAGTTGATCTAACTGAATACTACAGACATGCCATGACTTGGATGAATGAGAACCTTCCCAATGGGAGTAATCTATACTATCTTTATTTGGATTCCAAAGAAACAAAATTTTAAAACTCTCTACATGACAAGTTGAAACGCTATGCAATTTTTTTTATTGGCCATGTGTGCAGAGATATATCATCTGTGCCAATACAAAATCAAATTTTGTGCACTACATACCGAATTACCTATATTCACCTATATGTTTGCTCTATTTTAACGAGAGCAGAGCTTAGAGGGAAACAGGAGAATCTTACCCAAAACAAGCCAAAATGAAAACTTTTAGAGCTAGTCATTACCACAACCAAGAACCTTTTAAAGGGCACCTATAGTGAAATTTATGCATTGCTCGAATCCAGACATTTTTTTTAGCGTAAGCTTCCTTATTCCCACCTTTCTCTGTGGCTTTGTGATTGCACAAGTCTGATTTACTTCAGAGCTCCCCACCCCATCCTGGTCATTCGCCCGTGCATGTAATCTGATGAATGAACCAAGCCGCTCATGCACATTAGCAGTTGTAAACAAAAAAAAAACCCCTCAGTATGTAAGCCTGTAGAGAACAAGTGCCTCCCGTTGTTGCTACATAAGAAGCAGGAGGGGGGCGAGTTAGGAGAGACCAGAGTTCTGCCTTATCACTGCAGCCCAACAGGCAATAAATTGGCAAAAGCTTGGGAGGAGGGGGACCCAGTGCTGCACTTTCTGCTTCATTCTCCTTCCCTTTACATCTGTTTTTAACCCAGTATTTGCCAAGCATTTTAGTGAGCACGGAGGAGTCATTGGGAGACTTGCTGAAAAACTTGCGTAAGCCTATACACTACACTGACATGCTATTACGGGATTTGATTGACAGCTTAAGAAGAAGTGGTGTATTGATATCTTGACTTCTTTTAACTTATATCTTGGGACAGAGGAGGAAACTGAAGAAGATAAAGTTACTCAGTGTTGGGGGGATTAAAGATCACATAGAAAGAAAAAAAAATTACATTTTCCCACTATAGATAGCCTTTAAGAAAACATGTTTGCTTGTTTATTCATACCTTAAGAAACGTGAATGCTGTCCATTTCAACTCTTCTGTGCCTTCTGGGGACTCAATTAATCCTACAATGCATGCTTTCCAGACCTCTAGCAGAAAGAGATGCAATGGTATCCGCTGTGTATAAGGAAAAGAAGAGGGGAAAAAAGTTACAACTATAATCCATTCAGTGGTTCCATAATTTAGAGCCTCTTACAAAAGACCAGTTGGGAAGATCTGCCTTGGTGCAATAAATAGGTTTTTCCTTACCTGCATCCTCTTTACCGTATTCATCTGTTCTACCAGTGGCTGTGCATCCCCGGTCAGATTCATGGTGCCTTCCAGCATCACAACAGCATGAACTGTGGGGAATCCAGTGTTCTGTAGCTGATCTGAGTGAGCTGACAGCATGATAGGGATGCTATATATAAACAAAGGAAACAATTTAGTGACCTGCGCTGTAGGTCCCCATTATGCCCTCTATAAATGAGTCACAGCGCACAAAATAGAAAAAAACAGGAAAAGATTTTTGTAACATCTATTTTAAAACAATAACCTAGTTTGAAATTAAATATATGTTAGCAGGGAAGAAAACGTTTGCATGTATCACATGATTAACCCTGATGACTCCCCCAAAAGTCAGTCTGTTTAGAACTGAACTTTAGAAAATAAGGAAGTGTTAGGATGCTTGGTCACTTTATGCGGCTTAAGGAGACGGACAGTAAGGAGAAAATAGAATGCACATTGCATTCTCTTCGTAACCCCTCATTATTTTCTGTACTTTTTCAAATAGGTTTCATATCTGTTGTATTCAGTTAGACATAAAGATTAAGGATAGTTGATCTAGCTGAATACAACAGATATACCATGGATGAATGAGAACCATCACAAGCACACATGGGCTTCACTAGAAGAAAGAAGCACCAGAAGGTGCCAAAGAACGCATGTAATATTTATACATGTTAACTGAATGGAATGCAGGCACATACTTGAAGCTTAGCGACTACCTGGGTGCTCCCTCTGAGGAAATATATCAAGAAATAGGTAAGTATACAGGTGCACTCCAATGTCTTATCGAAGTGATTTTATTAAAGCGAATGATGTAAAAGAGACCTTGGAGTGCACCTGTATACTTACCTATATAAACACACACAATCCAAAGAGAGGGCACTCACTATTAAATGCTGTTTATATTTACCCTGGTGCTACAGGAAGGTTATCCTATATAATAAAACCCTATGTGTGCATCCCTGTGTCCGTGTGTGTGTCACTGCAGTTCTTATGGACTCACCACTAGAGGAGAGTCTCTGCAGTTCCTATTGACTCACCACTAGAGGGAGAGTGTCTGCAGTTCCTATTGACTCACCACTAGAGGTAGAGTGTCTGCAGTTCCTATTGACTCACCACTAGAGGGAGAAACATAGGAAACACACGGAGTGAGAACAGCAATTAAACAGACTGCAGGTAATGTTGCTTGGGACAGGGGCCCCTGTATTCGGGACAGAGGGGGGGGCCTGTATTCGGGACAGACAGGGGGCCCTTGGATTCGGGACAGAGGGGGGACCCTGGATTTGGTACAGAGGGGGGGCCCTGGATTTGGTACAGAGGGGGTAGCCCTGGATTTGGGACAGGGGGGGTTGCCCTGGATTTGGGACAGGGGGGGGGACTCTGGCCTTGGGACAGACCTCGACCTCTTTTCTACCGTTCTCCTATGCACTGTGTCTCCGGTCGTAAGTAGGGTAACCCCCATGATGCAGACATACATGACTGGATAAGACTGTAGGCTTACCTCTTTACTGTTTATGATATGTTGTTGTACACAGTCATAGTTTGTATATATATGTACTGATATGATTGAAGGGAATGGTGAATGGTTTTACATTTTTTTTCTCTATCACTGCAGATTACCATCAGTAAATGTACATAAAGAATAGCACTGACATATTAGGTACAACACAAAATATACAAAATACATAAACTTACTTACAGAGCTGAGATCCCTATTTCAACATGGAATGGTCAAATGGAAGCTTAAACCACACCCCTGTGTCTGCTCCATGTGAAAGGAAGTGTAATCCACAAAAAAGTTTTTCTGCTACACAGGATGTGTGTGTAAGATCATGTGTATAAGATTATTGGACAGACAATTTATCTTATTGGATGCAAACTGAGGCAACAGATAAGTGTACACCAACTTACAAGGACACACAAACAGGCCTGGTCAATATTCAAAGTGGTGCACCATAGACAGGGACACCCCTAATTACTGCACATGTTATGTGGGGAACCCTACATAACATATGTGCACTGTCTGCTTTGTGCCAGACCACCAGAGTAGCCCACTGTGTGCCATGCTACCCATAATCCTTCCATAATGCAGTGATCTGGTACAAATTGATGGCAGCAGTGCTGGTAATACCATTTATTCTCCCTGTTTTCTCTGTATGTTTGTTCTCTGTATTAAGCTATGGAGGCTGCTACTGATAGTATGGATTTAAATCCTCCTGTCCTTGTACCTGCAGATGAAATTCCCCAATTAGACTTGGTAGCTCTACCAGGCCCAATTGCCAAACCTATTTTTAAACCTGATTCATTTGATGGGGTAACTAGGGAGTGGATTGATTGGCTAGAACAATTTGAATTGGCAGCCACTATTAATGGTTGGAATGAACTTGCTCGCTTGCAAGTCCTTAGCCTTTTGCTTAGTGGTAAAGCCACTGTAATACTGAAATAAAAAGCAGTTATCAGTTATTAAAAACTGCTCTGAAGCATTTTTTTTTCAATTAGATCTGTATAAAAGAGTATATAAAGGATAAATCCATTTCTTTAGGTAAACTGGGAAATATTTGTTTATACGTAAGATTATTAGGGCAATGCTATTATAATAACACGATGCTGTGAGGTACCGTCTATTATAATATATGAGGTACCATCACCACAATCATTCACGTGGTGAATACTAACAAGTATTAACCTAGCATGATTAGTTTCAACCACACAGTGTGGCAGGATTGCCTGGGTCTACGCTCAGACCTGCAGGATTATCCTATTTGGTTCCTCTGGAAGCTGGTGACTGTCTGAGTAACATTTTAAAATGTACCCGTGTAAAGATTCAATATCCACTGTATCCACACAGCAAAACATACACACACATAATTTCCATTGTGCACCAACGGGCACACTTTTGCCAGTATGTATATATAAATATTCTGATATAAAAGTTATATAGGTGTGCCCAAGACACAATCTTTTTTGTATGTATATAAATATTTAAATAGTTATTGGATGTAAACATATAAATCTTTTAAAATGGTCACGGAGAGGGGGGTTAGGTATAGTAGAAAAATTTATATTAATAGGTGTATTATATTGTTTGCTTAACCAAATTTCTGTTGTCCGTGAAAATGGAAAACTGCTGATGTCGTGTCTACCTATTTGATTGTTAAGTGTATAGAAGGAGCCTCAGATCGTTAAGGCTCAGGGTATGTGACCAGAGAAATTCAAAATTCAGAGTTTAACAAAGAAAACTGGTAAAACTGCATAATGTGGGCCATGGTTACTATTATACTGAAAATGCAAACGATTAACTAATGTCTTTGCTTTAAGTAAATTTCAAATAAAATTGAATAGGATTGTGGGAGCTGCTAACTAATCGCTAACACCGTCCAAACGGCCCCAGCCCCATATAATGTTGCAGTTCATCTCACGAGTCATCGCAGAGTACTGTAACATTACATTATATACAAATTCTATTATAACATACAATGTAAAGTGCATGAATATTAGAACAGGAGAGCCCAGCATCAAGCGCACGAGCTGCAACAAAAATTGACATGAAATGTGTCATTGTCTTACTTCCTCCTGCAGAGAGATGTCCCATACAGTGTAATAAAAGGTATTCATACCTTCTAATTAAGGAAACACATTCTTCCGCTTGGCTCCTGAGTTGAGCACTAGGCAGAAAACTGATGCTTTCTGCCAATCTGAGCAAAGACTGTTCTAGGGATGTCCAGGAGGCTAAAAATAATAAAATAAAGTCTGTCACTTCAGGAGTAAATGGCTTCCTGCAACAGTTATAATAATAACATGTGATAGGATGTATACTTATATTTAATATGGATAACGGATGGATATATTTTATAAGGAAAACAAAACTGTCATTGCACCATACAACATAGAGCAACTAGCTCTAGTCCAAAGCAATTTTAAGAAGTGAAATTGTTTTTACAACATAGTCTGACTAAACTAGGGATGTCAAACTTGCGGCCCTCCTGGTGTTTTAAAACTACAACTCCCAGCATTCCTTAGCTACATGCTGGGAATTATCCTTTTAAAACCTCTGCGGGCTGCAAGTTTGACATCTCTGGGCTATACCAGGTCAGGTGCTCCTTATATTATAAGATTTTTAATGTAGTAATAAGTAATGGAGGTTAATCTTGATAAACACTGGCATTATGGCACTACACACTGTACAAACTTAACCATAAATATAGAAACATTTGTACTACTGCAGAAATGTTAGTTCTACAACTGTAATGAATTTCTCATTTTAGCAAAGTGTATTCAGTAGGCTCATGCAATTATTACACTAGACAAATACAAAATACAAGAGTAAATTACTTTGGATTAAAGTCTTACTTGGTTCCTCTAGCTTAGCAATGTGAATTAGCGCGCGGTTCTTTGTACTGCTGAGGATTGACCCCAACCGTTGAAGGCACATACACAGATGATTCTCCCCGGCCACTGCATCTAGAGTCTCCTTTAGTTTATCAGTGTAGAATGCTGAGCAGCGTAGAAGCCAATTTAAAGAGTTCATAAGGGCCCGGCAAAGGCCAATGCATTCCTCTGCCTTCCCGTAACAGCTGACAGCGGAGAAGGATATATAATGAAATGGAAGAAGATTTATTTTTTAAAAAGTGCAAGATAAAAACCAATGCTTATGGATTCTTCGGTGTAATATCGAAGTCAAAATATAAAGCAAAAATACTGCAAATATAGAATCTAGCAGGCAGCAAATACAAACCTGAGGTTGTCACAAAACATATCCATTATTTCCAACAAAGACTGGATGCAGAGATCTCTGGAGAAGTCATCAAACTGTGGAGAAAGGAAGAAACATTACCATTAGAAGGTTTGCCAAATTAGCACAGCCAAAATGTGTGGTCCTATGGATTGGTTTGTATCCTGAACCTTTTTCCTTTAAAGAAAAAAGGGAATATTCCATGGAGAGAGCATGCTATAAGTGGAAATGGGTTCCATTTTGCTATTCTCCACTGCAAGTCCTTGAACCTAATTTTATATACAAAAAGGCAGAAAGAATGCAATTCACTGATTAAACTTGGCTATTTGAATGTAACAACTGGATACAACAGGGATAGGCAACCAGTAGATCTCCAGATGATTTAAAACTACAACTCCCAGAATTCCCTAACTAAAGAGTGCTTGTAGAGGAAGGCTGGGAGTTGTAGTTTTCAAACATCTGGAGATCTACTGTTTGCCTATCCCTGGGATACAACATACCTTGCTGATTGCTGTAAGGACTGTAGAATAAGATACCATCTGAAAGAAGAAAAAAAGCCACAATTTATGCAAAAGTTATTGAAAGCTTCTAAAATAATTGCGTTACTTTAGAAAAAGCGCCCAGTACCTGAGAATTGATGGCATACTTAAGATATGACAGGATAAGAGGGTTGGGAGCAGGACCAATCATGGCTTGATCTAAGAGGGCTTCTAAGAAATTAAAGAGGTGGAATTAGTACAATAGCAAGAGAATGAATGATGTGTCAATACCATTGATTATGGTGGGTGGCCTGTAAATAAATTATAGTGGAGTTACGGACTGGAGTATGCTTTTATGTACATTTTTGCAAAATATGTAATTTAAACAGCTAGACCACTAGATACATTATTTGTGGTGCAACACAGTGAAAAGTTGTTTTATAATGCAATGGTATTCCACAAGAGGTTACAACTGCGCAGATTGATTGAGGGCACAATCTCAATATAAGAGATATTAGACAAAGTGAATAATGATTTGCCTATAAAAAAATTTTTCATTTAAAGGGATTTAGGTTTTTGGCATTAAAACCCCATGTCAGACGCAGTGAAAAGCGAGGTAAAATACTGAAGTTACCTACCAAAATAACATGTGCATTCCTCACCTGCTAAATTGAGTATATCCCATGTAACTCCTTTGGGAAAGAATTTCTTCATATTGATAGCCCACTGATAGTCACTCCATCGTTCCTTCCAGGCTTGCAGGATGGCCTGCTTCAGATTGACAAGTTTCATATTGAACAGCTGTGAAATGGTACATAAATTAATAGTGCAAGTACACAATGTCTTATAATAATCACTGTACACCTTGCTGTTACCAGGTTTATATATATTACACACAATACAAGGATTGTGGAAGCACTCCAATTAGGCTAATTAACAACTACATTTAGCAGCAGTGCTACTGATCTGGTCAAACAGTTATACAAACATAGAAAAGATAATCAATGCACATTCCTTGTATGTGGCCTAGGAATGTGCATTGATTAGCTTATATATTGATTCGGTAGCTGTTAAGCTGTAGAACCAGAGAGAGGCTACTTACATCCATTTAGGTGGTAGGTATAAGGATCCATTCTGAACTTGCTCTCCCTTTCCACTCCCAGCAAGTATCCAGGGGGAGGCTCAAATGGGATAAGTCTGAAAGTCCCCAGGCAATCCCACTGCATAATATGATCAAACACGCACATACTCTCCCATTTCAATTTGACCTGCCAGCTTTTCACATGCTTAAAAACTACAACTCCCAGCATTCCCTGGCTGCACAGAATGCTGGAAAATTTATTTTTCATACATTCTGGAATAAAGCCCTTTTACTGACTTATAGACATTAAAAGTCCATGCTTTAGCAATTCCTACCCAAGGATTTGAAAATGCACGTTTGAAAACTACATCTCCCAGCATTTTCTGTTGGCAGCAAGTTTCTACTTTATGTCCACTTACTGTATAGCAAACAGAAACTGGATTGTCTCATTACTTTCTATGGAGAGGGGAGGGGGAGTAAGTGTGAGAGTCTGAAGAATTTTCTAATTGGCTAAGACTGTCAAATGTTTTACAAACAGCTCATAACTGGGTGTAATACAGGAACTTCCTTACACTTCCTGTCTTGTCATGTACAGTGCCTAAGATAATTTTCTGATTTGCTAACAGTAGAAGATCAGAACCTCTCATTGGATGTTAGTAAAATTCCACTTCCTTTTAGTGTCCCAATTCCAGTTACTTTTAGAGACCCTGTAGAAATCCAAGAGGTGGAGCTTAACCTACCATTTTGAGTTTTCCATTCAAACTTAGGGGTTTCAAGTAAAGTAAGTATAATTTATTAATTGTATATCGTTTGTTTCAAGTAGTAGGTAGTAGTACTATACTTTGTATGGTGTTATTTCTTATGGTGATTTTGATTAAAATAGTGATAATTACACACATACATATACGGTAGACCTTTCCTATGTGTAATACAGTAATATACCCCCACCTAATTGGTTGCTCCTAAAAACTCAATGCAATCTCCGTAAAAATATAAATGTATTTACACAATATAAGGGACAAATAAATTATATATATACTAGCAAAATTGTGCCTGTTGGTGCACAATGGAAATTATGTGTGTGTATGGTTTGCTATGTGTGGATATAGTGGGTATAGAATAGGTATATTTTAAACTGTTACTCAGACAGTCACCAGCTTCCAGAGAAACCAAATAGGATAATCCTGCAGGTCTGAGAGTAGACCCAGGCAATTCTGCTACACTGTGCGGTTGAAACTAAACATGTGGTGATGGTACCTCATATATTATAACAGAGGGTACCTCACAGCATCATGTTATTGTAATAGCATTGCCCTAATAATCTAACGTATAAACAAACATTTCTCATTCCCAGTTTACCTAGAGAAATTGATTTATCCTTTATATACTCTTATACAGATCTAATTGAAAAAAGTTGCTTCAGAGCAATTTTTAATAACTGATAACTGCTTTTTATTTCAGTATTACAGTAAATACTTGGTATACCTGCCTGGCTTTACCACTAAGCAAAAGGCTAAGGACTTGCAAGCGAGCACCTTCATTCCAACCATTAATAGTGGCTGCCAATTCAAATTGTTCTAGCCAATCAGTCCACTCCCTAGCTCCTCCCCAAGCTAATAAAAAGGCCTCCCCATCCATCCTACCTCTGTCTTTTTCTCTCCTGTCTCACCAAAGGCATCATCTGTACAGCTCCCCCCTCCTTTCTACAAGCGGTCTAAGCCTCTCTACCCGCTGCGAAGTCCTTACCTCACACTCACGTAAGGGTAAGGAGCGCCACCATGTTACTACGCAGAAGTCTCGCGAGTCGAGTGACATCATCGCGCTAGCCGAGTCTCTGACCAGGAAGTGCGGGAAAATTCAATTTCACGGCAGCATGGTGTCCCAGTCTGTGTTTGTGACTGGAGATGTGTATCCAGAAATCGGCACTCCTGTACCTCACCAGTACCTTGCCTGTATTCTGCCAGACTGGGAAGGACTTTGCTGTGTTAGCAGGGGTTCTGCCTGCTTTTTGTGAGTGCTGTTTTTTCAGAGGCTCGATTTAGTGTGTTACCTTGTGCTTACCAAACTTCTCATGTTTTTCAGTGCCTGCTTCATCAGGTCTTCAAGCAAGAGAGAGA
The DNA here is from genome assembly GCA_019447015.1 of Hymenochirus boettgeri. Taxonomy (NCBI): domain Eukaryota; kingdom Metazoa; phylum Chordata; class Amphibia; order Anura; family Pipidae; genus Hymenochirus; species Hymenochirus boettgeri. The sequence goes on along the minus strand of CM033476.1, from coordinate 65,086,292 downwards.
TCAGATTCCATGGGGTGAGAGGATTTCTTAAAGAGAGAGTACACAATAGGTTTTGTGTTATATATAACCTAAAACTATTTGTGTTTCAGATCATTGAGAGAGACATCGCTCCAGAGAGTGTGCTACTTGTGACAATCCAGCTATCAGAGGATACAAGCTATGTTCCATCTGTATGGCATCTAAATCCAACCAAGGAAACTATGCTGACTCAGGTTCAGACCATAGTTACACCCAGGGCCCTCAGGAGAACCCCCGTCTATCGGCACCTCTCTCCTAATCGTCTGGTAACTGAACTAACTGAATTAGGAGAGCTCATAAATAGAGAAGGCTTTGGGTCAATTAGTAAAGAGGATGAGAAAATCTCTTAAAATCACAGAACCATCTACTCCAAGTACATCTGATCTAATGTTCACTATCAAAAAAGATGACTCCTCTTCTTTCTATGTCCATGATCTTATCAGAGACATCATTCTCAAGCAATGGGAGTCGCCAGACAGAAGGTTTTCTATGTCTCAGAACTTTGGGAACACTTACCCTTTGCCTTCAGCTGACTCGGCATGCTGGGACAATATTCCCAGGTGAATACACCTATAATCAAAGCATCAAAACCTTCATCTTTAGTGTCTGAAGAATGAGCTTCCCTCAGAGACCCGATGGACAAGAGAGAGGAATCTTCCCTGAAGAAGATCTATCTACTGGAAGGGGCGGCTCTGAGACCATCTATCGCCATTACTAGCCTGGCTAGAGCCAACAAGATTTGGATCCATGAATTAGAAGATGGAATCAAGAATGGAGTTCACAGAGAGACTCTATCCTCCATGATGAAATACATCAAAATATCCAATGAGTTCATATCTGAAACGTCCATAGATTCCATCAGACTCACTGCCAAGTCTATGGGAGCCTCAGTTGTAGGCAGGAGGGCAATCTGGCTCAGGCAATGGAAGGCGGACGCCCAATCCAAACAGGGACTTGCGTCCATTCCTTTCAAAGGCAGCATGCTTTTTGGTAGCAAGCTAGAAGACCTCATTGAAAAGAATTCCTCCAAACAGAGCCTCCCTTCCGCCAGGCAACAGAGACATGTATTTCCATCCTTTACTGCTAACCTTAGAGAGGTGAGGCAATACCGACCAGGAAGACCCTTTAGCCAAAGTGGGGCATGGAACTCCAGTTTAAGCCAGTCCTTTCGAGGAAGAGGCGCCAAGCCCAGATCACGGCAATTATGAACGTCAAGGAGTCCACCTGTCGAAAGTGGGGGGCAGGCTGTCCCTCTTTCACAGGGCTTGGGCTCGGATCACCTCAGACACATGGGTTCTACAGATCATAGACCAAGTGTATCAGCTTCATTTCCATTCTCCACCTCCAACAAACAGGTTCCTCTATTCTACCGCTCCGAAACCTCGTCAAGCCCAAGAAAGCCTCTGGTTGGTCCTGTCTTCCTTAATCAAGAAGGGCATTATAGAACAAGGTCCTTCATCAGAAATCAGAAAGGGGATTTACTCCCTGTCAGGAGCGGCAGTTCGCTGGGCACGTGATCTGACAAATCAATCGGTACTCGCTGCCACCACTTTAAGTTATGGCCTTAAAGACGCCATAAAAAAAACTCTTGACTCTCACTGACTATGCACACCCCTGTCCTGGCAGCTAAATGGTTAACTCTACACCATTCACTCCAGCAACTAACTGGTTAATTAGCATCAGTCCTTCACAAGCAGTCACAGAGTTAATTAGCATTTACACTGCAAAACATTCCATTTCCATTTCATTCAACCACATATAAACTTATCAGAGGCTAACTGAGTTCTTTTAGAGCAAAACTTATTAAATTTTAGATTTAATATTCCAAAAGGTGGACAGTGCATATAATACAAAAATAAAACAAAATGGTGTTATAATAAAATGACATACAATAGGTACAACAGTTATATAAAATAAAAAGGATAAAAATATTCACAGACCCTACTCACTAGAAGAAGTCCTGGATCCCGGGGCAGGAAGAAACATCGGGTCCATATACACGGTTTTAGCATGTCCCCTCAGTATGAACACAGTTATAGGGGCTACAAGGATTTTTAAACCCTTTGATGAACCACTCCCATCCTGGTATACATGAGGTGGGAGTGTCTAGGAATGTCCAGATTTACGACTAGCCAAAAGCATTCATTCCCCCTCATTTAAGCAGATTCCATTTAAATGTAGATGTGTACATTGTACTGGGATATTGACCACATATTACTCTCCTGTATTATCAATTCCTCCAGTACCAAACATGACCTGTGTGTAATCCATATTTGCCAAGATATTAATAACTCGCCTTGGCAAGGGAATAAGGACTCCATGTTGGGTATGATTTTGAGGGGCCTCCTTATCAATTCACAAATATAATATTGGTTTCTGTCTCACATATTCCAAATACATTTATTTCCATGTATGGTTGTCCTTAAAATTACCTTTTAGGGTACCCACCAGGCTCCTAGCTGAAGAGAATTCCAGATACACGGTTCGGCCCCACATTGTCTGATAAAGAAGATCTGGTTCCATGCTTCATGGAATGGTATTTTTATTGGTCCTTTGCAAGAACTTATACCAATAGTTAACCCATTCTTGCCAAGTCACTACACACTTTCCTGACACTCCCCCTTATTCCTAAAAAGGAAACCATTGGTGGAATTTCAGGCCATTCTAAACTTGAAATACCTCAACCAATTCTTACAAATAAAAAAGTTCAGAATGGAAATCCTGAGATCAGTAACCATGCAACTCCTCCAGGGAGATTGGATGTCCAAAGTGGATATTCAGGACGCCTACCTACACATCCCCATTCACAGAAAGTATCTCTGATTCTGTGTATGAAATCTATATTTCCAATACAAAGCCCTTCCATTCGGGTTGGCCACAGCCCCCAGAGTCTTTTCCAAAGTTCTCAGCCCCATGATTGCCCATCTCAGGCTTCAAAGTATCCAAATTTACTCATACTTAGACGATATTTTAATCAAGGCAAGGGACCAGCAAACTATCAACATTCATACCCTTATGACCCTTCAGTGTCTGAGGGAACTAGGTTGGATTCCAAACCTGGAAAAATCTTGCCTTCATCCATCCCAAAACCTTTTTCTGGGGAACCTCATTAACACCTGGAACATGACAGTGTCTCTTCCACAATCCAAGAAGGACAACAGAGTTGTGGGAAATAGCGAGGAAAATCTTACATTGGGCAGAGAATCACCTATCAGATTTAAGCTCATCCCATATTCCTGGTGTAACCAACAGACAGGCAGACTTCCTCAGCAGGAATGTGCTGCTGCAGGGAGAATGGAAACTAAATCCTCGGATCTTCAACCAGATCATTCAGACCTGGGGAACTCCATACATAGACCTGATGGCCACCAGGCACAACACCCAGCTGGATAGATTCTGCTATCGTTACCCAGACGTCAGGGCATTCACAACAGACGCCTTTTCGATAAAATGGTCATTTCCTCTAATGTATGTTTTTCCTCCAATGTATGTTTTTACCTGAGGAAGGGACAGTGCGTCCCGAAACGTTGTGTATGTTGTTGAAATAAACACACCTGGATTCACCTGATTAGTGTGCTCCCCCATCATTATTCTTGTGCTATAGAACTGTTTGGTCCTTGGAGTGGAGGGCTAGGGGGATAGCACCTAACTATTTGTCTGGCAAACAGCCAACATTGGTGTGCTGGAGTGTACCCTGAATTTTGCTGTTTCCCTCCAATAGCCATCATCCCGAAGGTTTTAAAGAAAATCAGAGAGGACAGAGCAAAGGTAATATCCATTCTCCCTTGATGGCCGAGGAGGGCATGGTTCTCTTGGACTCTTCAGCTTTGCCTAGCCCCTCCTATCAAGCTTCCGATAATGAGGGACCTTCTACTTCAGGGTCCAGTGGCCCTTTAACATCCAAAACATCTCCACTTGACGGCATGGTTATTGAGACCTCCAACATGAAAAACAGAGGCCTTTCCAAAGCTACAATATCTACCCTGATGGCGGCTAGGAAAACCTCCACCACCAAAAACTGCTATAGAACTTGGGAAACATTCTGCAAATGGTGTAAAACAGCCTGTCGAAATCCTATGTTCCAGGGAAATAAGAAAGGACAACAACCATCTACAATGACAATATCGGCCTGGATCACGTCACTCATTAGACAAACATATAAACTAAATGCTGTACAGCAACCCGACAGGGTGACAGCACATTCCACCAGGGCAATGGCAACAGCCTGGGCCTTTGCAGCAAGGTGTTCTCCAGCTGAAATATGTAAAGCTGCTACTTGGACATCTATGTCCACATTTGTTAAACATTATGAGCTAGATGTACAAAACAGGCTTGACTCAAATTTTGGGTTATCAGTCCTAAGCGCAATAAATAAAAAATAATAATTATAGCATCCCAACCCTATTGTCAGTATTTCTTTTTATAAATTACGTTGGAAATCCCATCAGATCCACTGCCGTTAGTAGGACCAGGGAAATGCGAAAATCAATTCAAACTTACCGAGATTTTCTTTTCCTGGTCCAAAGAACGGCAGTGGATGACTTCCCTCCCTCTAAATTATACTAAGTAATTTGTATTTTCTACAGATCAGGAGTAAAAGACATGAGAGCTTGGGGGAGGAGCAGACTTTTTATCAGCTAAGGTAGGAGGCCTGTTGGGGGTGTGAACAAAGGGAGGTTAACCCATCAGATCCACTGCCGTTCTTCGGACCAGGAAAAGAAAATCTTGGTAAGTTTGAATTGATTTTTGCATATCTCTTACTGTCCAGCAAACAGCAGCTCTCCTTTGTTTCTATTGAGAGGGGAGGGGTGGGGTGAGAGACGGTCACATAAGTCTTGCAACTTCCTACTAACAAATCCTACTAACACTCAGAAAATGTTTTGATTGGCTAACACTGCTGTCAATCTAATATTAAGCACACCATTGGATACAACACTAAAAGGGAAGTGAGAAATATGTTCATTTGTAAGTTTCCTTTGCCTCCCTGTAAAACTTCCTGGGGTGTGGCTTAACAGTACATTTTGAAGATACCATTACAAAACAGGAGTGGGGACTACTAAGTACTTTATATTTATTTATAGATTTTGCCTTATTTACATTTCTATATATTTTAATTATCATTACTACATATTTGTTAATATTGATACAACTATTTCTTTAGTGCTTGAAAAAAACACAAACACTGTCCCTATGTATATTACTTTTACCCACCCCCACTAACATAGTACCTCCAAAAAAAACCAATGTATTCCCTGTGAAATTATAAATGTATTTATATAATATAAGGAATATATATATATACTAGCAAAAGTGTGCCCATTGGTGCACAATGGAAATTATATGTGTGTATGTTTTGCTATGTGTGGATATAGTGGATGTAGAATCTTTACACGGGTATATTTTAAACTGTTACTCAGACACCAGCTTTCAGAGGAACCAAATAGGATAATACTGCAGGTCTGAGAGTAGACCCAGGCAATCTTGCCACAGTGTGTGGTTGAAACCAAACATGCTAGGTTAATACTGATTAGTATTCACCACGGCCCTATTAATCTAACGTATAAACAAACATTTCTCATTCCCAGTTTACCTAAAAAAAGTGGCTTTACCACTGAGCAAAAGGCTAAGCACTTGCAAGAGAGCACCTTCATACCATTAATAGTGGCTGCCAATTCAAATTGTTCTAGGCAATCAGTCCACTCCCTAGTTACCCCATCAAATAGATTAGGTTTAAAAATAGGTTTGGCAATTGGGCTTGGTAGAGCTACTGAGTCTAAATTGGGGAATTTTATCTGAAGGTACAAGGACAGGAGAATTTAAATCAATACTTTCAGTAGCAGCCTCCACAGCTTAATACAGAGAACAAATATACAAAGAAAACAGGGAGAATAAATGGTGTTACCAGCACCGCTGCCACCAATTTGTACCAGATCACTGATTTATGGAAGGATTATGGGTAGCATGGCACACAGTGGGTTACTCTGGTGGTCTGGCACAAAGCAGTGCACATAAACAGGTTGCCCACATAACATATGCAGTAATCAGGAGTCTTTGTCTATGGTGCACCACTTTGAATATTAACCAGGGCAGTATATTGTTTGTCCTTATAAGTTGGTGAACACTTATCTGTTGCCTCAGAGTCTGTATCCAATAAGGTAAATTGTCTGTCCAATAATCTGTCCTCCCAACTGGTTGTAACAGGATCTTATACACAGGATCTTGTATTGCAGTCAATATCTCTCCAAAGCACACACCACAATCTACTTTCACTTTGTCTTCCTAGCCATAAAGAGCAGGGATGTCTTGTCTTTTATCACTCACTGACACCACCTCCCCCCCCCCCCCTGCGGCTGGAGGTGTATATAAGGAGCCTTGCTGTATATTCCATTACAATACACATCACGTCCTGTGTAGCAGACAGAAACTTTTATTGGATTTCACTTCCTTTCACATGGAGCAGACATAGGGGTGTGGTTTAACCTCCCATTTTGACCATTCCATGTTGAAATAGGGATTTCAGCTTTGTAAGTAAGTTTATGTATTTAGTTTTGTACCTAATATAAGTCAGTGCTATACTTTATATACCGTATATACTCGAGTATAACCGAGTTTTTCAGGCTGTAAATCAGCCTGAAAAACCGACTTCGGTTTATACTCGAGTCAGTACTTACTTACTAGAAATCCGGCAACTCGCTAGCTCCCTGTAAGATGCGCCGGCTGACGTCACTACTCGGCACCGAGTAGTGACATCAGCCGGCGCATCTTACAGGGAGCTAGCGAGCTGCCGGATTTCTAAAGTGTGTAACATACCGGTAAATTGAAATGCAGCAGATTCAGCCATGTCCAGATTATGGGAGGGAACCCTGGATTTCCAGTGAAGTGATGAAAACCATTCATTGCTCCGGGGAAGAGGAAGGAGATAGGAAGGAGTGGGAAGCCCACAGAAGGTACTGAACTTGGTGGGAGGGTGAGAGTGCAGATGTTTGGAAACTACAACTCCCAGCTACTAAAGCATGCTGGGAGTTGTAGTTTCCAAACATTTGGAGTGCCAAGGCTTTAGTTGTCTTTTAAATGGACAGCAGAATTCTCATACAGTAATAGCAATATCCAGTATATCTATTACTGTATGGTAATAGAAATCTGCTGTTCATTTAAAGGGCAACTAAAGCCTCAAAACAATACAGAATCAGAGGCAGTAGTGGTCATAATTTCTACACTCAGTTTATACTTGAGTCAATCACTTTTACTAGTTTTTTTAGGTGAAAATATGTACCTCTGTTTATACTCGGGTCGGTTTATACTCGAGTATATACGGTACATTTACTGATGGTCATTTAAATAGTAATAGTGAGATAGTACACACATACATATACAACTTTCCTATATGTAATATCCCATACCCCCCACCACATTGGTAGCTCCTAAAAATGTATATATGGGATATATATATATTTATATATATATATATATATATATATATATATATATATATATATATATATACACACACACAGAATCCAATGCACTGCTGGGTTTTCTTGAACAACAACAAAATTTATTAAAGTGCAAGGCAACGTTTCGATCAGAGTTCTAGGACCTTTATCAAGCCAGAACTTGGACCAAAACATTGCCTTGCACTTTAATACATTTTGTTGTTGTTCTAGAAGACCCAGGAGTACATTGGATTCTGTCTATGTTTATATTTGAGAAGTCATATACACCAACTTGAAGTGTGTGTGCCTATATCTCCAGAATATATATATTTTTTTTTTTTCATACACTAGCAAAAGTGTGCCTGTTGGTACACAGTGGAAAATATGGGTGTGTATGTTTTGCCAGAAGTCTAAGTGGAATAAAGTTGCAGGTCTAAGAACCCAAGCAATCCTGCCACAATGTGCAGTTCAAACTAAACAGCACCACTGGGCAACCTGAGACCCTATACAGGATCCAGATTAACATGCTAGATGCATACTTATTAGAATTTACTACACCAAGTTCCAGATTTACAGTTGCTATGGGGTTAGGATTTGGGAGCACAGGACACGGATTAGCTTTATAATTTAAGAAGGTGGGGTTAAAGAAGCTAAAAGCTCTCCACAGAGTATAACATGAAATAGAGCTTTCTTATAACAGAAGGTACCTCACAGCCTCATGTTATTATAATAGCATTGCCCTAATAATCTAACATATTTCTCCCTCCCAGGTTACCTAGAGAAACATGCAAAGTATAATCTTTTATATCATTTTCCCTACATACACATCACTTCCTGTGTAGCATACTGAGCATTTTTTTGATTGGCTAAGATTGTCACATTTTTTACAAATGGCACATCATTGGATGTTATACTGACATTACCACCTCCTTTCATTATCCACATGGAGGCCCCTTAGTAGTCACAGGGGTGTAGTTTAACCTCCCATTTTGACCATCCCATATTAAAATAGGAATCTCAGCTCTGTAAGTAAGTTTATATATTTTGTCTTGTACCCAATACAAGTCAGTGCTATACTTTATATACATTTATAGACTGTCATTTAAATGGTAATAGTGAGATAGTACACATGGATAGATAAATGCTTATTTTGTATGCTAAATTCTAACACTACCATCTGTTGCAGCTGAAACGGAGACTCCCAGTTTGAAATGTTTTTTAAATCTTGTAATGTCTAATTTTGGTAATCTTGTGCAAGATGTAGCTTCAGTTTTCTTTTATTAGCCAACAGAGGGGCAACCAATGTGGTCTGCTGCTATAGCGAATATGCTTCAAGGTTTGATGTGGTGTGTGAGAGGATGTTATAGGAACGCCCAGGGTAAGGCATCAAAACAGCATTGTACTGTACATGGCAGACAGTTGGTGTCGAAGGCCCCTCCACATCTATTCAGGCTTGGTTTCTTTATTTTCACTAAAATGGCCTCCTTGACACCTCTCTTGAAACAGTCCTGTTCCTTTGAAAGGATGTAGACATTACAATCTTCAAAGTTATGTCCTTTTTCGTTAAGATGCAGGTACACGGTTGATACCTGATCTTAGGAATTGGCTCTTCTGTGCTGGGCCATACGTTTTGACACCTTACCCTGGACGTTCCTATAACACCTCTAACTGAATACAACAGATACACCATGATCTGGATGAATGAGAACTTTGACAAGTACATTGTATATTATATAATGGTCAATGCACCCCTTTTGTAACCTATTAGTTTTAAGCTGGGTACACACATCACAGATGTTTGAAAGATGACAGACTGGATCTGCAAGATCCTGTCTGTCATGTCACAAAGAGATGGGTACACACATTCGAGCGTTCTCTCTATACACAGCATATAGAGAACATTCGGGACTGCATGTTTCCCACAACCGCAGCCTACTCCCCTTTACTTTAATACAGGGAGAAGCCCGGGGACGAGGGACATTTTCGATCTTTTCCAAAAGACTGTGAGGCCATCAGGAACGTTCAGTGACCTCGCTACTGTTCGGAAAATGTGCTACACAAAGTAATAATATATCGGCACTTTACCTGCACACCTGTAGCTTTTTAGGGGCTGGGCCTGGATCACACTAGCACAGTGCCATGGTATCATGTTCCCACTACGCATGGTGCGCTCCTCTACTTTATTGGACTACAGGTGCGCCAGACTCTGTAGATTGCATGCGCTTCAATAAACACAGATATGCAGACACGCAGCACACATATGCACAGCAGCTCATTAAAATAACCTGTGTGTGCTAGTGGGACCTTAAGGCACAACCAGAACCACTATTTGCAAAAACAGTGATGCCGATACCTTGGCATTTCAGATGTATTGCATTCTGAAAACAAGGCATGCTGGGAGTTGTAATCTGTAGTTCCAAGGTTGGACATCCCCACAGCTTGTGTGTTAAGTATATAATCCAATGTTATCACTTTATACCAGGGATAGACAACCAGTAGATCTCCAGATGTTTAAAAACTACAACTCCCAGCATTCCTCTATAAGGACTCTGTACTGGGAGTTGTAGTTTTTAATCATACTGGTTGCCTATCCCTGCTTTATACAATGGGATCCAACCAGTTTTTTTTCTAAGGATAGCGGGTCTGCCCGCTAAGTGCAGTGGAATGTCCGAGACCTGGGCTGTGCGCTGTACCTTTCAAAGGACAAATCCTGTGTGCGGCGGAGTCGCGACAGTAAATTCTAACAAGCTGTCCTGATCATAATCGGTGCCGGTCCATAGTTAAAGCTGGAAGTGCTTGTGCGGCACCACGTCCCTGTACGCACTTACGCACGCACTGGGAGGGGCTAAGACTTGCATCCGACCTAGAGAGAGTCTGTCAGTGACTGCGCATGTGCGAATCTCCCTGCGGTGATGCAGTTTAACCGGAAGAGCGAATTTACACACAGGTTGTAAGTTGAGCTCAGCTATTCTTACTGAGGGGCTATGTACTATGACCTGGTTGTGTGTGTTTAAATAACTTTAATTAAATAACATCTGCATGCAAAGAATAATGAATAAGTCCAAAGATGGTATGGAACAATCAGTGTAAAAAACGACATTTATATTACAATATGAGCACTTTTTATATATTGACATTGTATCAGTGCTTATTTGAGCTTTGGTGATACATATTCAGTATTACCCTACCCTACCGTACACACGTGTGCGATCGCAGGGCCAACCTGTGACACACATCTTGTGGGTGAACAGCTGTCTTGGACAACTATCGGTTGGTCGATGGGGTGCTGTATTTCCGTTCATTCAGGCATTGATGATACGTAATAGCAGATTACCCAGCCAAACATCCATTAACTAACTGATTGTTGGCCATTTGCCTCCCAATTCTGCATGGCCGGTCAGTCTGTGATTGCACAAATGTACGGAGCTTTACTGCAGGAAGGGATAATCTTTAGTCTCAGTTGGCCTGTTTGCATTGAAGCCAGAAGTTGGTGGGCCCTAAAGCAACGTACACGCGTCAGATTTTTTGGCAAGAAGAGCCCAAAGAAAGATCGACGAACAGTTGCCATTATACCAATCGGATATTAACGATCGTTTAATGATCAGTTTACTAACCGTTAAAGGAGCGGTATCGCTTAAAAGCATTATTTTTATTGCCCTAAATAAAAAGTTTATTACGTAAATATTTTAGCCAGAGTTATTAATTATATTCATTCATACATTTTTTCTAATTATATATCATACATATAACTGGAAAACTATATTGTGTAATAATCAGTAATAATTTAATTTTGAGCAATAAATCAGACCCCTTTATATAGTAACATTGTAATTGAGGCTGAATAAAGACATACGTCCGTCAAGTCTAACCCTACGGAACAGTTGATCCAGAGGAAAAAACAGGTTAAAAGGGGGGGGGGGTTTCCTTCCTTCCATCGGAAAGTATCCCTGGATCAACCAGAACTGCAGTATATGTATTAATTAGTTTTAGAAATATATGATTGGTAATAGGGATAGGTATATATGATTGGTAATTCCTAACTCCCAATATTGTTTCTGTGAGGAGCACCAGCCCAAAGAAAACTGATTCTGCCAGTCTTCCTCCTGGCTTCAGCATTATCTTTAATACAGGAAAAGTCCAGGACTAACCTGGCAAATGAAAACTGTTAGTGCTGCAGCTCCTCAACGAAATGATATTGTGGGAAAAATCAATCCAACCTCCCTGCCCCAGGTACTTTCCATTTTTAAACAGTTAATTTTTAGAGTATAGATATCCTTTAACATAGAGTTATTTATGGTGTAGGTGGCACCAGGATGGTTAAACCCTAAATGCATCACCTTACATTTATCAACATTGAATCTCATCTGCCATTCTGCTGCCCATTTTGATAATCTTGCAGCACTTGCACATCATTTGAAATTTCCAAAGCTCTGCATAGTTTAGTGTCATCAGCAAACACAGAGACCTTGCTCTCAATGCCCCCTTTTAAGCCAGTTATAAACAGATTAAACAGAAGTGACCCCAGTACAGAACCCTGAGGCACTCCCTTTAATGCAAACAGGTCAGTAGCTGGGTAGTAAATCGCACACCACCACCCTAATTAAAAGCAAATTGGTGGCAGAACATTATTATAATATTCTGCATTCCATTTGTATTTAAAGGGGAGGCTGATTGGGCAAAATATAAAAAATAAAAGTAAGACAAATGATATAAATATATACATCCTCTAAGTTCCATGAATTATTTTACTACAATATTTGATTGATTAAACCTTGCTGTTCAGTACTACCATCTGGCAGTGTATTTTCGGTTATAAGGATCACCAGGTACCAGTGTATTATTGATTGCCAGGGTACCACGTGGCAGTGTATTTTTGGTTATCATGATTACCAGGTACCAGTGTTTATGATTCCAGGCTACAATCTGGCATTGTATTTTTGGTTATCAGGATTACCAGGCAACCATTTATTATTGATTGCCAGGTACATGTGGCAGTGTATTTTTGGTTATCAGAGATTACCAGGTACCAGTGTATTATTGATTGCCAGGGTACCATGTGGCAGTGTATTTTTTGTTTATCAGGATTACCAGGTACCAGTGTATTATTGATTGCCAGGTACCACATGGCAGTTGATTTTTGGTTATCAGGATTACCAGGTACCAGTGTTATTATTGATTGCCAGGCTACCATTTGGCAGTGTATTTTGGGTTACAGGATTACTAGGTACCAAGTTTATTATTGATTTGCCAGGCTGCCATGTGGCAGTGTATTTTTGGTTATCAGGATTACCAGGTACCAGTGTATTAATGATTGCAAGGGTACCACGTGGCAGTGTATTTTTGGTTATCAGGATTACCAAGGTACCCAGTGTATTATTGATTGCCAGGTACAACGTGGCGTGTATTTTTGGTTTCAGGATACCAGGTACCAGTGTATTATTGATTGCCAGGCTGAACCATGTGGCAGTGTTTTTTTGGTTATCAGGATTACAGGTACCAGTGTATTATTGATGCCAGGTACCACGTGGCAGTGTATTTTTGGTTATCAGGATTACCAGGTCAGGTGTATTATTGATTGCCAGGCTACCATCTGGCAGTGTATTTTTGGTTATCAGGATTACCAGGTACAGTTTATATTGATTGCCAGGGTACCATGTGGCAGTGTATTTTTGGTTATCAGGATTACCAGGTACCAGTGTATTATTGAATTGCCAGGGTACCACGTGGCAGTGTATTTTTGGTTATCAGGATTACCAGGTACCAGTGTATTATTGATTGCCAGGCTACCATTTGGCAGTGTATTTTTTGGTTATCAGGATTACCAGGTACCAGTTTTTTTGATTGCCGGCTACCATGTGGGCGGTATTTTTGGTTATCAGGATTACCAGTACCAGTGTATTATTGATTGCCCAGGTAACCACGTGAAGGTGTATTTTTGGGTTATCATGATATACCAGGTACCAGTGTATTATGGATTGCCAGGCTACCATCTGCAGTGTATTTTTGGTTATCAGATTACCAGGTACCAGTTTTATTATTGATTTGCCAGGGTACCATGTGGCAGTGTATTTTTGGTTATCAGGATTATCCAGGTACCAGTGTATTATGATTGCCAGGGTACCACGTGGCAGTGTATTTTTGGTTATCAGGATTACCAGGTCCCAGTGTATTATTGATTGCCAGTGCTACCATTTGCAGTGTATTTTTGGTTATCAGGATTACCAGGTACCAGTTTTTATTGATTGCCAGGCTACCATGTGGCAGTGTATTTTTTGGTTATCAGGATTACCAGGTACCAGTGTATTATTATTGCCAGGGTACCACGTGGCAGTGTTTTTTTGGTTATCAGGATTACCAGTACCAGTGTATTATTGATTGGCCAGGCTACCATGTGGCAGTGTATTTTTGGTTATCAGATTACCAGGTACCAGTGTATTGATTGCCAGGCTACCATGTGGCAGTGTGTTTTGGTTATCAGGATTACCAGGTACCAGTTGTAAGGAGACATACTTACCTTCTCCTCCGTCGCTCCGGTCCCTCCCAGATGGCGCGCCCAGTCTCTCCCGTCGCACCGACGTCAGCACGCGCCATGCGCGTGACGTCACAAGGTGCGACGGTACGTTGCGTGACGTAAGTGACTCACGGAAGTGCGCCCGGCGGCGCGAAGATTCAAAAAGAAGCCGGAAACTGCAGGCAATGCCCGAAATAGCATCGCTTGCCCTGTTTGAGCCGGCTGGGTTCCCTGAATCGATTTGTACCTTATTTTCCCATTGGATCCTGTCTTGCCTCTCCTGTTTCCCCATTGATCCTTGCCTGTGAACTTGTGCCTGGATAATTCTATTATTCCCTGGACTTTATTCTTAATCTATATCTGTGAGCTGATTCCTGTGCTTGCCGTGCTGGTGGTGCCGATTTCCTTGTTTGGTCCTGACTTCGCCTGTCCTACAGGTAATCTTACAGTATTTCGGGCCATGGACCCCCCCGAGGACGCGCCTTTGGAACTTGGGGAGATCCTTCAAGGCATGCGGCTCGCATGGATGCATATGAAGCCCAGCAGAATCGCATAGGAAGGGCATTAGACACTCGCTTGTCACGAGCTCCGCCCGTACCTCCTACAGCTGGTGCTGCCTCAGTGGCACAACTCCCGTCTCCCCCTTTGAGATCCATAAGGAACCACGGATCTCCTCCTCCACGCTACAAAACGGAGACCCTCAAACTTGCAGAGGCTTCATCAACCAATGCCTGATCCAGTTTGAACTCCAACCCTCCCACTCTCGTGTCTGACCGTGCTAAGGTGGGATATATAATCTCCTTACTGGAAGGTAAAGACCTTGGAGTGGGCCTCACCCCCTTTGGGAGAAGAATTCTCCATTGGTAATAATACGGTGGAGTTCCTTGCCTCTTTTAAAACCATTTTTGATGCTCCTGGGTCGATCTACTACCTCTCTCCCCTCTCGCCTCTCTCCAATTGAAACAGGGGGTCCATAATGCCAGCGCCAATATGCCATTGACTCGTACCTTGGCGCAGAGGTCTCTTGGAAAATGAAGCACTAGTAGCCGCTTATTGGCAAGGTCTGTCTTGATAAGCTCAAAGATGACTTGGTTTCTAGAGACTTACCGACTAACCTAGATGAACTCATCTCCCTCAGCACTCAAGATAGATACTCGTCTCAGGGAGCGTCATTCTGAGAAAGAACATGGTCAGGAGATTTCCACTTTGGCTCCCCACTTCATCCCCTCCTCAGACTTCAGCTGATTTTCCCTCTACATAGAACGCTATTCAGATAGGAAGAGCCACCCTATCCGAACAAGAAAAACTTCGGAGGCGCACAGCAGGCTTATGCCTCACTGTGGAGGAAAGGGGCCATTTCGCAAAGAATTGTTCCCTTAAACAGGGAAACTCTCAGCCTAATCACGATAGGTGGACCCATCTAGGCGATATTCCTCATTCACCCTACAAGACTCTTTCCCGTTGTTCCTCTAGTTCTTCTTCAAATTAAACCACCACAAGCCCTGGACTCTTAGCATCCTTGACTCAGGAGGCAGCCGGCAAACTTTATGGACACACCTTTGCCAAACAACTAAATATTCCCCTGTTGCCACTGCCCAATCCTTCCCGTGTGGTTTTTCCATTGACGACAAACCGCTCTCCTCTGATGTATTATCCATGACCACGCCATCCATTTAGCCATGAAGATCGCGGTCCTCTACATTAAGAAGAAATCTCATTTCTTATCACAATTGTCCCTCCACGCCCCTGGTACTTTGGTCTCCCTTGGCTCCCGTCTCAATAACCCCTCACATAGACTGGCATACTAACAGTATAACACACTGAGTTTTACCTGCCAGACCAAATGCAATCTCCTCCTCTTCTATGATTGCCTGTTGGTTCTGTGACCCATAGAGTCCCTACCGTACAATATCAAGAATTAATTGCAGACGTCTTTTTGTAAAAGATGCAGCTGAAACCCTCCCACCTCATCGACCTTATGACTGCCCTATTGAATTATCCCATGGTTCTTTTCCCCCACGAGGACTACCTATCTATCCTCTTTCACCCTCGAACTAAATCTGCAATAATATATTCCAGGACAACTTACCAACGAGGGTTTATATCCGACCTTCCACTTCACCGCTGGAGCTGGATTCTTTTTGTGGAGAAGAAGGATGGGGCCCTTCGCCCTTGCATCGATTACAGAGTACTCAACAAGGTAACCATTAAAAATCACTACCCCTCTCCCTGATTGCTGAATTTTTTGATCAATTAAAAATGCCTCTTTCTTTCCAACTAGACCTCCGTGGAGCCTATAATTAATTTCGCATCCGACAGGGGATGAGTGGAAAACCGCCATCAACTCGTTGACGGACATTAAGAGTACCTTGGTGGATGCCCTTTGGCTCTGCAATGCTCCGGCTGTTTTTCAGGAATTGTCAACACGACCTGTTCCAGACCTTCTGGTCGCTATGTAGTGTCTATCTAGATGACATCTTAATTTTTCTGAGAACCTGCTTCCCATAGACATCATGTAAAAGAAGTCCTAGCTCGTCTTCGTCAAAACTCCCTGTATGCCAAATTGGAAAAATGTATCTTTGAAGTCCCCAAGATTCCATTTCTTGGTTATTAATTTTCTCAGAAGGATTTGAGATGGACCCAATCAAGATTTGCCGCCTATAAAGGAATGGCCTATACCTACCTCACCAAACAGTTCAAAGATTCATTGGCTTCGCCATTACTTATAGACAATTTATCAAAGGATTCTCTTCCCGTATATCCCCTATCCCTCGCCCTATCAAGAAGGTTGTAAACCTAGTTCTTGACCCCACAGCTTTGGAAGCCTTCAGCCTTTAGGAACTCATTTTCCTCTGCTCCTATACTCAACATGCTAACCTCTTCTTCCATTTTTTCTGAGTAGGTATGCATCCAATGGTAGCTGGGGCAATATTATCACAAAAACACGATCGGATGGCAAACTTCACCCCCTGTGCATTCTTTTCTAAAAAATTTCAGCATGAGAACAGATTATGAACATTGGAAACCGTGAACTTTTGGCCATCAAACTAGCTCTTGAAGAATGGAGGACACTTTTTGGAAGGTCTAATCACCCTGGTCACTATTTTTACAGATCATAAAAATCTTGAATTCATTCAATCACTTAAGAGGCTGAATCCCTCGGCAGGGGCCCGTTGGGCACTCTTCTTTTCCTCCCGCTTCAACTTCATTATCACCTTTCGCCTGGTTCTAGAAACAGGAAAGCGGATGCCCTGTCTAGAAGTTTCCTGGCTTCTGAAGTTTCCTCTGATCTGGAAGAACCCATCATACCTTCCTCTAGGGTCATTGCCTCTCTGTCCTACTCTCGCTTGCCCCTCGCTTCTATCCAGTCAATCCTCCGCACCGATCCATACTCCTATCGGTTTGATTATATACCCCAGAACCACAGACTAACCATCCTCAACAGACCCACAGCTCTAAACAGGCCGGTCATATCCTGGAATCCATAAGACATTACAACTCCTGAATCGTCTGGTTTGGTGGCCGTCATGACAAAAGACGTAAAAGACTTTGTATCGGCCTGTGTAATCTGTACTACATCAAAATCTGACCACTCCTGTCCCCCGGACTTCGGACCCTCCGACCCCCCACCGATCCGATCCCCTCCCACCCATGGAACTCATCTGCTATGGATTTTATTGGTGAACTTCCCCCGTCTAAAGGAAATTTGTGCATTTGGGTCGTGATGGGATCGCTTCAGTAAAATGGCACACTTTATTCCTCTCCCCAAGTTCCCCTCTGCTCCTGAAAACTGGCTCAACTTTTCATCTCCATCTATATTTTTTCGCCTTCATGGTTTACCCTGCCAAAATAGTCTCTGACAGGGGAACCCATTTGTTTGCAAAATTCTGGAGAGCCCTCTGCTGCAAAATCCTAGGGGTTTCACTTCAGTTCTCCTCTGCCTAACCACCCCAATCCAATGGGGCAGCTGAACGTCTAATCAAGCACTTGAAACAGTTGCCTTCGTTTTCAGTTTCCCGGTGCCGAAGATGACGGGTCTGAGCTGTTACCCTTGGGCAGAATTCGCCACTAATAATGCCACACCATTCCTCCACGGGTAGATCACGATTTCTGACTGTGTAGGGACAACATCCCTTAGCCTTCCCACAAGATTTTCTTCTTACTGAAGTCCCAGTCAGCCATGACCTTGCAGCCCACATGTCGCCATCTGGAGTGCTACCAATCACATTTTAGGAAGACCTCCTTGATACAGAAGTCATAACTCTGATAAAAGACGCAGACCTTCCCCTCCTTACTCCATCGGTGATCAGTTTGGCTCTTTACTAAGAATATTAATCTTAAGCTACCATCTCCCAAAACTCGCCCTAAATTCATTGGCCCTTTTCCCATCGTGGAAATAATCAACCCTACTTGTACTGCCTTCGATTACTCTCTGCCTCCGCAGATCGATTCCTATGTATTTCATGTGTTCCCTTACTTAAACCGTGATCTCTAACCACTTTTCTTCTCCTCATTCCCCCCTATTCCTATTTTGGTTGATGGCCAACAAGAATATGAAGTAGAGAAGATCCTCGATCCAGACTTCCCAGAAGAACCCTACAGTTCTTATCCCAATGAAAGGCTTTCGGCCGTAAGAATGTTCCTGGTCAAACAGGTGGATGTTTCATGCTCCTCATTTACTTCGGAATTCCACAAAGACTTTCCACGAAAACCTGGACACGATGGTCCTGAGGCCCCTCCTGGGGAAGGGGGTACTGTAAGGAGACATACTTACCTTCTCTCGTCGCTCCGGTCCCCTCCAAGATGGCGCGCCCAGTCTCCCGTCGCCCCGTCAGCCGCGCCATGCGCGTGACGTCACAAGGGTGCGACGGTACGTTGCGTGACGTAAGTGACGTCACGGAAGTGCGCCCGGCGGCGCGAAGATTCAAAAAGCCGAAACTGCAGGCAGATCCCGAAAATAGCATCGCTTGCCTGTTGAGCCGTGCGGGTTCCCTGAATCGATTTGTACCTTATTTCCCATTGGATTCCTGTCTTGTCCTCTCCTGTTTCCCCATTATCCTGCTGGTAACTTTTGTGCTGGATAATTCTATTCATTCTTTCCTGGACTTTATTCTTCAATCTATATCTGTGACTGATTCCTGTGGCTTGCCGTTGCTGGTGGTTGCAACGATTTCCTTCTGTTGGTCCTGACTTCGCCTGTCCTACAGGTAATCATTACAACAGCTGTATTATTAGATGCCGGGTACCACCGTGGCGATTAGTATTTTTGGTTATCAGGATTACCAGGTAACCAGTGTATATTATTGCCAGGGTACCACATGCGTGTTTTTGTTTATCAGATTAACCAAGGTACCAGTTATTATTGATTGCCCAGGGTACCAACGTCGCAGTGTATTTTTGGTTATCAAGGAATTACCAGGTCCAGTGTATTATTGATTGCCAGGTACCACTGGCAGTGTATTTTTGTTATCGGGAATTACCGAGTAATGATTAATTGATCGGCCTGATGTTTATAGTACCGTATGTAATTTTGTTCCAGGGTACCATGTGGCAGTGTAATTTTTGGTTATCTCAGGATTACCAGGTACCAGTGTATTATTGATTGCCAGGCTACAATCTGGCAGTGTATTTTTGGTTATCAGGATTACCAGGCACCAGTTTATTATTGATTGCCAGGGTACCATGTGGCAGTGTATTTTTTTTGCGAAATGGCCCTTCTCCACAGTAGAGGCATAAGCCTGCTGTGCGCCTCCGAAGTTTTTTTTTCGGATAGGTTGGCTCTTCCTATCTGCATAGGTTCTATTGTAGAGGGAAAATCAGCTGAAGTCTGAGAGGGAGGATTGAAGTGGAGCCAAGGTGGAAATCTCCTGCCATGTTCTTTCTCAGAATGACGCTCCCTGAGACGAGTATCTATCTTGATGCTGAGAGATGAGTTCATCTAGGTTATTCGGTAGTCTCTAGAAACCAAGTCATCTTTGAGCTTATCAGACAGACCTTGCCAATAAGCGGCTACTAGTGCTTCATTATTCCAAGAGACCTCTGCCGCCAGGTACGGAAGTCAATGGCATATTGGCTGGCATTATGGCCCCCCCCTGTTTCAATTGGAAGAGGCGAGAAAGGCGTAGTAGATCGCCCAGGAGCACAAAAATGGTTTTAAAAGAGGCAAGGAACTCCACCGTATTATTTACCAATGGAAATTCTTCTCCCAAAGGGGTGAGGCCCACTCCAAGGGTTTACCTTCCAGTAAGGAGATTATATTCCACACCTTAGCACGGTCAGACACGAAGTGGGAGGGTTGGAGTTCAAACTGGATCAGGCATTGGTTGATGAAGCCTCTGCAAGTTTGAGGGTCTCCGTTGTAGCGTGGAGGAGGAGGAATCCGTGGTTCCTTATGGATCTCCAAAGGGGGAGACGGGAGTTGTGCCACTGAGGCAGCACCAGCTGTAAGGAGGTACGGGCGGAGCTCGTGCAAGCAGCGTGTCTAATGCCCTTCCTATGCGATTCTGCTGGGCTTCAATGCATCCATGCGAGCCGCCATGCCTGAAGATCTTCCCCAAGTCCAAGCCGCTTCCTCGGTGGGTCCTGGCCCGAAAATACTGTAATGATTACCTGTAGGACAGGCGAAGTCAGGACCAACAAGGAAATCGGCACCACCACACGGCAAGCCACAGAATCAGCTCACAGATATAGATTTAAGAATAAAGTCCAGGGAATAATAAATTATCCAGGCACAAAGTTCACAGGCAAGGATAATGGGGAAACAGGAGAGGCAAGACAGGAATCCAATGGGAAATAAGGTACAAATCAATTCAGGGAACCCAGCACGGCTCAACAGCAAGCGATGCTATTTTCGGGCATCTGCCTGCAGTTTCCGGCTCTTTTTGAATCTTCGCCGCCGGCGCACTTCCGTGACGTCACTTACGTCACGCAACGTACCGTCGCACCCTTGTACGTCACGCGCATGCGCGCTGACGTCGGTGCGACGGGAGACTGGGGCCGCCCATCTTGGAGGGACCGGAGCGACGGAGAAGGTAAGTATGTCTCCTTACAACTGTGTACCTGGTAATCCTGATAACCAAAAACACACTGCCACATGGTAGCCTGGCAATCAATAATACCTGGTACCTGTAATCCTGATAACAAAATACACTGCAACATTAGCCTGGCAATCATAATACACTGGTACCTGGTAATCCTGATAACCAAAATACACTGCCACGTGTACCCTGGCAATCAATAATAACTGGTACCTGGTAATCCTGATAACCAAAAATACCCTGCCACATGTAGCCTGGCAATCATAATAAACTGGTACCTGGTAATCCTGATAACCAAAAATACACTGCCAATGGTAGCCTGATCAATAATACAACTGGTACCTGTAATCCTGATAACCAAAATACACTGCCACGTGGTACCCTGGCAATCATAATACACTGGTACCTGGTATCCTGATAACCAAAAATACACTCCACATGGTACCCTGCAATCAATAATAAACTGGTACCTGGTATTCCTGATAACCAAAAATACATGCCAATGTACCTCAATCAATAATACACTGGTACCTGGTAATCCTGATAACCAAAATACACTTCCACTGGTACCCTGGCAATCAATAATACACTGGTACCTGGTAATCCTGATAACCAAAATACACTGCCACATGGTACCTGGCAATCAATAATAAACTGGTACCTGGTAATCCTGAAACCAAAAATAACCTGCCAAATGGTAGCCTGGCAATCATAATACACTGGTACCTGGTAATCTGATAACCAAAATACACTGCCACGTGGTACCCTGGCAATCAATAATACACTGGTACCTGGTAATCCTGATAACCAAAAATACACTGCCACATGGTACCCTGGCAATCAATAATAACTGGTACCTGTAATCCTGATAACCAAAAATACACTGCCAGATGGTACGCTGGCAATCAATAATACACTGGTACCTGGTAATCCTGATAACCAAAAATACACTGCCACGTGGTACCCTGGCAATCAATAATACACTGGTACCTGGTAATCCTGATAACCAAAAATACCCTGCCACATGGTAGCCTGGCAATCAATAATACTGGTACCTGGTAATCCTGATAACCAAAAATACACTGCCAACGTGTCCCTGGCAATCAATAATACACTGGTACCTGGTAATCCTGATAACCAAAAATACACTGCCCGTGGTACCCTGGCAATCATTATACACTGGTACCTGGTAATCCTGATAACCAAAATACACTGCCACATGGCAGCCTGGCAATCATAATACTGGTACCTAGTAATCCTGATAACCAAAAATACACTGCCAATGGTAGCCTGGCAATCAATAATACACTGGTACCTGGTAATCCTGATAACCAAAAATACACTGCCATGTGGTACCCTGGCAATCAATAATACACTGGTACCGTGTAATCCTAATAAACAAAATACACTGCCACTGGTACCCTGGCAATCAATAATACACTGGTACCTGGTAATCCTGATAACCAAAAATACACTGCCACATGGTACCCTGGCAATCAATAATAACTGGTCTGGTATCCTGATAACCAAAAATACACTGCCATATGTAGCCTGGCAATCAATAATACACTGGTACCTGGTATCCTGATAACCAAAAATACACTGCCACTTGGTACCCTGGCAATCATTAATACACTGGTACCTGGTAATCCTGATAACCAAAAATACACTGCCACATGGCAGCCTGGCAATCAATAATAACTGGTACCTAGTAATCCTGATAACCAAAAATACACTGCAAATGGTAGCCTGGCAATCAATAATACACTGGTACCTGGTAATCCTGATAACCAAAAAAACACTGCCATGTGGTACCCTGGCAATCAATAATACACTGGTACTGGTAATCCTGATAAACAAAAACACTGCCACATGGTACCTGGCAATCAATAATCACTGGTACCTGGTAATCCTGATAACCAAAAATACACTGCCACATGGTACCCTGGCAATCAATAATAAACTGTGCCTGGTAATCCTGATAACCAAAAATACACTGCCGATTGTAGCCTGGCAATCAATATCACTGGTACCTGGTCAATCCGGTTATCAGGATTACCAGGTACCAGTGTATTATTGATTGCCAGGCTACAATCTGGCAGTGTATTTTTGGTTATCAGGATTACCAGGCACCAGTTTATTATTGATTGCCAGGGTACCATGTGGCAGTGTATTTTTGTTTAATCAGGATTACCGGAGTACCAGTGTATTATTGATTGCCAGGTACCACATGGCAGTGTATTTTTGGTTATCAGGATTACCGGTACCAGTGTATATTGATTGCCAGGCTACCATTTGCAGTGTATTTTTGGTTATCAGGATTACTAGGTACCAGTTTATTATTGATTGCCAGGCTGCCATGTGGCAGTGTATTTTGGTTATGGATACCAGGTACCAGTGTATTATGATTGCCAGGGTACCACGTGGCAGTGTATTTTTGGTTATCAGGATTACCAGGTACCAGTGTATTATTGATTGCCAGCTACATCTGGCAGTGTTTTTTGGTTATCAGGATTACCAGGCACCAGTTTATTATTGATTGCCAGGGTACCATGTGGCAGTGTATTTTGGTTATCAGGATTACCAGGTACCAGTGTATTATTGATTGCCAGGGTACCATGTGGCAGTGTATTTTGTTTATCAGGATTACCAGGTACCAGTGTATTATTGATTGCCAGGGTACCACATGGCAGTGTATTTTTGGTTATCAGATTACCAGGTACCATTGTATTATTGATTGCCAGGCTACCATTTGGCAGTGTATTTTTGGTTATCAGGATTACTAGGTACCAGTTTATTATTGATTGCCAGCGCCATGTGCAGTGTATTTTTGGTTATCAGGATTACCAGGTACCAGTGTATTAATGATTGCCAGGTACCACGGTGGCAGTGTATTTTTGTTATCAGGATTACCAGGTACCAGTGTATTATTGATTGCCAGGGTACAACGTGGCAGTGTATTTTTGGTTATCAGGATTACCAGGTACCAGTGTATTATTGATTGCCAGGCTACCATGTGGCAGTGTATTTTTGGTTATCAGGATTACCAGGTACCAGTGTATTATTGATTGCCAGGGTACCACGTGGCAGTGTATTTTTGGTTATCAGGATTACCAGGTACCAGTGTATTATTGATTGCCAGGCTACCATCTGGCAGTGTATTTTTGGTTATCAGGATTACCAGGTACCAGTTTTTATTTTGATTGCCAGGGTACCATGTGGCAGTGTATTTTTGTTATCAGATTACCGGTACCAGTGTATTATTGATTGCCAGGGTACCACGTGGCAGTGTATTTTTGGTTATCAATTACCAGGTACCAGTGTATTATTGATTGCCAGGCTACCATTTGGCAGTGTATTTTTGGTTATCAGGATTACCAGGTACCAGTTTATTATTGATTGCCAGGCTACCATGTGGCAGTGTATTTTTGGTTATCAGGATTACCAGGTACCAGTGTATTATGATTGCCAGGGTACCACGTGGAAGTGTTTTTGGTTACAGATTACCGGTACCAGTGTATTATTGATTGCCAGGCTACCATCTGGCAGTGTATTTTTGGTTATCAGGATTACCAGGTACCAGTTTATATTATTGATTGCCAGGGTACCATGTGGCAGTGTATTTTTGGTTATCAGGATTACCAGGTACCAGTGTATTATTGATTGCCAGGGTACCACGTGGCAGTGTATTTTTGGTTATCAGATTACCAGGTACCAGTGTATTATTGATTGCCAGGCTACCATTTGGCAGTGTATTTTTGGTTATCAGGATTACCAGGTACCAGTTTATTATTGATTGCCAGGCTACCATGTGGCAGTGTATTTTTGGTTATCAGGATTACCAGGTACCAGTGTATTATTGATTGCCAGGGTACCACGTGGCAGTGTATTTTTGGTTATCAGGATTACCAGGTACCAGTGTATTATTGATTGCCAGGCTACCATGTGGCAGTGTATTTTTGGTTATCAGGATTACCAGGTACCATTTTATTATTGATTCCAGGCTACCATGTGGCAGTGTGTTTTTGGTTATCAGGATTACCAGGTACCAGTTGTAAGGAGACATACTTACCTTCTCCGTCGCTCCGGTCCCTCCAAGATGGCGGCGCCCAGTCTCCCGTCGCACCGACGTCAGCGCGCCATGCGCGTGACGTCACAAGGGTGCGACGGTACGTTGCGTGACGTAAGTGACGTCACGGAAGTGCGCCCGGCGGCGCGAAGATTCAAAAAGAGCCGAAACTGCAGGCAGATGCCCAAATAGCATCGCTTGCCTGTTGAGCCGTGCTGGGTTCCCTGAATCGATTTGTACCTTATTTTCCCATTGGATTCCTGTCTTGCCTCTCCTGTTTCCCCATTATCCTTGCCTGTGAACTTTGTGCCTGGATATTTCTATTATTCCCTGGACTTTATTCTAAATCTATATCTGTAGCTGATTCCTGTGGCTTGCCGTGCTGGTGGTGCCGATTTCCTGTTTGTCCTGACTTCGCCTGTCCTACAGGTAATCATTACAGTATTTTCGGGCCATGGACCCACCCGAGGAAGCGGCTTTGGACTTGGGGAAGATCCTTCAAGGCATGGCGGCTCGCATGGATGCATATGAAGCCCAGCAAATCGCATAGGAAGGGCTAAGACACGCTGCTTGCACGAGCTCCGCCCGTACCTCCTACAGCTGGTGCTGCCTCGTGGCACAACTCCCGTCTCCCCCTTTGGAGATCCATAAGGAAACCACGGATTCCTCTCTCCTCCACGCTACAACGGAGACCCTCAAACTTGCAGAGGCTTCATCAACCAATGCTGATCCAGTTTGATCCAACCCTCCCACTTCGTGTCTGACCGTGCTAAGTGGGATATATAATCTCCTTACTGGAAGGTAAACCCTTGGAGTGGGCCTCACCCCTTTGGGAGAAGAATTCTCCATTGGTAAATAATACGGTGGAGTTCCTTGCCTCTTTTAAAACCATTTTTGATGCTCCTGGGCGATCTACTACCGCCTCTTCTCGCCTCTTCCAATGAAACGGGTCCATAATGCCAGCCAATATGCCATTGACTTCCGTACCTGGCGGCAGAGGTCTCTGGAATAATGAAGCACTAGTAGCCCTTATTGGCAATTCTGTCTGATAAGCTCAAAGATGACTTGGTTTCTAGAGACTTACCGACTAACCTAGATGAACTCATCTCCCTCAGCATCAAGATAGATACTCGCCTCAGGGAGCGTCATTCTGAGAAAGAACTGGCAGGAGATTTCCACCTTTGGCTCCCACTTCAATCCTCCTCCAGACTTCAGCTGATTTTCCCTCTACAATAGAACCTATGCAGATAGGAAGAGCCCACCTATCCGAAAGAAAAAACTTCGGAGGCGCACAGCAGGCTTATGCCTCTACTGTGGAGGAAGGGCCATTTCGCAAAGAATTGTTCCCTTAAACAGGGAAACTCTCAAGCCTAGATCACGATAGGGTGACCCATCTGAGCGATATTCCTCAATTCACCTACAAGACTCTTCCCGTTGTTTCCTCCAAGTTCTTCTTCAATTAAAACACCCCACAGCCCTGGAACTCTTAGCATTCCTGACTCAGAGCAGCCGGCAACTTTATGGACACAACCTTTGCCAAACAACTAAATATTCCCCTGTTGCCACTGCCCAATCCTCTCCTGTGTTTTTCATTGACGACAAACCTCTCTCCTCTGATGTTATTTCCATGACCACCCATCCATTAGCCATGAAGATCGGTCCCTCTACATAAGAAAAATCTCATTTCTTATCACTAATTGTCCCTCCACGCCCCTGGTACTTGGTCTCCCTTGGCTCCGTCTTCATAACCCTCACATAGACTGGCATACTAACAGTATAACACACTGGAGTTTTACCTGCCAGACCAAATGCATCTCCTCCTCTTCTATGATTCCTGTTGGTTCTGTGACCCTAGAATCCCTACCGGTACAATATCAAGAATTTTGCAGACGTCTTTTTGTAAAAGATCAGCTGAACCCTCCCACCTCATCGACCTATGACTGCCCTATTGAATTATTCCCAGGTTTCTTTCCCCCACGAGGACTTACCTATCCTCTTTCACCCTCCGAAACTAAATCCATGCAATAATATATTCAGGACAACTTACAACGAGGGTTTATCCGACCTTCCACTTTCATTCACCGTCTGGGGCATCAAACAGCTCTTGAAGAATGGAGACACTTTTGGAAGGTTCTAATCACCTGTCACTATTTTTACAGATCATAAAAATCTTGAATTCATTCAATCACTTAAGAGGCTGAATCCTCGGCAGGCCCGTTGGGCACTCTTCTTCTCCGCTTCAACTTCATTATCACCTTTCGGCCTGGTTCTAGAAACAGGAAAGCGGATGCCCTGTCTAGAAGTTTCCTGGCTTCTGAAGTTTCCTCTGATCTGGAAAGAACCATCATACCTTCCTCCAGGGTCATTGCCTCTCTGTCTACTCCGCTTGCCCCTCAGCTTCTATCCAGTCAATCCTCCGCACCGATCCATAATCCTATCGGTTTGATTTATATACCCCAGAACAACAGACTAACCATCCTCCAACAGACCCACAGCTCTAAACAGGCCGGTCATCTGGAATCCATAAGACATTACAACTCCGATCGTCTGGTTGGTTGGTGGCCGTCCATGACAAAAGACGTAAAAGACTTTGTATCGGCCTCTGTGAATCTGTACTACATCAAAATCTGACCATCCTGTCCCCCCGGACTTCTGAGACCCTACCGATCCCCTCCCACCCATGGACTCATCTTGCTATGGATTTTATTGGTGAACTTCCCCCGTTAAGGAAATATTGTCATTTGGGTCGTGATGGATCGCTTCAGTAAAATGGCACACTTTATTCCTCTCCCCAAGTTCCCCTCTGCTCTGAACTGGCTCAACTTTTCATCTCCCATATTTTTCGCCTTCATGGTTTACCTGCCAAAATAGTCTCTGACAGGGGAACCCAATTTGTTGCAAAATTCTGGAGAGCCCTCTGCAAAATCCTAGGGGTTTCACTTCAGTTCTCCTCTGCCTACCACCCCCAATCCATGGGGCAGCTGAACGTCTTAATCAAGCACTTGAACAGTTCCTTCGTTTTCATGTTCCCTGTGCCAAGATGACTGGTCTGAGCTGTTACCTTGGGCAGAATCGCCCATAATAATGCCACACATTCCTCCACGGGTAGATCACCATTTCTGACTTGTATGGACAACATCCTTAGCCTTCCCACAAGATTTTCTCTTACTGAAGTCCCAGCAGCCAATGACCTTGCAGCCCACATGTCGCCATCTGGAGTGCTACCAATCACATTTAGAGAAGAAAAGATTCATTGGCTTCGCCAATTATTATAGACAATTTATCAAAGGATTCTCTTCCCGTATATCCCCTATCCTCGCCCTTATCAAGAAGGGTGGTAAACCTAGTTCTTGGACACCACAGGCTTTGGAAGCCTTCAGCTCTTTAAAGGACTCATTTTCCTCTGCTCCTATACTCAAACATGCTAACCCTCTTCTTCCATTTTTTCTTGAAGTAGATGCATCCAATATTGGAGCTGGGGCAATATTATCACAAAAACACGAGTCGGATGGCAAACTTCACCCCTGTGCATTCTTTTCTAAAAAAATTTCAGCATCAGAACAGAATTATGACATTGGAAACCGTGAACTTTTGGCCATCAAACTAGCTCTTGAAGAATGGAGACACTTTTTGGAAGGTTCTAATCACCCTGTCACTATTTTTACAGATCATAAAAATCTTGAATTCATTCAATCACTTAAGAGGCTGAATCCTCGGCAGGCCCGTTGGGCACTCTTCTTCTCCCGCTTCAACTTCATTATCACCTTTCGGCCTGGTTCTAGAAACAGGAAAGCGGATGCCCTGTCTAGAAGTTTCCTGGCCTCTGAAGTTTCCTCTGATCTGGAAGAACCCATCATACCTTCCTCCAGGGTCATTGCCTCTCTGTCTACTCCGCTTGCCCCTCAGCTTCTATCCAGTCAATTCTCCGCACCGATCCATACTCCTATCGGTTTGATTTATATACCCCCAGAACAGAGACTAACCATCCTCCAACAGACCAACAGCTCTAAACAGGCCGGTCATCCTGGAATCCATAAGACATTACAACTCCTGAATCGTCTGGTTTGGTGGCCGTCCATGACAAAAGACTTTGTATCGGCCTGTGTAATCTGTACTACATCAAAATCTGACCACTCCTGTCCCCCCGGACTTCTGAGACCCTTACCGATCCCCTCCCACCCATGGACTCATCTTGCTATGGATTTTATTGGTGAACTTCCCCCGTCTAAAGGAAATATTGTCATTTGGGTCGTGATGGATCGCTTCAGTAAAATGGCACACTTTATTCCTCTCCCCAAGTTCCCCTCTGCTCCTGAACTGGCTCAACTTTTCATCTCCCATATTTTTCGCCTTCATGGTTTACCTGCCGAAATAGTCTCTGACAGGGGAACCCAATTTGTTGCAAAATTCTGGAGAGCCCTCTGCAAAATCCTAGGGGTTTCACTTCAGTTCTCCTCTGCCTACCACCCCCAATCCAATGGGGCAGCTGAACGTCTTAATCAAGCACTTGAACAGTTCCTTCGTTGTCATGTTTCCCTGTGCCTAGATGACTGGTCTGAGCTGTTACCTTGGGCAGAATTCGCCCATAATAATGCCACACATTCCTCCACGGGTAGATCACCATTTCTGACTGTGTATGGACAACATCCCTTAGCCTTCCCACAAGATTTTCTTCTTACTGAAGTCCCAGCAGCCAATGACCTTGCAGCCCACATGTCCGCCATCTGGAGTGCTACCAAATCACATTTAGAGAAGACCTCCTTGATACAGAAGTCATACTCTGATAAAAGACGCAGACCTTCCCCTCCTTACTCCATCGGGGATCAAGTTTGGCTCTCTACTAAGAATATTAATCTTACCATCTCCCAAACTCGGCCCTAAATTCATTGGCCCTTTTCCCATCGTGGAAATAATCAACCCTACTGCCTTTCGATTATCTCTGCCTCCGCAGATGAAGATTCCTAATGTATTTCATGTGTCCTTACTTAAACCTGTGATCTCTAACCACTTTTCTTCTCCTCATTCCACCCCTATTCCTATTTTGGTTGATGGCCAACAAGAATATGAAGTAGAGAAGATCCTCGATTCCAGACTTTCCAGAAGAACCCTACAGTATCTTATCCAATGGAAAGGCTTCGGGCCGGAAGAATGTTCCTGGGTCAAACAGGTGGATGTTCATGCTCCTCATTTACTTCGGAAATTCCACAAAGACTTTCCACGAAAACCTGGACACGATGGTCCTGAGGCCCCTCCTGGGGAAGGGGGTACTGTAAGGAGACATACTTACCTTCTCCGTCGCTCCGGTCCCTCCAAGATGGCGGCGCCCAGTCTCCCGTCGCACCGACGTCAGCGCGCCATGCGCGTGACGTCACAAGGGTGCGACGGTACGTTGCGTGACGTAAGTGACGTCACGGAAGTGCGCCCGGCGGCGCGAAGATTCAAAAAGAGCCGGAAACTGCAGGCAGATGCCCGAAAATAGCATCGGCCTGTTGAGCCGTGCTGGGTTCCTGAATCGATTTGTACCTTATTTTCCATTGGATCCTGTCTTGCCTCTCCTGTTTCCCCATTATCCTTGCCTGTGAACTTTGTGCCTGGATAATTCTATTATTCCCTGGACTTTATTCTTCAATCTATATCTGTGAGCTGATTCCTGTGGCTTGCCGTGCTGGTGGTGCCGATTTCCTTGTTGGTCCTGACTTCGCCTGTCCTACAGGTAATCATTACACCAGTGTATTATTGATTGCCAGGGTACCACGTGGCAGTGTATTTTTGGTTATCAGGATTACCAGGTACCAGTGTATTATTGATTGCCAGGGTACCACATGGCAGTGTATTTTTGGTTATCAGGATTACCAGGTACCAGTGTATTATTGATTGCCAGGGTACCACGTAGCAGTGTATTTTTGGTTATCAGGATTACCAGGTACCAGTGTATTATGATGCCAGGGTACCATGTGGCAGTGTATTTTGGTTATCAGGATTACCAGGTACCAGTGTATTATTGATTGCCAGGGTACCAGTGGCAGTGTATTTTTGGTTATCAGGATTACCAGTACCAGGTATATTGATTGCCAGGGTTAACCATGTGGCAGTGTATTTTTGGTTATCAGGATTACCAGGTACCAGTGTATTATTGATTGCCAGGGTACCACGTGGCAGTGTATTTTTGGTTATCAGGATTACCAGGTACCAGTGTATTATTGATTGCCAGGGTAACCACATTACAGTGTATTTTACTTGTCTTTTATAGATAGAACTGCTCATTGTCCTGTACACTGGGAACATCAACTCAGGACTAGCACAGAAATATATTGGATGATGGTAGCTGAAACTCAGTGAGGACCCCCTTGGAGAATTCTTGATTTAAGTGGTTGCAAACTTGGCCATATACCCTTCAGGTCAACTCATCAAGCTGACACACAAAACTTGGGGGGATGAGGTAATACTTTCAGCCATATACTGTAGTAAGGTGCCATATAAATAATTTACAGGGAGATTTAATAAAAGTTCTTATCGTTAAATTTACCCCAACCAAATACCGACGCCGTAGATGTTATTTGACATTTGAAAGCTAACATCTGATTGGTTGGTGCAAAATTAGCTCCATTTTTAACAATAAGAACTTTTATTGAATCTAAAGTTTTGTGTGTAAAAGGTGGACAGTCAACAAAAATGATGGGTTAAAGGGTATGTCCACCCCATCTGTAAAAATGTAATATGCTGTGTAGGACCCCCAAAACCCTATATGTTTGATACTCTGTCCAAATACACTACCAGTCTGAGGAATCTGACAAAATCTACGATACACCGCCACGGCTCCCTTCTGCTTCCTGGTGAGGCCATCACGGCCATGACAGTGGCTGACAGGTATTAACAATCAAGTCTCCTCTGCTGCTGACCGCAAACATAAAGGGCACGTTGCAGCAGCAGAGAAGGCGGAGCCTGTGGCGGCGGATCGTGGATTTTGTAAGACGGATTCCTCAGCCTGGGAGCATATTTGAACAGAGTGAGTACCACGCATATGTTTTTTTTGGAGGTCCTACACAGCATATTACAGAAGGGGTGGACATGCACTTTAAATTCCCATTGTGTCACGTAACAGGCCCCTCCCCAAGCTAGTCATAACCCCACACAACTTCCTCAGCTTTGTCTTTGAACAACAAATTTCGAGTATTAGGTCTAAAATTATAATGAAAAAAAATCAGGGAACCTGCAATGCTGTGATATAGATCAGAAAAAGAAAAATAATAGTAACATTTTAGTTTTTCCCTGGTCCTGCATGGCAGGGATAATCTATGGGGTTTGAAAATCTTAGATAAAGGGAGGGAGACTAAACTGGATGCAAATAGAAATAGAAATAATGTGGAGCTGAAGAACTTTTGAGCCAAAATAACCTTATTCTGACAAAGAAACATCAATTTTGTAATGTTTAAAGAATGTGGATAGCGATGACCAAATTGCTGCTGTACAAATCTCTTCTGGAGAAACCTTGGCATTTAATACCAAAGATGCCGCCAAAGATTTTGTGGAGAACTTTCTGAATGGAGGAGCTAGGCACGTTTGGAGGGAACAAGCAAATCATCTCCTTGGCCACCATGTCAGAATTATTATAGTCTTTGCTTTGTTGTCCCTGATCTTCCTTAGTACCTAGTGTAGATGTACGTTAGAGAGAATGTCCACTTGATCTAGAAGGCATTTGTCCTGAATGCTTTGGTATCTCGTGAGAAAAATTTCTCCAGAAGGATGTTGGGTCTTGTTGTCATTAGGTCTATGTAGGGAAGGCACCAAATTGGTGTAATTTGATGAAAAATCTGGTAGTTGAGTTGCCATTTCCCTTGGCGAAGGGGGCTCCTGCTGAGAAAGTTTGCTTCTTTGTAGGTTACTCCAGGAATATGGCACAAGCTTAAATTGAGTAAATATCTCTCTGCCCAGTTTATGATTTTCTTTTTATGTGTCCCAGAGTAGGAGGCTTGAAATACAATTTCATACATTGGTTAAGAAAGCATATATATAAATTATGTATAAATTTATATAAGTGCAGCATGCCTTGACACATTAGGAATGAGATCCCTGCCCCAAAGAGCTTACAATCTAAGTGGGAGGGACAACATACAGATACAAGTGGGGGGATGGAAATGATATAGGGCTAGAAGAACTGCCATATTTCGTTTTGGTTCTGAGAGATCTGTGATATTGTCCTCATCCATGTATCTTGAGCTAAATGATTTCTGAAGGTGGCTTCCCAACCGTAAGGGCTGGTGTCCATCGTAATAGTGTCCCAGATTGGAGTTTACAGATTAACTGTAGGGAATTGTCCACCACCTCAATTCTGTTATTTTCGGGGAAGTAAGGATAATCAGTGGATTTGGGCTTTTTGGAGAGAAATTTGTTTTAGAATAGATATTTGGAATCACAAGATTTGGACCATCAACCATCTCACAGAGACCAGAGTGGCAATGAACTTCCCCATGATGTGTAAACACATCCATGCTGTTGAGGCTGGGAGAGATATGAATTTCTTTATTTTTGATATAAAGCTGTCCTCTTGATCTCGGGAAAAGACAGTCATGTTAAAAGTGTTTATGATGATACCCAAGAAAGGAAGACACCGTGAAAGATTAAGGCATGACTTTTCCTTGTTTATAATCCAGTCCAGGTTGTCCAGACACAAAGGGTAAGTTTGGATATGATTTTGAGGACTGATTGGCTTCTTGCCCTTATCAAAATGTCATCCAAATATGCATAGATTTGCATCCTTTTCAATCTTATGTGGGCCCTCAGGGGAATCAACACTTCGGAAAACACCCTTGGGGCAATGGCAATACTTGGGGCAATGGCAATACTGAAAGACAGGGCTATGTATTGATAATGGGTATTCCAAATACAGAATCAAAATGATGGCATCTTTTATTTCTATCCTCGTTGTCCAGTCTCCCTTGACCAGTTGTATGTTGACTGACTTTAATGTTTCCATTTTGAATCTCCTTTCTTGGAGGAACGTGTTGATGCATTGGAGATTTTCTCTTTATGTGTTTTTCTCTTCTTGAATAATGGTGTGTAGATATCCCTTTTGGCTTCTGAAAAAGGGACGTATTCTATTTTAACATTCTAAATTTAAAAAACAAGACTGGGCAGATGAGCCTTTTTGGCCTCCCAAAAACAAGGTATTTTGGAATAGATTAATCTGTTTGTTATAGGATGAGAGGAACTCCAGCTGATATCCCTGTTTGAAGGACCTAAAAGTCTTTGGTGATATGAGCCCAAGCCCTGTGGAACTGGGATAGCCTGTCCCCCACTTCCAACAGGTGGGTTCTCTTCCATTCATAAGGGGTTGGTTTCTCAGACTGAGTGAAAATGGATTTCCAAGAACCCCTCTGAGAAAAAGGGTCTTCATTGTCTGTATTGTCTTGCATGTGTTTGGAATTTGAGGATGAAAAGACATTCCTCTTAAGTCTGACTGGTGGAAGGCTTTTCTTGGAAGAGTTGATGTCCTCTAACTTATATTATTAACTTATATGACATACCTGAAAGTCCCTGTTTGGATTGCAATTCTGCTTTCCATTGCCTGAGCCAGATTGCTATCCTGGCTGCCACTGAAGAACTCATAGTTTTTGCTGCCATTTTTATTGAATTAGTAGAGGTTTCTGAGATACATTAATTTGACAGATTGATTTTTTCATCATGAGAAGGAGCTCATCTTTGGAAATCCCATCTTTTATGCATTCCTCTAGTTTTTGGAAGCTGGAAATTGCAATTGGAGGCCTCAAAGCCACACCTGCATGATGGTTTCTTCTCTTAAGGGTGAATTCTTTTTCATGGGATCTCTGAGGGCTGAAAGTCTTCAGTGTCAAGAGTGGTAATTCTGGAAGCTTTGATAATGGAGGTGTCAATTTTGGGAAGATTATGCTAAAATATCAAATACGATTGATTGGGTATGTGTCATTAAAATCTTGTGAGATAGAGAATCTCCTGTCCCATTCCTTCCAAATAATCTCCTGGATGTGCTCATGAAAAGTGGTTTATTCTTTCTGCTTCTTGGAAAACATTATGAGGGAGGAGAGGGTTCCAAGATGCTATAATATTTTGTCATTTTCTTAATAAATTGGCCTAATAAGTTGGTTCTCTGCTACAGATTTTTAGATCCGTAGTCTTCCAGGTTCCAGTATCTTAGAAGCAGGAAGATTAGGAGAAAGCAGCCCAGATTGACCCCCCCCATCAAGACCAGGAGGATGAATCATGGCAGAAACTGGAGCTAACATAGAGCTGAAAACAAAAGCTGATCTGGGGATCCTTGAATAATTTTCAGCGAAAAGCAGTCAGAACAAAGCTTATGTCCACGCATAGCTAATTTTACTGTTTAGAATGATGTTCAAAGTCCTATTTATCTCTCCCAGAGATGCTGAGAGAGGGAAAAACTGTATACCAAATAGGAATAAGGACGTTATCCTGCTCACCCCTCTAGATTCCGGTAATGGCTCATAAGGAAGAAGAGTGAAGATTGCCTAGGAAAATGTACTTACAGTACAGCAAGGCAAAACTGACATGCACAGCCAAAGCGCAAAACTATTGTGTAGAGACAAACAGATGCTGAGCCGCTATTTCCCAATTTAAAACCAGCTGATTTCCAGGTTTGCATGATGACCTGGGACTCGTGGAGGGCATTCTCGGCATGGGGAGCTCAGGATGTTGCTTAAATAAGATGACAAATATATTAACTACCCATTAGCATTGACACATTTTAGGTGTATGTGCCGGGACGCCGGGATAATCACCCTAAAACAGGACAATCCTGGCGAGACCGGGACGGTTGGGGTCTATGCATTTGGAATCGGAATAAAGGTCTCGGCCTACTATAAAATGGGCAATTCCAATGTATTTGCCCCTTTTGTCCACATGGTCACAGTCCTCCACTGGTTGTCAGCTTAGGTACAGCAGATGGGAAGAAATGGATTAAATGGCAATCTTTTCTCTTTGTTGCATTTTCCAAAGATTTCAGTGTAGACAGTGATCTACATTAAGAAACAAAAGTTTAAATACTAGAGGAGAGTATATACCTCCATGTAGCTGGAAGAGATTTGTACTGTTAGATAACTAAACTGTAATAGCATAAATGAGCCCAGGCACATGTATTATAAGAAAACAGAACCTTTATTGCAATATAAACAGAAATATGTGCATATCTAACTACAAAGAATAAACCAATTAAAATAGTCTAGAAAATATATGATGTGAAAATGCTTCTCATTTAATAGACTTTAGCTGTAAAAAAGCTGCTATTGTAGGCCGTGAGATCTCTGGCATAGCTCTGTCAAGCTTTTCTGTTGTGTAGTAGACATTTTCTTGTCTTGCATCTTTTACCATTGTTGGCTTTATTTTAATAGTTTTAGACTCATAGAATGTGGTCCCAAGACATCATAAATTATTGTCCAACTGGTTGAAATGAGATCTAACTTCATTGGGTCACGTATCTTCATTTTCAATTTTCTTATTTAATAGATGTTTATTTGGAATGTATTTTCTTCTTTCTCCTTTAATCATTCAATCAATAGAAATTCATTGATTACTAAAGAAGCGTTAGAAAGAAGATCTGAGAAAAAATCCCTGGCGACCATTCATTTTATTTGAGGGAAATCATTCTATGTGAATGTTGAAAAGAATGGTTATTGAACTTGTTAAATCTATCTGCACAGGAGGGAAAAGGAATTGAGAAAGATGCCTATTGTGTTTATACATTATTGTTTCCAAAAGGCTTACATCTGAAGCTTGCCTCAGCATGCCTGTAAGAACAAAGGTAACTATTCACATGATGTTATTTGTCCTGCTTTTGTACACGTTTATTTTAAAGAATTGGAAATACTGTTTTTGTTAATATTAAAAAGGCCCGAACACAAGTCTGATTGCGATGTGTACAAGAAAACAAAATAGTATTCCCAGGAAAAAGAAAATATTCATTAGGACAATGAGCTGCATCATTTAGGGGGTACATCTAGAGCTAACTGCTGGAGGGAGGGTATGTCATGTATGACCTTTCTCTTTTACTTTTTCCTGTTATTTCCCCATCCTTTGTTTTTTTTTATGCGAATGCGTGGAGGCATGTTATTGTATTGATCCTGTTGAATTTCACACTGAGTTATGTGCAGATTAGCCTTAAACATCAGCATCACTCTGGTTAGTCTTCACTGATAGTCAACAGTGCTTCATATCAATGTGAGCCTGTCATGCACAGCATTTCTTACTGACCCTGTGCACATAGTAAGTGTATGTATGCTTTGTACTGTGGGCAGTAAGCATAAGGATGGTAAATTCCTATTTGTACTACTGTGTGGTCCCTGTTAGTGTGATCAGTTTCATCCCTGTCCCCAGACAAGTAACACATCATGTCTGTATCTTGTTTTCATCCCCTATCAGACTGACACAATTTGCACTTTTAGATGATTTCAAGGTGCCAGAATTTCAGGTAACAGTAAGACATCATTTCTGGGCACCTTTATAATCTGTCTTACACCTATCTGTCTGTCTATCTATCTATCTAGTTATCTATCATCTATCTCAGACTGTTGGACAGTATATGGAGACCTCTGTCCTGAGGAATCTTCTTTGGTTTTCCATTGAAAAAAAACATCAATAGCTATAAAATGGCTTACAATAAGCTTGTGAAGGTTCTCATTCATCCAGGTCATGGTATATCTGTTGTATTCAATTAGATCAACTGGACTTGAAGTTTAGTTCTTGAAGACGTTTCGCTAGTCATCCGACTGGCTTTTCTAATTCAGAATGACTTGTACAAGAATCTGTGGCAATTATGTACCCTGGAAAATCCCAATTAGCATATCACAGCCAAGTGTTAAGGGCGTGATTGGATAGTGGCTAAGAGGTGTTATAGGAACGCCCAGAGTAAGGTGTCAAAACAGCATTGTACATGGCAGACCGTTGGTGTCGAACCCCCCACCTCTTTTTATGTTTGGGTTCTTTATTTTCACATAAATAGCCTCCTTAACACCTCTCTTGAACCAGTCACGTTCCTTTGCCAATATGTTCTATAAGCAAAAACATGTTCTATAAGCAAAAACATGGATGTGCTATGGGATCTCCAGTTTCACCCATTGTTGCCAACCTTTACATGGAGGAGGTAGAAAAACAGGCGCTTAATACCAGTCTGATACCAATATCAGTATTTGATGTTTGACTCCCACCACCCTCACAAGCTGGGTGTCATCAGAACCCTGCAACACAGAGCTGAGAACATCCCCACTAGCACAGAGGGGAAGGCTAAAGAAATGAAACATCTCAGAGGAGCTCTTAAAACTTGTGGATATCCAGACTGGGCCTTTGTCAAAAGAAATAGAAGGAAAGAAAAGAACACGAATACCAACAGTGAAGGGGAAAAGCAAGACAGGAGAAAGAACATGGTCATCCCATATGTAACAGGGGTCTCCGTGAAAATAAGAAGAATATTCAAAAAACACTGTATCCCTGTCTCCTTTTAACCGAACAACACACTGAGGCAGCAATTGGTACATTCGAAAGTCCCAATACCGAAACACAAGAAAAGCGACATCATATACGCAGTACAGTGCAGTGAAGAATGCTCTGATTTGTATGTGGGGGAGACCAAACAGAAACTCCAATTCCTCGGGTCAGGACTCAGCCGTGTACCTGCATCTTAAGGATAAAGGACACACCTTTGAAGAATGTAATGTTAACATATTGGCAAAGGAAAGTAACTGGTTCAAGAGAGGTGTTAAGGAGGCTATTTATGTGAAAATAAAGAAGCCAAGCCTAAATAGAGGTGGGGGGTTCGACACCAACTGTCTGCCATGTACAATGCTGTTTTGACACCTTACCCTGGGCGTTCCTTTAACACCTTTAGCCACTATCCATCACGCCCTTAACACTTGGCTGTGATATGCTAATTGGATTTTCCAGGGTACATAATTGCCACAGATTCTTGTACAAGTCATTCTGAATTGAGAAAGCCAGTCGAATGACTAGCAAAATGTCTTCAAGAACTAAACTTCAAGTCCAGTTGATCTAATTGAATACAACAGATAGGCTTACAATAACATTGTGATAAAACTGAAAGGTAACATTTTAAGCACTTTCACCCTTTGAAAGAGTTGATAAGGAAACATTTTTAGCCGTTAGAGGCTAACATTTCCCAAACCAGCTAATACTCCCAAAACTTTTAGAATCTACACACATTCAGCCATTCTTTTATACAAACATGCAGATTTCCAGACACAGTTCTTTATAGAACTTTGTGCTTTTAGGATTTCATGAAAAAAATTAAAGAAAAAGATGATTCAAATTTAGAAATCTTACCTAATCCTAATTAGCAAGTTAGCAAGTAATAAATCTGTCAGGAACTTACCTGCCGCTCCAGTCCCACGTCGCTCTGCCCGGGTGGGCGGCGTTGGAGACGTCATGACGTTGACATGCCGGGCGGCGCGAGAATTCAAATGCCGGTGTCCTTCTGGACCCGGCACCAGATTGTAGCTTATTGCTACCCCAGGCTCCGTTACTCACCTCTCCTGTATCCAGCGAATTCCTTTCCTGCAGAGACACTTACCTTGCCAGTTTCTTTGTGTTATTACCTTGGCCAGTTCCAGAGAGGACACTCCACCCTGTCAGTTCCTGTGTGTTACTTACCTTGCCAATTCCAGCAGAGACACTTACCTTGCCAGTTCCTGTTGAGTTACTTACCTTGCCAGTTCCCAGAAGCACATCCAGCATTCTATTCCCATCAGCCTCATCTGCTCCTGTATATAAACCATGAGTCCGAGGTCTCCTCCTGAAAGCATACCTGTAAGTACCCCGGCCGTCTTGACGAATTTGTTACAGTACAATCGTGCCATGGAAACGCCTGAGGAGGCCATGGCAGATTTGGGTAAAACCCTCCAGGCGTTGGCTAAATGCATGCATGTATTTGAACATCATTAAGGGCAGTTGGCCCAATACATAGACTCTCTTGCTGCCCTATTTCCCCCGACTTCCTACGCCAGCTCTGGTATCATCTGTTCCTGTCGACCCTGCACTTCCCTTCACCCTTCACCTTCCCGCTTTGACGATAATGCTCAAGCCTGCCAGTGCCGGATTCATTTTGAACTTCAGCCATCTCATTTTGTCTCTGACCGGGCCAAGGTTGGCTATATCTTCACCTTGCTTGAAGGTAACGCCTTGGCTTGAGCCTCCCCTTATGGGAGAAAGACAATCCAATAATTAATAATATTACAGCCTTCTTGGATAGTTTTTAATGCTCCAGGAAGATCATTGGCTGGGACAGTATGCCATTGGATTTCGTACTCTGGCTGCAGAGACGCCCTGAAATAACAAAGCACTTACTGCAACTTTTATGCAGGGACTTTCAGACTGCCTTAAGGATGACCTAGTTTCTAGAGAATTGCTTGTCCTTTTGGAAGAGCTGATCACCCTCTGTATCCAAATTGACACCCATTTCCGTGAGCGACAGGCAGAGAGATCTACGGCTCGCTACAACACTCCTAAAACCTTCACTCACCCTGTCCGACCCTCTCCATCCTTAGTCCCTTCTGCAGACGAGCCTATGAAGATTGGTGGCTCCCATCTTTCCCCCAAAGAAAAACTTTGTAGACGTACTAATGGACTTTGCCTTTGTCAAAAATTGCCCCTTGAAATCGGGAAACTCCAGGATCTAGAAGCTAAGAAGGAGCTCCTTCTAGATAATGTCAAGTCTCCTCCTAGATGTTAACCACTCAAAATCTTCCTGCCAGTCACTATATGCTTTAATTCTCAATCATTTTCTACTCAGGCCTTTGTTGTTTCCGGGTCAGCAGGGAATTTCATTGATTCAACCTTTGCATCCCAACTTGGTCTTCCCCTTTTTCGTCTGCAGCAACCTCTACGGGTCCTGGCTATAGACAATAAACCTCTGGCCTCAAAATTCATCTCCCAGTCTACCTTTGAAGTCCCATTCCAGGTTGGCATATTTCATCAAGAAGGTTTATCCTTTT
Organism: Hymenochirus boettgeri; assembly: GCA_019447015.1. Taxonomy (NCBI): domain Eukaryota; kingdom Metazoa; phylum Chordata; class Amphibia; order Anura; family Pipidae; genus Hymenochirus; species Hymenochirus boettgeri. The sequence goes on along the minus strand of CM033476.1, from coordinate 65,045,235 downwards.
TCGTGATCCAAAGTCCATCTGCCCCACTGATCCTCGGACTTCCATGGCTCCGGTTACACAACCCTGTTATAGACTGGTCTAAAAATGAACTTAAAGGGGAACTAAAGTCTCCAGACAACATTGTCCCAATAGACAGCACACACACACACACACACACACACACACACACACACACACACACATATATATATATATATATCACATCAATGCTTTTCAACCCCCGTGTGGTCATCGTCAGGATGTGCCATCTTTAACATACAATCAAGAAATAGGTAAGCCCTCCCGATATGATAACTTTCATCACTTTTTGTAGTCTGATATTTTTAACTTGTTATTTTTAATTGTACACTGGGGCATATGATGATTATGGTGATGGGAGTAACTGGGGGCATGTAGGGGTTGACAAGGGGTGGGCACTTATCTATTTCTTTGATTGTATGTTAAAGATGGCGCATCCTGATGACACCCCCAGGTCTTGAAATAATTGTGATGAAGTAACATTTCTAGTAATCTAAGAAAAAAGTTAACATTGGTGTATCGCTGGCTATGTGTGCCTCCACATCCTCCACATGAGGAATGGAGGACTAGAGGCTAGAGACATTCAGTAGTCCAGGAGCACATCTATGTAGAGCCAACTGATACAAACTAGCTTCCTGTACCAGAGGCGCAAGGATCCATCCAGCATGGATGCAAGAGGTACAAAGATGGAATCAATACCTGCCACTATATATGTATTGTTTTAAATGTGGCAATCCCCGAATGTATTGTTTTACGTGTGGGGATTAGTGACATGTGGCTAAATAAATGTTGGGGGTCATAAAAGAAGGTTTTGCTCTGACAGTGGTTCCACAGAATCTGTTAAAGTTCTGAAAATCAGATTCAAACCAAATTGAATTACAATTTTTAGAATTTTTATTGCAATTTTCAAATATTTTTTGAAAAGCACAATTTCGATGAGAATTTCTGATTTTCTGATAAAAATGTTTTCATTTTTTTATGTAATGCTGAAAAATACAAGCAGATATTTATCCATCATGAAATATCATAAGGTAGTTGTCTGATTGGCACCAAAAGTATTCTGCAGAATTAAAATGACCCCAAACTTACAGACAGTTTCCTTACTAAGTAACTTCAGTGTAAAAAAGAACGTGGGAAGTGGCAAGTTGGAAGTGATGGGCCACACAGAGCCCTGACTTTCTACATTATAGAGTGTGTCTGACTATGATGAAGAGTCAGGAGAATTTAGGGAAGCCAACATCCACAGAAGATCTGTGGCACACCATACCTTTCTTAAACAAAAAACTGTGCCTGGAAGAAATTCTGCTGTTTTGAAAGCAAAGTAGTCACATCAAACATTGATTTGGTATATTATTCACTTTGCATTGCAAGTTTGCATTTCCATTTGTAAAAGCATTCTTAGTTCACCATAATTTTTCACACACAGTATTGTACTGTACTCTTTTTTGCATTTCTGGCAAAACTGTTGTTTGACAAGACTATGCCTTTAATTGGTGCCTCCTTAAATTACAAGGAGCTTTAGGGAGATACTAATATAATATAATACTAATATAAAAAGAATCACCCTAACTGTCTAAAAAAGATTTCCATATGGAAGCTTGTTTTAGGCTAATTATGCAATGTTTTCCCCCCAGAAGTATTCTAATTATTTGAAGATTGTGTTTTCTTCATTCACACTAGTTTAAACGCATAATTGTGTTGATATTATATAATTATATAATTTGGTTATACTGTATAATTGCATTATATAACCAAAATGCAAAGTTCTACCTTTGATTACAGAGTTTGGCCCAATTTTTTTGAAAGATCTGTAATTTCTTCTTCCACAATGTTCTGACCAATTCCTTTATTCGTATTTAATAAGCCTAATACGCATTCCAACTGTAAATATTATTTTAGCATTATTTATAAAGGCGCAGTATCACTAAATAGCTATCCCGTGCTTTTAACGATCATAAAATTTCCGACCATGATGGTACAGTTATGATTACGATCACAACTGTATGATCGCTTCTACAATACCATTACATTACTAAAGTTTCAAATGTACTGCCGTGGGCGTTCTTCTATGATAACCCACAATACCAGAAATTTTAGATACCGTGGGTTGTTAAATATGGTCCAAAGTTCATAATTCCATCTATCTGAAAATATTAATCCATGAGGAACTGCAGATATACGTGAAAGAATAACAACACAAACGAGCATGACCATAGTTCAGAAACATCAGATTGGTGGACTTGTGTTCAGGGAACACTTCAGAATTTAGGTTTACTAAAATAAAATAGAAATCTTCACTAAACTGTAAAACAGAAGGCATATTGGAATAATAAATCATCACAGGCCATTTCAAGCTATGGCTGGCAACAGGTAGCCAAATTAATTATTCAGTTTTGCATTTTAGCAGAATATAATTATACTGTGATGTTTAAAGTAAATTTGATGACATTTACAGATCTTGGCTGATTATAATGGTATATAAACTAGGTACACACGGCTCGGTCGACTATTTGCTGATATCGACTGGTTGGCTGGGCTAAAACAGCATCAATTACAGCAAAATTCGCCCTGGTTTTCAAAGCGTCCGATTACAGTTTTTAGGAGTATGTAGTTAAACAAATTAGTGATTTATAGAAGTGATTTAGAGTCACATTTAAAAAAAGGAATGTGCAGTCACTGATGTCATCAAACTGGAGAGCAGCCATCTTGCTGAATCGTCACCCATTGCAAAAAGAGTTTGTTCTATTAAATCATTCCATGGATTCATTTATGGCAATTTAATTTTTTTCTAATTTGCTACATTATTGGCAGTAATAGCAAAAAAAATGAATAAAATGACAACCAGTAGATTGAGCTCTCTTCTGTGTTATAAAAGGGAAATTTGGATTTATCCCAGTTTGAAAGCCTCTTAATAAAGTGGTACTTTTACATTTTTCTTGGCACAGAATTATCCAAACATAAATTCTGAAATATCTCTTTAATTTCCCCCTCTTTATTTGTATCCAAAACTTTAAGCCAAAAAACACTTACATTTTAATGTTTAGGCTTAATAAGAAATCCGTAACTTAAAGTGGATTTTATTTCCCATTTAAATAAAAGAACATTTGCCTTGTTTACATAATAGGGTGGTTTTCTTTTTACACAGCTGCATAAAGGAAAAGTATTGGTGGGAATCCAACATTCAGAGCTCACTTAGAAATGTCTGGAATGTAAAACAAACAGCTGGCTGAGGGAAAGGCCACTAAAAAAATAAATGGCAACGCATCAACTGCACAGCTTGAATGTATTCATAAGCTATTAATGGGAAATTTCGCTACAAAATATTGCACTGGGAATTTTTAATGAAATACTGATATGAAGAGAACAGAACTTCCATTGCTATACCAATATTATTTTTTATTTTACATTTTTCTTCATTCTAGAGATAATGATTAAATAAAAATTTTTGCTTGTAGAAGAAAAAAAAAAAAAAATTCAAAAAAACAATTGGCAAAAAAGTTTTTTTTTTATAACCCCCCCCCCTCCAGATATCTCCAACATTCCTGTTTAATGAACTGGCATACAAATATTACTGCTAAAGGAGTATCACAGGTAGTGTGCAGATCAAGCCATTATTGAAAGGAGTCATGTTTAAAGATGTTAAAAACTGGCAAGTTCTGTTACAAAAACGGATTTTCAAAAAAGTTTCACTTAAATTTAAGGTTTACTAATAGTAAGTTGGTTCAGGGACTTGGCTCAGGGACTTGGGCAATGATCTGGAGAACACATACATATAACTAAAAAAAACAACATTCTTCACACAAGAGCTGTTTTAGAGTTTTTGCATCACCTTTCTGATAATTTTCGAATATTCAAAATCGAAGGCTCACTTATTCGCTATTTCTCTCATATTCGGAATCAAGGGTTCACGCATTTAAAATTGAGGGATCAGGTATTCCATAATTTCCAATATTTGATTTTGAAAATTTGATCATTCTGGAATATTCAATTTCAAAAATTGGATAATTTTAAAAAATTCAGGAAAAGTCCCCCTGTCTGAAAAATCCAAATTAGTCCGTTCCAAGTTGGATCCAGGTTTATTTATCTTTTACCTTTTTACGGTAGTCTTGTATCCATCACACACACACACACACAATCAGATTATATTTTATTCCTTGTTTTTGGTAATTTCCTATTTTATACAGCATTTAAGTTAAAGGTGAACTGTGGTCTCGAAACAAGTTGAGTTTAAATGAAAGACCAGTTTCCTAACTTTAAAACGAGCCATCAACCACCTCTCTATGTGCTCCACAGCCCAAGATATAAAGAAATTACTGACCAGAAAGTTAATGGGTGGGAGGCTGACGTGACATTCCTAATGCTGCTCCTCCACCTCGCCAGCGGCTTGCACAGCCTCAGACTTCAGTGACAGGAACGGAGACAGGACGTCCCTCCTCCTCCCTGCTATGTGAAGATCCCCACAGAGAAGGTAAGGGAATCTAGAGCCCTACTTTCCCACTAGGTGAAAACAGCCTTTTCAGGCAGAGTGGGCTGTTTTCACAAAGTTTTCTGAAGGGATGAGAAGGGGGGGTCTGAGTGTACCATGGCACCTGCGAGTGGGCAGGGCTGTGGCACCAGCGATTGGGTGGGGCTAAGGAACCCACGAGTGGGCGGGGCCACATGGGGCTGTAAGAGAAGGAGCCAAGGGGGGGCCTGCAAATGGAGGGGCCATGGGTTCCATGAGTGGGAGGGACCAGGGGGGCTTGCAAGAGGAGGGGGGCTGCAAGAAGAGGAGGAGACACAGGGCAGATTGACTGTCACATGGTTTCAGGGCAGGAAGCAGGCTGTGCAGGGGACCTGGTGATGCTGCTGCCATATCACACACAAAAATGTAAATATCTTCAAAACTATGTAAAATAAACAATGAAAGTAGATTGCAAAAATTCTCAGGAGAGCAATTCCTATCAATTTACCTAAAGTCATTTATGGACCACAGTTCCCCTTTAAGTCCAGCACTATGGAAAATTTTGATAAATGTTCATGTTTAAAAACTGAAATAAAAAAATAATAATAATTAATAAAAGGATTCTGTATTATACAGTATCTCTTTACTTCTGTTCAAAAAGAAAGACTTTTGCTGGTCAAATAAAACATCCACTGAGGACCTTTACCTCAAATATCATAAAGGCTTTTACCATCTTTATAACGTTAAATACCTTGACAGAGATTGGGATTGTTTTAAGATGGAAAACCACACTGCATATTTGGATTATTTCACAAAATCTCACTCAATCTCAACCTGAAAATAATAGATTTCATGCTGGAGCAATGGAAAGTTTTCATCATATGTTTGTTCAAACCGCTGTTAAAATCACAGGGAAAGACCAAGGGTCACCATAATAATTTCTATTGGAAATGTAATTGTAACCACAACCTTATTTCCTCTAGGTTACAGAGAATTTCAGTACAATGGCAAAGTTGTCCTTAGCAATTCATATGAAAACAAATTAAATTACCCAAATATTTTTTTTTAAACTTTAAACCTGAAACCAATCCTCAGTATAAATGTCCCCTTTTTGTCAGAACCTAAAGCTCCATACAGATGTACAATCATGGGACTGACCCACGATGCAAACCTCTGAGACAAACAGCCATTTCAGACAATAAGTAGGTCTGGGGGTGCTTGATAGGGCTGTATGGCCATTCGGACAGGTATAGTTAATGATCTGACCAGGTAGATTAACGACTCCCGACCAAGCGTCGAAAGATGAACTGATAGTCGACAGTTTATCTCTCAGGTGTGCCGTGATCTCATGTCTTGGAATAGATTTCAAGGTATACAGTTTTCCGTTAACCAGCTGTACATTTATTAGTTAACTTGAATATATATGTGCGGTTTATCTTTAATGTTGATTCCTAATTTTATCCAAGATGAAATACGATAATAACATTGCCAAAAGCCTAGCGTTAAATTGACCAATGTCTCAAAAAAATTTGCAATGAGTCTAACACATGTTTTTACCTTTTCTAAAAAAAAAATAAAATAAAAAATATTTTCTAAAATGAATGTTAATAATAAACATGTGGGGAATAATTAAACAAAGATTGATTTAAAAAGCAATTTCCAGTCAAGGAAATACCACAAAATTTCCTTCTCGCCATTGATTTATTGATCAATTATTGCTAAAAATTTAATTTTTGCCTTCTTATAAATAACTCTATGGTTTTTGAAGGTTTAATGACAAGAAAAGTATATTTGCAATAAGTGATGAAAATTCATCAACCAGTTGAGTGGCCAATTTATCGTCTTTTTAGAAATTACATTAATTTATCACTGGTGAAAATAATTACTGAAAATCAAGATGTCTTCTTTAAAAACCCCCCCCCCCCCCCCAAGTTCCTCAACTACCTCTTTTAGCCTCCAGGCAGCAGAATTAATCCACTAACACAACCCCCACAGTAGCATCAGTAGTAGCCAGAAGAATAAATTCCTTTCCTTACGCTGCCAATAAGTATCATGTCACAGGATTATTTTAAATTCTTTCAATACATTTTTTTTAAATGTCTTGATTACTATAATGGTTTCAGTTAGATTTGCATTAATATATATTACAACAGGAGAGAGATGACAGGCTGGGAGTCCAAGTAGTAGAGTTACAATAGTCAAGACGGGAGATTATAAGGGCATGCATGAGCATTTTAGTAGTGGAGCCAGAGAGAAAAGGGCAGATGTTGGCAATATTGCGAAGGAGAAAACGACATACCTTAGTGACAGTGACAATGGAAAAAATAAGGAGAAAAAACAATTAATTATATTGCTCTTACAAACTGTTCCCATAAAAATAATGATTATTCTTTCTAAACCAACCCTACTGCATTTATTTTATGCATCCTTTGAAATGCTTTCATCTGTTGATGCATGAAACATAATAATACACCCTGCACAGCAGCACCTATTTTATACATTGGATTTCATATAAATTTCTATAATAAATGTTGCATATTTAAAACTGGTCACTTGTCAGTTACCTGCCCCCTACACAACTGATATATTCAGCACTTTATTACTAACCAGATATTAATTGCCTACATTCTGGCAGAGTAAGCTGGCTCCTCCCTCTATGTAATCTATAAAGATTGTGACTGATGACATCCCAGCCAATGATTGCAGAAGGGATGCATTTTACTTACCCAGGTGGAAGATGTTTTCAAACACTAATAAAGGTTAATTAAATATTGGTTAATGATTTTATTCAATATTATTCTTAATAAATACAAATGAAGCTAACCATTAGTTTTTTGCGCTTAACCCTTCATTTAGAACTTAACTCTAAAGCCCAGTACAGATGTTTGAATTTTTCAACAATCTGATGTCTGTGTGGTGGTGTCACAATGCCATTTAGTAATCTGCCAAATCAGAATACAATATTGGCAGTGAATGGTCTTTGTTCTCCCCCACAGAGATTGGCCTGTGCTCATTCACCCATGCCCATTCAGCATGTCTATAATGCCATCATGCTGGAAATTGTAATGTAAAATGTTCATAGAACAACTGTTTGACTATTGACAATCTTGAATGCGTATAAATAGCTAAAATCATAATCTTCAGAGAAGAACTATTGAGAGAGATTCCCTATATTGAATCTCCCTGTATATTTATTATGGCTAACACCTTACAGTTACCAGCCTAGACTGAAGCAACTCAAAAACAAAGAATGGCTCTCAGTTCTCTATGACTTTCTGGCTATTGCTACACACTGTACAAACCAACTAAAATAATGCAACAATTTATAGTGGCCTTACCGAGCTTCTGCATATGTCTTGCTGAAATGTATCCAAAAATAGGTGCAGCATTTCTGCAGGGCTACTTCGGATTTGTTAAAGAACTGCTGGCTCTACATTTTACTCCACTGGAAATAGTGTTGTGCAAAGTAAAATCAAAATAGATAACACAAGGCAAGACAGACAACAATGTAGGCAAGCCTTATTCAGATTGAGATCATGGAACACTTCCCCCTTGCTCAAGGTAAAACACAGCATGGGCAGCACAGTGGCTCAGTGGTTAGCACTGAGTTTGATTCCACCCTTGGACACATCTGCAAGGAGTTTGTATGTTCTCCCCGTGCTTGCGTGGGTTTCCCCACAATAATAAAGACATACTGATAGGTTGTATGTGTCAAATAAATGTGCTTAGATTGTAAGCTCTTCGGGCAGGGCCTGATGTGAATGTATACATGTAATTGTAAAGCACTATGGAAGATGTTAGCGCTATATAAATCCACAATAATAATAATAATGATAAAACACAGTAGGGATTATTTAATAAGGGGTGCAAATTATTTCTCTTTCACATTTTGTCTCATATTAAATACACCTTAGTGTGTGTGGTGAGCTACTTACTATGGATATTTTTATCTCATATGGTCTACACACTTCCTGTGTGGAATTGGCGTAATGACGATTACATTTTAAGGGATGTAAACAATTTTCTAGCAATTGAGTGGTCACCTGTTCCATCAAAATGGAACTGTAAGGGATTATTCCTTCCTGCATTTGTATATTATGATAAGCTAAATTAAAAAAAACAACATTGTTGCTTTTGTTATGTGTTGAGGTCAGAAGAGGCAATATTAGACAGCACAGAATTAAAATATCTGATTTTCAAATCTTGAGTTGTTTTTGTGACTGTTACTAATAAGAAACATGCTTTGGTTTGATTTTTTGAAGACTCTTTGTTCATTTTTATGTTGACAGTACATCTATGGATCCCCCTTTTTTCTTTTCAAACAGTATATTTATTTTTTTACTGTTTTTTTTTACAATCATGCTGAGCAGAGGGATACACAAGATATAGATTTTTGCCCTGTCAAATACTTTAGAGGACATGAAAAGCCTATAAACCCTATAGAAGCTTTTTGAATTTGTAGTGAAAGAGGAATCTAGTTATTTCAGTTCTGAAACAATAAAGTGAAACTCCCACTGGGCAAAGATCTAAGAGCCTGAGCTGATGCTTGCCTTTCATAACTGTCTGAATGATGAAAGAGAGATGCAAGAAAGCCAGAATAATAGGTGATAGCATGGCTTACATTTAGATTTCAAAAAGTCATTTTCTGTCATTATCAATGTATATGGAATGAATCGATTTTGTATAATATAGACAAAGAACATTATCACATTTGAAGTAGAATTTCGTACAATTTTATGAAAACCACATCAACACAACAGAAAAGTCTATTTAAGGTTCAATTCAAATAATAGCTGCTATATATATTGTTATGATGTCATTCCTTTAAATTAGCATTGACTCAGTAAGCAAGATCCAAAATAATCCTTTCTGCATGAACCTTCTCATGTTATAATTACAATCCTAAGGAACAACATTTGACCTTCAAGTGATATTTTAATATACTGTTCTTTTGGTCCAGGTATATAACAATGTAAATTAGTTTCTCTCCTGCATAGAACCCATTCCTTTTAGACTTTTATCTCTGCACACCACAAAAACTTCTTCTGCAAAATGATCAGCTAAGTCCTTTTTCTTTCTTCTTGATCTTTCTGCTGTCATACACACCCTTACTGCTGAGAATCTCTGTGAGCATTTCTCTTTGATTTATGTTCATCTGCTTTGCAGCATCGCTATACATGAGATAATGTTTTCAGGACGAAAGTGTTCGCTTACAACAGCACATTGCACAATGCAATGTAAAGTTGTAGTTATGAATGTGATTATATAGGCAAAGGGCATTTCCTGTTATGTATGTATCTCTTTCTGTTATTTATATTGCAAACAGCAGTCTCATGTGCCCCATAATAGATTGGATATGCCATATAAAGCACCAAGGTAAAAGGAGAACTATAAAGGGGAAATAAGAAAATGTGGGTTACAGTACTGCGCCCACATGCAACGTCTCTTACATCACTGCTTGAGGTTGTGACTGGTGAGGGGAATTGCCTGTTTACTCAAGCAATCTCACTGTTCTCCCTAGAATTTTTTTCCAGCCCGGAGACATTAAATGTTGCTGGGTGGAGTGGGACGAGGGAAGTTTCTTTGTGGGGAAAATGAAATACTCACTAATATTAGTTAACCGGTGTTCTCCTCTGAGTCTTTAACAGTGCGCAACATATTACTTATAACTTAACCTTTGCTTGTGGTTCACAACAGCTGATCTTCTGGGCTACATAGAGTTTTCCAGCCTAAACCCTGAAAAATAGATCTTGAGGAGGGGGTTGCATGTATGGTGACATCACACGCTGAGGAAACAGTTCCTATGCTCTTCCTCTTTCCATCAATTAGAAGTAAGTAGGTTTATTGACATATTTTCTCGTTTTTGACTATTATTATATGGTTCTAGCAAGTAACAATAGTCAAACCTGAGAAATAACCTGCCAATAATCCTACTTAACTTTATATGCTGTAAAGTGGAAGAGCATGAAAGGAGCATGGGTACTGCTAAGGCTGGTAGTTTCCTCAACCTATCATGTCACCGCAGGCACGCACACACAGAAATCTATCTTTCAGTGTTTATGTCTTAGGCTGGAAAACTCTTTGAACTGGGAGATTAGCTGTTGTGTGCCATGAGAAAAGGTAAAACAGGAAAACAACTACTGTAGGTTATCCATTGCGCATTGCTCAGCATCCCTGCTTTATCTTCATTTGCGGCACACAATAGTTGATATCCCTGTCAAACAGTGGGTTTCCGACAGCTAGGTACACACCTTAATTAGCTGGGAGAACATTGTATTTCCTGTGCATGCATATATTATAGGTACCTGTGCTATACTCCAATCAGAACCTGTATATGATTCATGTGATTGAATAGGGTATCATCAGTTAACTATTATTCAGTTATCTAACCATAAGGTGTTTACTGTTTTCAGCAATAGTGTGAAATAAAACAAGCAGTCATTGTACAAACATGAGATGTTTGGACATAGGGGCATATTTTCACCATAGGAGCGATATTTTCACCATTTTGCTAATGCCAGACTTTGCAATGGGAAATAGTGTTATTAATTATGTATTTTTAAATAGGATTCTTTTCAACGCAGTGGTAGCACCATATTCATTTGTTAAGTCCAGGATTACAGCGAAATAGAGAAATATCAACACAATTTCTACCAGTTGAAATAAGCCCCCTTTCTGCTTAATAAAAAAATAGCAACATTCTGAAATACGAAAAGCAGAAATCAAATCAGAAATTCGCTGTTTGACAATCCTATTAGTGTAAAGGATGGAAAATAATCTAACCCCCACCCCTCCTCTCGGATTCTTGTTTATATTGCAAAACCAACAATTATGTACTGAAATCTTCCAGTGACATATTTCCAGGCTACAAATAAGCACACTAATGCACTTTACCTACCTCAGACCTGGTGATTTGTATAGGCTAGATAACCTAGTGGTTATCACCACAATGTATGGTAATATACATTACAAGTAAAATACCAATATGGGGCGGTGAGTACAGCATTGCAAAAACCTGGAAAGAAGAGGAACGTGGAAGGTAAGTATTACATCTCCTACAAACATGGCCTTGGCACCACTAAGTGATTAAAATTATCAAGGCAATTTGTTCAGTAATAAATAAACAAAACTCAAGCTAACATGTTTGCAGAAATGTACCAGGTATTTAAAGGAACCCATAAATGCAACAATCCTGATTCTATGGGCCATATTTATAAACCCGCGGTATTGCGGGTTAGTTAATTTATGATCGTGGTCGTAAATGTACGATCACGATCATATATTTATGACTGAACGTTTGATAATTAACTAACGGTCGATCGTACAATAACGTGCGGTACTAAACTACCGCAATTGTATTCTATGGGGATCGTAAACCTACGATTTCGTTATTGTAGATTTACGATCGGTATCATAAATTTACGATCATTAAACCAATCGTTAATCTCCGATCAGTTTAGCGATCGTAAATTTACGATACCGATCGTTAAAGTCGCGGTATCGCTAAAAAGCAATACCGTGGCTTTATAAATATGGCCCAAAATACTGCTATTGTCTGGCAAGAATTTTTTAGAATGTACAATAAGAAAAATATTGGATTTCTAGCTGGACGATTGGCCACACACTGTACGTTATAAAAATATTCTAGGATTGTTGAATGTATGAGTCACTTAACATGGATTTTGTGATGCATGTTGCAGTATAAGAAAATATTTATTTCTGCAGAGTGCAAAAGAATTTATTAAAATTTTAAGACAGCAATCGGACAGTGATTAGAGGTGTTACCAACAGCCATCCTGCAGCTGATCTTCCTGCAAAAACAGTTGGAAAGACAAGTACTGCTGGTAAATATCAAAAGAAAGTGATCGTCACATCCAAATATTGTCCCCATTTCTTTCCTGTTATTAGCCTGTGTATATTCCATCTTTAATGCATGCAAAGATTAGGACGTAATTGGAATATACTATAAAGTGCTACTGCATTGCATTAACAGGGACAGGAAGATGCAATCACACCTAGGTATACATTGACCTGTATTACAAATTATATCACCACTAATATGGTATTATATCACAACAGTTACCACTTGATATCTATATCTCTTCTACATTATTGTAAATGTAATGAGACACAATTAAAACACATTTCTTTTATATAAATCAGATTGCTGTGAAATATACCTCAGAATAAATTTAAAAAAAAGAATAATTAACTCCAAAAATGTTGTTTAGATTATGAATATGCCATATTTAGATTATTAATATGTTAAATTTTAATATGCCATTCAAAAGGTATCTCCACCCCGCCACCCAAAAATTATATATTATACCCCCTCCCAACCTAAACGCTAGGTTGAATTCTTCTAAAACAGCCTTAAAAATGTACTTAACCACCATCGTTCCCTCGTCCCCAGCCTCCACTGCTACTTCCATGCATGGACGAGCAGAAGGGCCAGACCAGCAGCCTTGACTGTGATTGGCTGAGCCGGTAAGCAGAGGCAGCCAAGAGGGAATGAGGTTGTGTAAGTACATTTCGGGGATGTTTTAAATGATTTAAAGGAGAACTAAAGTCTCCAGACAACATTGTCCCAATAAACAGAGCACATTCACAAACATACAACAAGCTGTGTCTCATCTCTCCCCTTGCTGTGGCCATTGGGTGATTTATGAAAATAAACTGTGAGTACTAGGGGTCAGCTCCCACAATCCACCTTAGCTGGGTAAACCCCCTGCTAAGTGTCTGGGTACAGGCACATGCTCTGTAGTGCTCAACAGATTAAAACAAGGAAGTTGCAGCCTTGCTTTTTAGAAGCTGACAGCCAATCACATTACAGCACAAAGATCTTTCCTCTCCCTGACAGGGATTTCAGTTTTTTTGTTTTCAAACACATTCAATGCTCCTGTCCTAACAATGATATAAACCTTTACTTTTCATACAAAAAGAAAAATAATATTGCAGTGTATGGGGTATTGGGGTATTGAACTTGTGACCTTCTGAACTGTGTATTTTTAAACCTGGTGTCTTACCCGGTGCACCAACACTGAATAATCAGAGTATCCAGGTACATTTGGAAGCTTTCTCTTTTGCTAGGAAAAGAACAAAAAAAATGGAATAAGAAGTCCCTGATAAGACTTTGAAAGATACTTGTTACCCAGCAGTTACAAGTAGGGTAACAAGCAGCTTTCAATGTCTTTTCAGGAACTTCCATATTGGTGTATAGAAAACACTCAGGGGGTGTGGTTCTTTGATGACTTCATGGGCTGTGGGTTGTACTAGCAACAACATGGAAGCCTTCTTATTTACATAATCTACATCTCAATGCAACGCACTAGAGAAGAATCTTACAATGTATAGGTGTTCTGGGGGGGAAAACTTTCATATTAGGTTTTAAAAAAAAATTAAGTTTAGTTCTCCTAAGTGAACTAAGGATGGGAGGGGCTTCCCCTCCAAGGATGGGAGGGGCTTCTCCTAAGTGTTTTGTTTTCTAAAGCCATTTGCAGCCACTAAGGGACCCGGGGGAGGAGGAGGGGGGAGAGTTGGAGGGGGGAACTCCACCGCGCATGCTAGTATCCTCTTATAGGAGCAGAAGTGACATGCATGGATTACACACAGACAGGCTCCTACGTTTCTTTTTTTTGGACTTTCATCAGGCCCTGCAGGACAACCATAAGGAGCAGAAAAGAAAGGTAAGAATTTTTTTACATTATACAGTGGGGCCTTCATTGGGGCAAATTTTAGTTGGGGGTTTTGACATGGAGAACTATAGTGCATATACATTTTCTTTTTTTAAAAAAACACGCAACAGGGAGGTATGATTGGTAGTTTCTAGCTCCCAAAATGCTTTCTAGGAGGAGCACCAGCATGAAGAAAACTGCTTCTGCCAGACTTCTTGATTACTTCTTGAGTACAGCATTATCTTTAATACAGGAAGGCCCAGGGTACTAACCTGGCAGATGAAAACTGTATGTGCTCAATGAAATAATATTGGGTGTTGAATAATCAATCCGACCTCCTTGCCCCAGGCACTTTTCATTTTTAGAAAGTTTATTTTTTTCAGTATAGTTTTCCTCAAAATATGATCCTGAAATCCACTGTATACAGTATGTCACAGACAGCATGTCTGCAAAAATAAAATGTATTGTCTGCAACTGGCGCACCCTATACAAAAAGAAGTAGAGATATTTTAGTTTGATATCACAAATTTGTTCTGTCAATTAAGTTAAGTAGTTATTATACAATATTAGGGATGCACTGTAGTTCTGAACCTGGTTTCAGGGACAAACCTATCAGTTTCATAGATTAGACAAACGTTTGAGGGTCGAAACTACAGAAGAAATTTTGACACAAAGCTGCTAAAATAGCTTTGAGTGGAAATTGCCAGTTTTATCTCATATTGCAGCTCAATGCAATTCCAGTTTTGTGACTTAAATTTCTCCCATTTAAGTCAATCTGCACATATCCACCTAAATATATGGTAAAATAGCAATGGTAACTTACTGTACATGGCTGTGGGACCTGGGATAAGGTCTAGTGAACACGTACGGTACATATAACCAGAACTATTTAAAAAATAACTTTCCTCACTGTTTTTCGAGCTTCCGCATTTTATTTAGGAACCACATTAGTAAACCAATAAGACTCTTTCTGAAATAATTTTATTGTATCCAAACAGAATTGCTTACAAATACAGAAGTTTTAAAACCCTAAAGCTGGAAGGCCGTTGTTTGCAGTGTATATGTTTTCAAGGACTGTGGCACCATGCTTAAAGGCCGCTGACTTGGAGCTCCGTTAACGCAGGGGGGAGGTGAACGCTTCCCTTGGTCTATTTTTTTTATAGGTCATTAAAGTCGAGGAACATTAATTCGAACGTTGATAATTATCGAAAAATCAATAATCATTAAAAGTTCGGAAGTTCAAAATCTGGAATACTTTGGGTCCATTCAAACTGTTAAAGCTTGGGTTCAAGTTTGGGTCTAGTCCATCTCTAGTCCAGAGAAGAATATTACAATGTATAGGTGTTCTGGGGAGAAAAACTTGTAAGTTTAGTTCTCCTTTAAGTCTTGGAGTTCTTTCTGTTTTGGTAATTGCCTTCCTACAGCCAGAAAGTATACTTACCCTTCCGGCTGTTCCGCTCGATCCAAGATGGTGGCACTCTGTGTCCCGATGCGTCGAAGAAGCCGGTGCTTCGTCAGTGACGCACAAGGGACGTGACGTCACTAGGAGGCTCCGGAGGAGCAAACATTCAAAAGGACGCGATTTTAGCACTTAGGTCCTATAATCTGTGTGCTGGGTTTGAGTTTCCTGGTTTCCCTGCCTAGTATCTTGTTCCTGCCTTGAACTCTGCTCTTATCCTGCTTTGGATATTACCCTACCTTGAACTGTATCCTGATCCTTCCTTGTACACCTTGCTACTATCTGAGTCTGTTCCAGTTCTGCTGTGCCTCCTGTCTTCCGCTGTGGACGCCTTGGTCCAGGACTTCGCCTAACGTCATACAGGTACCTAACAGTAAAATCGGGCCATGGATCCACCTGAGGGAACGTCTTTAGATTTGGGGAAGATTTTACAGCACATGGTGGCACGGATGGATGCTTATGAAGACCGGCAAAATAGAATTGGTCAGACACTTGATGCTCTCCTTGCACGCACCCCGGCGGCTGCTCCTGGTGCCAGTGCAGCTCCTGTGGCCCAACCGATTCTCTTGCCAGTAGGGAGCCCTAAAGAACCACAAATTCCTCCTCCCTCTCGTTATGCTGGCGATCCCCATAGGTTTTGCATAGGTTTTGTTAACCTGATAAAGCTCTGATTGGAGCGAAACGCATAGCATTCAGTGACGTTACCGGAAAAGGAAGTCCTAATATAGGACACAATACTAACGTGGAACCACACTCCTCTGTAAAAAACAACAGACGACTGCCATGGCTGAGCAACGCTCACCAGCCTTATAGGTATCCACACAGGACGGATCCCATGAATCGGAGTGACCGCAGACACATCAGAGTGTATGGGGACCAGGTGTCTATGTGGAATGGCGTCGGGACACGATCAGGAGGAGCGGTGACGTATAGTTCTATTTGAAATTGAGTTTTATAGTGTGCACACTTGAACTAACTAATTTTGGATTACTATTGGATGTTTACATCATAGGAGAGGATCATCCATTTGAAAACCTTCACGGACTGTGTCTGTCTAGCATATTAGGGGTTTTACTCATACCTATTTTGATACTTTTTGGATGTCCTATATATATTTGTATTATGTACCTATGCTGTGTATTATTACTTAGGGGTTTATAGCTGGACAGCTAATTTTATATAGGTAATACATTTTTTTTTTTTTTTGCCATTGAGTTCCGTACCCTAGCAGCAAAATTGACATAGAACAATGAAGCCTACGTTGTCACATATTGGCAGGGTCTTTCTGACAAACTAAAGGACGACTTAGACTCCAGAAAATTACCAACCACCCTAGATGAACTTATTGCCTTAAGTATTAAGATTGACACCCGCCATAGAGAACGTCTTGCCAAGAAGGAATGTAGTAAGAGACCATTTCCACCTTTGTCCACCCTAGAGGAACCCATGCAGATTGGGAGAGCTCATCTTTCTGAGGAGGTGAAGTCGCGAAGACGCAATTCTAGCCTGTGTCTTTATTGTGGCGTAGAGGCCACTTTGCAAAGGCCTGCCCAGTTAACAGGGAAACCCCAACGCTTCCAATCTCACCCTACCAGACTCCTCACATTTTTTCTGCCTGTTCAACTTTCTTTTGATTCTTCTACTATAGAACTTTTGGCATTTATTGACTCCGGGGCAGCTGGCAATTTTTTGGATTCCACCTTTGTCAAGCAATCTAGGATTTCCCTCCAGCCTTTAGCTACTCCCCTCCGAGTATACTTCATTTTCTCAGTATACCTCAAAAATACTCTTATGGGTTGGTTCCTGTCATCAGGAATACATTACATTTTTTGTTATTGACTGTCCTTCTACCCCTATTGTCCTGGGCCTTCCCTGGCTTAAAGCCACAACCCCTGCATTGACTGGCATTCTAATCATATTTCCCAATGAAGTTCCTACTGCCTTCTTCCATCCTCTTCTCATTAACTCTATTAAGACTGTTCTGTTACCTACGCAATATAAAGAATTTTCAGATGATTTCTGCAAGAAGGCTGCAGAAAGCCTTCCTCCTCATCGAACTTACGACTGCCCCATCGAGCTCTTGTCTGGAACCTTACCCCCTAGAGACCGTACTTATCTTTTATCTCCCACTGAAACCCAGTCCATGAAGGAGTATATACAAGAAAATTTACAACGAGGATTTAATCAACCTTCCTCCTCTCCCGCTGGTGCGGGTTTTTTGTTCTTTGTTGAAAAGAAGGATGGAGGTCTCCGTCCATGCATTGATTATCATGATCTCAATAAAATCACTATCGAAAACCGTCACCTATTACCTTTAATATCAGAATTGTTTGAACAACTACGGGGAGCCAAAGTCTTTACTAAACTGGACTTACGCGGAGCCTATAACCTAATCCGCATCCTTCCCGGAGATGAATGGAAGACAGCTTTTAACACACGGGATGAGCACTACGACCTTTTGGGTTGTTCACTAGTTGTATACTTAGATGATATACTGATTTTCTCTAAGGATCTCCAGTCTCATAGAACCCAGGTGAAGGAAGTACTCTCATGCCTTAGACAAAACTTCTTATATGCCAAATTATACAAATGTCTTTTCGAAGTCCATTAAGTCCCTTTTCTGGGCTATATTATTTCCCAGGAGGGGTATGAGATGGATCCCACCAAGATTGCTGCCATCAAAGACTGGCCTTTACCCACTTGCACCAAGGCCATACAGAGATTTATTAGTTTCGCCAACTATTACCGGCAATTCATCAAGGAATTCTCTTCATGTATCTCCCCCATCTTGGCCTTAATCAAAAAAGGAGGAAAATCCCATTCCTGGTCTCCACAGGCATTAGACACTTTCACAACTCTGAAAGACTCATTTACCTCTGCTCCTATTATTTGCCACGCTAACCCTCTCCTCCCTTTGATCATTGAGGTTGATGCCTCCAATGTTGGAGCCGGTGCAGTCCTGCCTCAACGCCTCGATTCTGACCTCAAACTCCACCCAAGTGCCTACTTCTCCAGGAAGTTCTCCACTTCTGAGAAGAATTACGATATAGACAACAGAGAACTTCTGGCCATCAAGTGGGCATTAGAGGAATGGCGACATCTTTTGGAGGGCTCCTCCCTTCCCACTACTATTTTTACAGTCCACAAAAATCTTGAGTACATCCAAACCCTTAAGAGACTAAATCCTTGACAGGCTCGTTGAGCACTCTTTTTCTCCTGCTTAAACTTCATTTTGACTAATCACCCGGCTCCAAAAACAAGAAGGCTGATGCCTTGTCCAGAAGTTTCTCCCCTTCCGAGACCACAATAGTTCTAGATGAACCTATCATCCCATCCTCCAAAATCATAGCTACCGTAAATTCACCTCTGGCTTCTCAAATATTAACTAAGCAATTTTCTGCTCCCCTTGAACCCCCCATTGGGATGATCTACATTCTGCCTGAATTCCGATTAACTATTCTTCAACAAACTCACAGTTCTAAGCAAGCTGGCCACCCCGGAGTTCTTAAGACATTACAACTCCTCAACCGATTAGTTTGGTGGCCAACTATGCAGAAGGACGTTAAGGATTATGTTTCTGCCTGCATAGTCTGTGTCTCGTCTCGTCCCCAGGGCCTATTGCATCCATTGCCTACTCCTTCTCGGCCTTGGACCCATCTTGCAATGGACTTTGTTGGAGAAGAGTTTCCCTCTTCCAGGGGACATACTATTATTTTGGTTGTTTTAGACTGGTTCAGCAAGATGAAACACTTTATGCCTCTACCCAAACTCCCTTCTGCATTGGAACTTGGACTTCCTTACGAAATAGTTTCTGATAGAGGTCCCCAATTTGTAGCTAAGTTTTGGAGAACTTTATGCAAAGCCCTTGGAATCTCTCTCCAATTTTCTTCTGACTACCATCCTCAATCTAACGGGGCTGTAGAACGTTTCAATCAGTCTTTAATACAATTGCTCCGATGCCACGTTTCCCTGTGCCAGAATGATTGGGCTGGCCTTTTGTGGAATTTTCTCATAATAACACTACTCATTCTTCAACTGGAAGATCACCCTTCCTTACAGTTTATGGTCAACACCCTGTAGCCTTCACTCAAGATTTCCTCCTCACAGATGTACCTGCAGCCAACGACCATGCTGCGCCCATGTCTGCTATGTGGAGTACTACTAAGAGTCTTTTTGAAAAAGCTTCTTCTGACAAGAGACGGAGACCCTTTCCTCCTTACTCTGTTGGAGTATGGCTTTCCACCAAAAACATAAATATTAAACTCCCGTCTTCCAAGTTGGGGCCTAAGTTCATTGGTCCTTTCCCCATCCTCGAAATCATCAATCCTACAGCTGTTAGACTACAACTCCCTCCTGAAATGAGGATTCCTAATGCCTTTCATGTATCACTGTTGAAACCTTTCTCCCTTAACCAGTTTTCTACTTCACAGCCTTCTCCTGCTGCAATCATGGTCGATGGCCAACAGGACTACAAGTTAGAAAAGATTCTTGACTCCAGAGTTTCCAGAGGCACTTTACAATTCCTCATCCAATGGAAAGGTTTTGGTCCCGAAGAGTGTTCCTGGGTCAAGAATTCTGATGTTCACGCTCCTCAGTTGATCCAGAAATTCTACAGATGCTTCCCCTTGAAACCTGGTCATGTTGGTCCTGTAGCCCCCCCTGGGAAAGGGGTGTACTGTCAGAAAGTACACTTAGCCTTCCGGACGTTCCGCTCCATCCAAGATGGCAGCAACCAGTGTCCTGATGTGCCGACGTCACACGCAAGGCACGATGACAAAGAAGCCAGTGCTACATTAGTGATGCGGCAAGGGGCTTGATTTCACTAGGAGACGTGAACATTCAAAAGGATGCCGTTCTTGAGACCTGGTGCACGATTTTAGCACTTAGATCCTACACTCTGTGTGCTAGGTTTTAG
Organism: Hymenochirus boettgeri; assembly: GCA_019447015.1. NCBI lineage: Eukaryota > Metazoa > Chordata > Amphibia > Anura > Pipidae > Hymenochirus > Hymenochirus boettgeri. The sequence continues at coordinate 65,024,725 of CM033476.1, read as the reverse complement.
TTTCCTGATTTCCCTGGCTAGTATCTTGTTCCTGCCTTGAACTCTGCTCTTATCCTGCTTTGGAAAAAAATCGTGCACCAGGTCTCAAGAACGGCAATCCTTTTGAATGTTCACGTCTCTAGTGAATCAAGCCCCTTGCCGCATCACTAATGTAGCACTGGCTTCTTTTGTCATCGTGCCTTGCGTGTGAGTCGGCACATCAGGACCTGGTTGCTGCCATCTGGATGGGGCGTAACGTCCGGAAGGCTAAGTTACTTTCTGACAGCACCCCTTTCCCAGGGGGGGCTACAGACCACATGACCAGGTGTCAAGGGGGAAGCATTGTAGAATTTCTGGAATCAACTGAGGAGCGTGAACATCAGAATTCTTGACCCAGGAACACCTTCGGACCAAAACCTTTCCATTGGATGAGGAATTGTAAAGTGCCTCTGGAAACCTGGAGTCAAGAACTTTTCTACTTGTAGTCCTGTTGGCCATCGCACCATGATTGCAGCAGGAGAAGGCTGTAGAGTGAAAACTGGTTAGGGAGAAAGGTTTTCAACAGTGATACATGAAAGGCATTAGGAATCCTCATTTCAGGAGGGAGTTTGTTAGTCTGACAGCTGTAGGATTGATGATTTCGAGGATGGGGAAAGGACCAATGAATTAGGCCCCAACTTGGAAGACGGGAGTTTATATTTATGTTTTTGGTGGAAGCCATACTCCAACAGAGTAAGGAGGAAAGGGTCTCCGTCTCTTGTCAGAAGAAGCTTTTTCAAAGACTCTTAGTGTACTCCACATAGCAGACATGGGCGCAGCATGGTCGTTGGCTGCAGGTACTCTGAGAGGAAATCTTGAGTGAAGGCTACAGTGTGTTGACCATAAACTTAAGGAAGGGTGATCTTCCAGTTGAAGAATGAGTAGTGTTATTATGAGAAATTCCACAAAAGCCAGCCCAATCATTCTGGCACAGGGAAACGTGGCATCGGAGCAATTGTTTAAAGACTGATTGAAACGTTCTACAGCCCGTTAGATTGAGGATTGTAGTCAGAAGAAAATTGGAGAGAGATTCCAAGGGCTTTGCATAAAGTTCTCCAAAACTTAGCTACAAATTGGGGACCTCTTCAGAACTATTTCGTAGGAAGTCAAGTTTCCAATGCAGAAAGGGAGTTTGGGTAGAGAGAGGCATAAAGTGTTCCATCTTGCTGAACCAGTCTAAAACAACCAAATAATAGTATGTCCCTGGAAGAGGGAACTCTTCTCCAACAAAGTCCATTGCAAGATGGTCCAAGGCCAGAGAAGAAGGAGTAGGCAATGGATGCAATAGGCCTGGGGACGAGACGAGACACAGACTATGCAGGCAGAAACATAATCCTTAACGCCTTCTGCATAGTTGGCCACCAAACTAATCGGTTGAGGAGTTGTAATGTCTTAAGAACTCGGGTTGGCCAGCTTGCTTAGAACTGTGAGTTTGTTGAAGAATAGTTAATCGAATTCAGGAAGAATGTAGATCATCCCAATGGGGGGTTCAAGGGGAGCAGAAACATTCTTAGTTAATATTTGAAGCCAGAGGTGAATTTACGGTAGCTATGATTTTGGAGGATGGGATGATAGGTTCATCTAGAACTATTGTTCTCGGAAGGGGAGAAACTTCTGGCCAAGGCCTCAGCCTTCTGTTTTTGGAGCCGGGTGATTAGTCAAAATGAAGTTTAAGCAGGGAAAAAGAGTGCTCAACGAGCCTGTCAAGTCTCTTAAGGGTTTGGATGTACTCAAGATTTTTGTGGACTGAAAAATAGTAGTGGGAAGGGAGGAGCCCTCCAAAAGATTTGCCATTCCTCTAATGCCCACTTGATGGCCAGAGTTCTCTGTTGTCTATATCGAATTCTTCTCAGAAGTGGAGAACTTCCTGGGAAAGTAGGCACTTGGGTGGATTTTGAGGTCAGAATCGAGGCGTTGAGGCAGGACTGCACCGGCTCCAACATTGGAGGCATCAACCTCAATGATCAAAGGAGGAGAGGGTTAGCGTGGCAAATATGGAGCAGAGGTAAATGAGTCTTTCAGAGTGTGGAAAGTGTCTAATGCCTGTGGAGACCAGGAATTTATTTCCTCCTTTTTTGATAAGGCCAAGATGGGGGAGATACATGAAGAGAATTCCTTGATGATTGCCGGTAATAGTTGGCAAACTATAAATCTCTGTATGGCCTTGGTGCAAGTGGGTAAGGCCAGTCTTTGATGGCAGCAATCTTGGTGGGACCTCTCATACCCCTCCTGGGAAATAATAAGCCCAGACAGGGACTTAATGGACTTCGAAAAGACATTTGTTAATTTGGCATTAAGAAGTTTGTCTAAGGTATGAGAGTACTTCCTTCACCTGGGTTCTATGAACTGGAGATCCTTAGAGAAAATCAGTAATCATCTAAGTATACAACTAGTGAACAACCCAAAGGTCGTATGTCTCATCCCGTGTGTTAAAAAAGCTGTCTTCAATTCATCTCTGGGAAGGATGCGATTAGGTTATAGGCTCCGCGTAAGTCCGTTTAGTAAAGACTTTGGCTCCCTTAGTTGTTATCAACAATTCTGAAATTAAAGGTAATAGGTGACGGTTTTTCGATAGTGATTTTTATTGAGATCATGATAACAATGCATGGACGGAGACCTCCATCCTTCTTTTCAACAAGAACAAAAAAAACCCCACCAGCGGGAGAGGAGAGAGGTGATTAAATCCCATTGTAAATTTCTTGTATATACTCCTTCATGGACTGGGTTTCAGTGGGAGATACAAGATAAATGTACGGTCTTAGGGGGTAAGGTTCCAGACAAGAGCTCGATGGGGCATTCCGTAAGTTCGATGAGGAGGAAGGCTTCTGCGCCTTCTTGCAGAAATCATCTGAAAATTCTTTATATTGCGTAGTACACAGAACAGTCTTATAGATTTAATGGAAAGAGGATGGAAGAAGGCAGTAGGAACTTCATTGGGAATATTGATTAGAATGCCAGTCAATGCAGGGGTTGTGGCTTTAGCCAGGGAAGGCCCCAGGACAATAGGGTAGAAGGACAGTCAATAACAAAAATGTAATGTAATCCGATGACAGGAACCAACCCAAGAGTATTTTGAGTATACTGAGAAAATGAAGTATACTCGGAGGGGATAGCTAAAGGCTGGAGGGAAATCCGATTGCTTGACAAAGGTGGAATCCAAAAAATTGCCAGCTCCCCGGTGTCAATAAATGCCAAAAGTTTCTATAGTAGAAGAATCAAAAGAAAGTTGAACAGGCAGAAAAATGTGAGGAGTCTGGTAGGGAGATTGAGATTGGAAGCGTTGGGGTTTCCCTGTAACTGGGCAGGCCTTTGCAAAGTGGCCTCTACGCCACCAATAAGACAACAGGCTAAATTGCGTCTTCGCGACTTCACCTCCTCAGAAAGATGAGCTCTCCCAATCTGCTGGGTTTCCTCTAGGTGGACAAAGGTGGAATGGTCTCTTACTACATTCCTTCTTGGCAGAACGTTCTCTATGGCGGGTGTCAATCTAATACTTAAGGCAAAAGTTCATCTAGGGTGGTTGGTATTTTCTGGAGTCTAAGTCGTCCTTAGTTTGTGTCAAAAGACCCTGCCAATATGTGACAACGTAGGCTTTCATTGTTCTATGTCAATTCCTGCTGCTAGGTACGGAACTCCAATGGCAAAAAAAAAAAAAAACCTTATTACTATGTTCTATGTTACTATGTTACTATGTATTACCTATATAAAATTAGCTGTCCGCTTATAAACCCCTAGTAATAATACACAGCATAGGTACATAATACAATTATATAATAGCACATCCAAAAAGTATCAAAATAGGTATGATTAAAACCCCTAATATGCATACAGCACAGTCCGGAGGTTTTCAATGGATGATCCTCTCCTATGATGTAACCTCCAATAGTAATCCAAATTAGTTAGTTTCAAGTGTGCACACTATAAAACAATTTCAAAGAACTATACGTCACCGCTCCTCCTGATCGTGTCCCGACGCCATTCCACTAGACACCTGGTCCCCCATACACTCTGTATGTGTCTGCGGTCACCCGATTCATGGGATCCGTCCTGTGTGGATACCTATAAGCTGGTGAGCGTGCCTCAGCCATGGCAGTCGTCTGTTGTTTTTTACGAGGATGTGTGGTTTCCACGTTAGTATTGTGTCCTATATAGGTACTTCCTTTCCGGGTAACGTCACTGAATGCTATGGCTTTTCGCTCTCAATCAGAGCTTTATCAGGTTAACAAAACCTATGCAAACCTATGGGGATCGCCAGCATAACGAGAGGGAGAGGAATTTGTGGTTCTTTGCCCTACTGGGCAGAGAATTGGTTGGGCCACAGAGCTGCATGGCACCAGGGCAGCCGCCGGGTGCGTGCAGGGAGAGCATCAAGTGTCTGACCAATTCTTTTGCCAGTCTTCATAAGCTCCATCAGTGCCACCATGTGCTGTAAAATCTCCCCAAATCTAAAGACGTTCCCTCAGGTGGATCCATGGCCCGATTTTACTGTTAGACCTGTTATGACGTTAGGCAAGTCCTGGACCAAGGAGGGTAGACGTCCACAGCGGAAGACAGGAGGCACGCAGAACTGGAACAGACTCAGATAGTAGCAGTGTACAAGATAGTCAGATACAGTTCAAGGTAGGGTAATATCAAAGCAGGTAGAGTCAGAGTTTCAAGGCAGGAACACGATACTAGGCAGGGAAACCAGGAAACTCAAACCCAGCACACAGATTATAGGACCTAAGTCCTAAAATTGGGTACCAGTCTCAAGAACGGCGTCCTTTTGAATGTTTGCTCCCCGGAGCCTCCTAGTGACGTCACGTCCCTTGTGCGTCACTGACGAAGCAAAGGCTTCTTTGACGCATCGGGACCCGAGTGCCACCATCTGAGGATCAGCGGGAACAGCCGGAAGGGTAAAGTATACTTTCTGGCTGTAGGAGGAGGCAATTACCAAACAGAAAGAACTCCAGACTTAAGGAGACTAAACCTTACAAGTTTTTCTCCCCAGAACACCTATACATTGTAATATTCTTCTCTGGTAATGTTGCATTTAGTATGTGAAAATAATTTTGAAATAAGAAGGCTTCCATGTTGTTGCTAGTACAACCCACACCCACGCCCATGAAGTCATCAATAGCCACAACCCCCTGACCCCAGTCTTCACTGTCTCTATGTACAGTGTTTTCTATACAGATGTCTCCACACCAATATGGAATCCCTGATAGACTTTGAAAGCTGCTGTTACCCTGCGTTTATTAACTAGTCAGTGTGAGTTGCTGGAAAATTACTGTAGGGTAACAAGCAGCTTTCAAAGTCTTATCAGGGATTCCATATTCCATTTTTTAAATGATTTATTCCCTAAACAAAGATAAACTTCCAAATGTAGCTAGACTCTCCGTTATTCAGTGTTGCGCACCGTTTAAGGCACCGGTTTTAAGAAAACACAGTTCAGGAGGTCACAAGTTCAAAACCCCTTATATGCATTTTGTTTCTATTATATTCCATAGCAAAGATACAACTTCTATTGTACGCAGGCTTTCAGCTATTCAGTGGTGGCTCACCTTGTAAGACACCAGCTATAGACACATACAGTTCAGAATCACAAGTTCAATACCCCAGATAACCTTTTTCTGTTTCTATTATATTCCATGCAAAATAAAGCTTATAAATGTACTGAGGCTCTCAGCTTGTTCAGTGATGGCTCACCTTGTAAGATGCCAGGTTTAGACACTTACAGTTCAGAAGGTCACGAGTTTTGAATCCTCAAACTATATTTATTTCTGTTTCCATTTGTTCGTAGTTACAATATTCCATGTACCACGATTTATGTTGTTGTTCTCTCTCAGCCTAAGATAAGAGCTCTGCTTTTAGCAAGACAAGTAATGAACAAGTTGCAGGTTCTATTCCCCAACTTTTATTTTGGCTGAAATGTTAGTATTTGTTTCTTACATCAATGCTATCTATGAAATCACTGCAGATACTTTTCTTTTTGTAAATAAGTCAAGGATTAAATCATTGTTAGGACAGGAGCTTGAATGTGTTTAAAAACAAAAACTGAAATCCCTTTCTGTGTCAGGGAGGGGATCTCTTTGCTATAATGTGATTGGCTGTCAGCTTCTAGGAAGCAAGGCTGCAACTTCCTTGTTTTGATCTGTTGAGCTCTACAGAGCAATGTGCCTGTACGCAGACACTTTGCTGGGGTTTTACCCAGTAAGGTGGGATGTGGGAGCTGACCCCTAGTACTCACAGTTATTTTCATAAATCACCCAATGGCCCACGCCAAAGGGAGAGGTAAGACACGCTGGTTATAAATTTGTGAATGTGCTCTGTCTTGGGGACAATGTTGTCTGGAACTATAGTTCCCTTTAAGTCATTTTTAGACCAGTATATACCAGGTTGTGTAACGGAGCCATGGAAGTCCGAGGATCAGTGGGGTCAGATGGACTTTGGATCACGAAAAAGGATAACCTTCTTGATGAAATATGCCAACCTGGAATGGGACTTCAAAGGTAACTGGGAATGAATTTTGAGCCAGAGGTTTATTGTCTATAGCCAGACCCGTAGAGGTTGCTGCAGACGAAAGGGGAACCAATTGGGATGCAAAGGTTGAATCAATGAAATTCCCTGCTGACCCGGAAAACAACAAGGCCTGAGTGAAAATGATTGAGAATTAAAGCATATAGTGACTGGCAGAAGATTTTGAGTGGTTAACATCTAGGAGGAGACTTGACATTATCTAGAAGGAGCTCCTTCTTAGCTCTAGATCTGGAGTTCCCGATTTCAAGGGCAATTTTTGACAAAGCAAAGTCCATTAGTACGTCTACAAGTTTTTCTTTGGGGAAAAGATGGGAGCCACCAATCTTCATATGCTCGCGTGCAGAAGGACTAGGATAGAGAGGGTCGGGCAGGTGAGTGAAGGTTTTAGGAGTGTTGTAGCGAGCCGTAGATCTCTCTGCCTGTCGCTCACGGAAATGGGTGTCAATTTGGATACAGAGGGTGATCAGCTCTTCCAAAGGACAAGCAATTCTCTAGAAAACTAGGTCATCCTTAAGGCAGTCTGAAAAGTCCCTGCATAAAAGTTGCAGTAAGTGCTTTGTTTATTTCAGGGCGTCTCTGCAGCCAGAGTACGAAATCCAATGCATACTGTCCATGAACGAGAGCCTTGACGGAGTTGCATCAATGGGATGAAGCAGCCAATGATTCTTCCTGGAGCATTAAAAACTTTGGGAAACATTCCAAGAAGGCTGTAATATTATTAATTATGGGATTGTCTTTCTCCCATAAGGGGGAGGCTCAAGCCAAGGCGTTACCTTCAAGCAAGGTGAAGATATAGCCAACCTTGGCCCATCGAGACAAAATGAGATGGCTGAATTCAAATGAATCCGGCATGGCAGGCTTGAGCATTATCGTCAAAGCGGGGAAGGTGAAGGTGAAGGGAAGTGCAGGGTCGACAGGAACAGATGATACCGAGCTGGCGTAGGAAGTCGGGGGAGAATAGGGGCAGCAAGAGAGATTTGTAATTGGGGCCAAATGCCCTTGATGATGTTCAAATACATGCATGCATTTAGCCAACGCCTGAGGGTTTTACCCCAAATCTACGCCATGGCCTCCTCAGGCGTTTCCATGGCACGATTGTACTGTACAAATTCGTCAAGACGGCTGGGTACTTACAGGTATCTTTCGAGGAGACTTCGGACTTCATGGTTTATATCAGGAGAGAGGAGGCTGATGGGAATAGAATGCTGGATGTGCTTCTGGGAACTGGCAAGGTACGTAACTCAACAGGAACTGGCAAGGTAATGGGTCTCTGTCTGGAATTGGCCAACGGTAAGTAACACACAGGAACTGGCACTAAGTGTCTCTGCAGGAAAGGAATTCGCTGGATACGGAAGAGGTGAGTAACGGAGCCTGGGGTAGCAATACAGCACAAGTTCTATAAGAACTGTGTCTGGAAATTTGCAGTTTGTATAAAAGAATGGCTGAATGTGTGTAGAGTTCTAAAAGTTTTGGGAGTATTAGCTGGTTTGGGGAAATGTTAGCCTCTAACGGCTAAAATTTTTCCCTTATCAACTCTTTCAAAGGGTGAAAGTGCTTAAAATGTTACCTTTCAGTTTATCACAATGTTATTTGTAACGCCTATCTGTTGTATTCAATTAGATCAACTGGACTTGAAGTTTAGTTCTTGAAGACATTTTGCTAGTCATTCGACGGGCTTTCCTTTCATACAGAATGACTTGTACAAGAATCTGTGGCAATTATGTACCCTGGAAAATCCTAATTAGCATATCACAGCCAAGTGTTAAGGGCGTATTGGATAGGTGCTAAGGGTGTTAAAGGAACGCCCAGGGTAAGGTTGTCAAACAGCATTGTACATGACAGACAGTTGGTGTCAACCCCCACCTCTATTTAGGCTTGGCTTTCTTTTTTCACATAAATAGCCCTTCACACCTCTTTGAACCAGTTACGTTCCTTGCCAATATGTTACATTCATTCTTCAAAGGTGTGTCCTTTATCCTTAAGATGCAGGTACACGGCTGAGTCCTAACCCGATGATGTGGATTTTCTGTTTGGTCTCCCCCACATACAAATAACATTCTTCAATGCACTGTACTGCGTATATGATGTCCTTTTGTGTGTTTCGGTATTGGACTTTCGAATGTACCAATTGCTGCCTCAGTGTGTTGTTCGTTAAAGGAGACAGGGATTGGTGTTTTTTTGAATATTCTTCTTATTTCACGGAGACCCCTGTTACATATGGGATGACCATGTTCTTTCTCCGTCTTGCTTTTCCCTTCACTGTTGTATCGTGTTCTTTTCTTTCCTTCTACTACTTCTTTTGACAAGGCCCAGTCTGGATATCCACAATGCCCTCTGAGATGTTTCATTTCTTTAGCCTTCCCTCTGTGCAGTGGGATGTTCTCAGCTCTGTGTTGCAGGGTTCTGATGGACACCCAGCTTGTGAGGTGGTGGGAGTCAAACATCAAATATGAATTGGTATCAGACTGGTATTTAAGCGCTGTTTTTCTACCTCCTCCATGTAAAGGTTGTCACAATGGGTGAAAACTGGAGATCCCATAGCACATCCATGTTTTTGCTTATAGAATGTTTTTGCTATATAGAACATATTGGCAAAGGAACGTGACTGGTTCAAGAGAGGTGTGGTAAGGAGCTATTTATGTGAAATAAAGAACCCAACATAAAAGAGGTGGGGGGTGTTCGTTACACCAACGTCTGCCATGTACAATGCTGTTTGGACACCTTACTCTGGGCGTCCTATAACACCTCTAGCCACTACCAATCACGCCCTTAACACTTGGTCTTGTTTAGCTAATTGGATTTTCCAGGGGTACATATTGCACAGATTCTTGTACAATTCATTCTGAATTAGAAAGCCAGTCGGATTGACTAGCGAACGTCTTCAAGAACAAACAAGTCCAGTCGTTGGATCTAGAGTGAATACAACATGGATACTCGTTGCATGCACAGGCCCTGGACATGGCTAACTCTGGGAACACATTGGTTTCTGCACTGCTTGAAGGTTGTGTGTTACTGTGCCATGTTATGCCGATTGAGTGTTTTGTCAAGGGAAACAAAGAAGATTCCGCAGGACAAGGGTAGCACTTAGATCCTACACTCTGTGTGCTGGGTTTTAGTTTCCTGATTTCCCTGGCTAGTATCTTGTTCCTGCCTTGAACTCTGCTCTTATCCTGCTTTGGATATTATCCTACCTTGAACTATGTCCTGGTCCTGCCTTGTATACCTTGCTACTATCTGATACTGTTCCAGTTCTGCTGTGCCTCCTGTCTTCTGCTGTGGATGTCTACCCTCCTTGGTCCAGACTTCACCTGACATCATACAGGTACCTAACACTTACCTCCCCTATTCAATGCTCTGCCATTAACTGTGAAAATAAACCTGTGGGAAGTCTCCCTGAATGTTATCTTGACTTTTCTGATGTTTTCTGTAAAAACCAAGCTGAGAAACTACAACGTTCTTATGATTGCCCCATCAGTCTTCTCCCTGGTACTATGCCTCCTCGGGGACGCACATACCCTTTGTCCCCCTCTGAAACTCTAGCCATGAAAGAGTACATTAAAGAACATTTTGTCTCGAGGATTCATTCAACCTTCCACCTCCCCAGCAGGAGCTGGTTTCTTTTCCATCGGAAAAAAAGACAGAGGTTTACGCCCCTGCATCGACTACCGAGGTCTAAATAAGATCACTATTAAAAATGGTTATCCTCTTCCTATCATCTCAGAACTGTTCGATCAGATTAAAGGGGCTAAGATATTCACCAAACTAGATCTTCGAGGGGCATACAACTTAATCCGTATACGCAAGGGTAATGAATGGAAAATGGCTTTTAACACTCGAGATGGTCACTAAGAGTATCTCGTAATGCCCTTCGGCCATTGTAACGCCCCAGTAGTATTCCAAGAATTGGTGAATGACATTTTCCGTGGCCTGTTGGGATTCTCAGTGGTCGTATATCTTGATTAAGACATTTTCATCTTCTCACAAGACTTACCCTCACATTGCCTCCATGTCAGCTAAGTGTTACGGTGTCTAAGAGAAAATAATTTATAAGCCAAAATGGAAAAGTGTCTCTTTGAACGTCCTCAAGTATCCTTTCTTGGCTACATTGTGTCCGTCCAAGGTTTCCAGATAGATCCAGCTTAAGTTTTGGCCATTCAAGATTGGTCTCTTCCAATGGGAACCTTAGTGTAATGAATCGAGTCCCGAAGGGACGAAGTTCACTGTACCTTTAGGAGGAGGTCTGACAGTAGGCCGGGTAGAGCAACTAGTGGGAGCAGACAGGTCACTGGAGACTATGAGTACTTCCAAATGGAGCCGTTACAATAAAGTTGGATACAATGGCAGGATATAACAGATGAAGCGGGAACAATGCCTGGATACAATAGATGAAGCAGGAACAATGGCTGGATGCAATAGCTGGACAGATGAAACAGGAACAATGGCTGGATACAAAAGCTGGACCAATGAAACAGGAACAATGGCTGGATACAATAGCTGGACGGATGAAACAGGAACAATGGCTGGATACAATAGCTGGACAAATGAAACCGGAACAATGGCTGGATACAATAACTGGGTAGATGGTAACAGGAACAAACAGCACAAACAGAACATGCGGCGACAAAGTTTTTGACATCTGTTCTCATGGAGGGCCACCATACAGAACGATTAAGAAGATTGAAAGTCTTGTGGATGCCAGGATGACCGGCCTGTTTGGACTCATGAGTCAGTTGTAATATTTATTTCCGAAGGGAGAGGGGAACAAAGGTCTTATTAGGGGGTAAGGCAGCAGAAGCAGAATCCTGAGCAGATAGAATCCAATGGCAAAGTTGGGGGGTAATAGTGGCTAGGATCTTGGAGGAGGGAATGATGGGGCCTTAATCTGCTTTTTTATTCTTGGAACCAGGATGAAAGGAAATGATGAAATTGAAACGAAAGAAGAACAGAGCCCAACGGGCTTGACGAGGATTCAATCTCTTTAGGTTTTGGATGTATTCAAGATTTTTGTGATCGGTGAGGATGGTGATAGGATGTACTGCCCCTTCTAGCAAGTGTCGCCATTCTTCTAGTGCGAGATTGATAGCTAGAAGTTCACGATTTCCAATATCATAATTTAGTTCATTGGGAAGAAATTTCTAAGAGAAGAATGCACATGGGTGGAGTTTACCACTCTCGATTTGCCTTTGGGAAAGGACGGCACCTGCTCCAAGATTAGAGGCGTCAACCTCAATGATGAATGGCAGACTAGGGTCGGGGTGCAGAAGTACTGAAGGCTTCTAAGGCGGCCGGAGACCAGATTCTTGGTTTGCCTCCTTTCCTGATAAGGGCTAAGATAGGAGCAATGATGGAAGAAAACCTTTTAATAAATTGCCTATAATAATTAGCGAAACCAAGGAATCGTTGGATAGCCTTAGAGCCAATGGGAAGAGTCCAGTTGAGAATAGCTGAGACTTTGGTTGGATCCATCTTAAAGCCTTGAGCCTAAACCAGATAGCCCAGAAAAGGTACTTGCGGGCATTCAAAGAGACATTTCTCCAGTTTAGCGTGCAGTTGGTTGGCTCGTAGTTGGGACAAGACTTGATGTACATGGTGACGATGAGAAGAAAGATCTTGAGAGAAGATTAAAATGTCATCCAAGTAAACTACTACTGAAATACCTAAGAGATCTCGGAAAATATCATTGACAAATTATTGGAAAACCGCTGGAGCATTTCAGAGACCGAAGGGCATCACCAGATATTCATAATGTCCAGTTCTGGTATTGAAGGCCATTTTCCATTCATCTCCTTCCCGGATGCGAACCAAATTATAGGCTCCATGGAGATCAAGCTTGGAGAATACTTTAGCCCCTTTTAATTGGTCAAAGAGTTCAGAGATGAGAGGTAGAGGATAGCGGTTCTTGATAGTGATTTTATTGAGGCCACGATAGTCGATGCATGGACGTAGCCCTCCGTCTTTCTTTTCCACAAAAAAGAAGCCATCACCGGCAGGAGAAGTGGAGGGTCTGATGAAGCCCCTGAGACAGATTATCTTTGATGTAATCTTCTATAGAGGTGGTTTCAGCAGGAGATAGAGGATAGGTGCGACCTCGGGGTGGAGAGGTACCGGTCAACAAATCAATGGGACAATCATAGGGTCAGTGGGGAGGCAGAATTTCAGCAGATTTTTTGTCGAAGACATCCTTAAAGTCAAGGTACTGATGAGGCAGAAAATTAAGATTTTTGTTTTCACAGGAAACAGAGGAACAAGAGATTTTGGGCTGGAAAAGACATCTGGAAAAGCAGGATGGACTCCAAGAGACAAGTTCATTGTTAGTCCAGTTGATGATGGGGTTATGAAGTCGAAGCCAAGGGAGTCCTAGAATGAGAGGGGTCGTGGGGCTTTGTATAACTAAGAAGGAAATTGATTCACGATGAAGACAGCCAATTTGAAGAAGAATTTCTGCAGAAGACATGGAAATAAATTCTGTAGATAACGGTTGATCGTCAATAGCCACCACTCGGAGGGGATGAGGTAGGGAAAATAATGGAATGCCTAGAAGAGAATCAAAGGTGGCATCAATAAAATTACCGGCTGCTCCAGAGTCTAGGAAGGCTTGGGTAGAGAAGGTTTGAGATTTGAAAATGAGGGTTGCTGGCAGAAATGATTTGAGAGAATTCTTGTGGAAAGGAGATTTGAATTTACCTAGAGAAGACTCCTTATTCAGGTCTAGGGTTGTCAGTTTCCCGGCTTGGAAGGGCAAACTTTAGCGAAGTGTCCCTGGGCGGCACAGTACAGGCAGAGCACATGAGTCCTCCTCCTAAGTTTTCTTCAGCAGAAATGTGTGTACCCCCAATCTGCATGGGTTCCTCCGATGGCGGAGCAGCTGTCAAAGGCCCGGTCCTTTGAGGATGAGGAACAAATTTGGGAGGAACAGGATGGTTATTGGACTTTTCGGCTTGCCTTTCCCTGATACACAATGGCTGGAGACAATAGCTGGACTTGAACAGGAACAATGGCTGGGTAGATGGTAACAGGAACAATGGCTGGAGACAATAGCTGGACGATAAGAGCATTAGCAGGGGGAGAGAGGTAGCTTTGATGGTAGAAATCCGTATAGCAAATGTATGGGCGTAGGCACTCCTTCAGGCAATGTGCCAATGTATCCAGGTGCTGCTTCCCTCAGTCCTCTACCTCAAGGACTCCAAGCTATAGCACAAGCAGAAAAAGTCAATGGAAGCGCACACTGTTTCTCAGAAGATATTCTGTTTATTGCATCACACAAATACACACAACGTTTCGGAGAATACTATGTCTCGGAGACATGTCTCGGAGACGTAGCTTTGATGGTAGATATAAGGCTGCACTTGACCCCCCTTCTTTAATGCCATTTTCACTGATTGATGATGGGCTCACAAAGAGAAGAGATCGTTGAAACTGTAACTGTCTCTCTCTACTTCCCGTGTCTCCAGGACAGCTTGCTTTCTATTGGCCACTGTGCGTGGGTGTGTTTTTCAGGATGTTGAACTTTTAACTCCTACTGCACATGATAAGCTTGTCGGTAAGCCGGAGTTGAGACATGGAGGAGGTAACAGAGGGGAGGGGGAAGGGGGTAGTGCTGCACAGACATCTGACACCATGGTTAAACAGAGTCACTGACAGAGATAGGATTAAGGCAGCATAGAGTACATGAATTTAACTTTGCAAAGGGGCAATGTGTTTTTTTCACTATAGATGCCCTTTAAAAAATTAACAGGGTTATTCAATAAAAGTTCTTATCGTTTAAAATGGTGCTAATTTTGCCCCAACCAACCAGGTTGGGGCAGAATTAGCACTTTAAACAATAAGAACTTTTATTGAATCTCCCTATAAGTTTATTTCTCCTTTAATAAAACATTTGACCTTCTTGCCCATTCTCTTTGGTGGCCTAGGATTAGGAAAGATGTTAAAGATTTTATTCAAGTCTGTACCAGCTGTGCTTAATCTAAATCTTCTAGAACCCTACCTTGTGGTCTTCTGCAGCCCCTGCCCATTCCGTTCTGACCTTGAACCCATTTATCTATGGACTTTATTGTTGAATTTCCTCCTTCCAAAAAGAACACTGTTATTTGGGTCATGGTAGATCACTTCAGCAAAATGGCTCATTTTGTCCCCCTTCCCAAGCTACCATCTTCTGTGGAGTTAGCACAACTATTTATTTCACATATTTTCTGCCTTCATGGACTTCCTTCTCTGAAATAGTGTCTACAGGAGTCTCAATTTGTTCTAAATTTTGGAGAGCGCTATGGTAAATCCTGGGCATCAAGTTACAATATTTTCAGCTTACCTCCCGCAGGTCCAATGGGGGCTACTGAATCAGTCTCTGGAACACATACCTTGATGTTACATTGTCCTATAACTCAGGATGATTGGGCAGATCTTCTAACCCTTGTGCCGTGTTTGCCCATAAACAATCACCTCATGCCTCTTCTGGGAAAAACCCTTTTAGGTGTCTTTACGTTGGAATCGAACATCCAAAGACATGTTTTCCAAGATTTATTCTATTTTCACACAAGAGTTGACCAATGCCAATGATTCTGCGTGCCCATGTCAGCATCGCGTTTACAGAAGTCTGCCTCAGAAATCTGTCGTCTGGCCAGCTGATAAGAGACATAAGGAACGTCTACTCTGTTGGAGATAAAGTATGGCTCTCCTCTGCTCATTTCTACTGTCATCTACGTGTTCCTCCCCCTCCCCAAATTGGACCCAAACTTCGTTGGTCCTTTCCCTTTTTCTGGAATTGGTGGGTCCTGGCTGTTCGTCTCCAGCTCTTCCATCACTGCGGATTTCCTAATGTGTTTCATTTTCTCTCATCCAAACCAGTATGCCTAAACTAATCTCCACGCCTCATCTACCTCCTGCCCCAATTGCTGTAGATGGTCAACAGAATTTGAGATCGAGAAGGTATGTGTCTCTTTGATTCTTCTGGTCCAGCTGAAAGGATTTGGTCCAGAAGAAGAGCCGGATAAACACTTGAAACTGCACTGCTCCTCTCTGGTCATGGCTTGTCACAAGGAATTTTCCGATACATCAATTTTCTACATGTCCTGAATACCGTTACTCTTCTGCATCAGTGGACCAGAGACTATTGCCCAGCAAAACTAGCTTTAAAGAGGCAATTGCAGACCCCACGGCCTTAGCGCACACCAATAGAAGGTATGGGGATGGCCCCAACTATCTCCGTTGACCCTTTGCTGCGACCTTTTTGCCGCGCATGCGTTACATTTTTGGTACGCATATATCATGCGGGGGGGGCCGCAATAGGTTAACAACTCAAAGGAATCGCAGTGCATGTGCAGGGTAGCGAGCATGAATCAACACGACATTGCTTAACTTCTGCGTTGACACGATTTCTGTGTCGCTGCCAGGTGGGCCTAGTTCTGCCAGTCTTACCTGGAAAACAATCCTAAAACTAGATATTATGGAAACCTGCACCACCATCATCTCTGTAATCAGGACATTCTTTTCATTCATGCCACAATCGGTGGCCATATTGCCGCTAAAGTAATTGTCAAGGTTTAGAAGACATCATTATTAGGAAAACAAATTAAGAAGAAAAGAAGTTATCATCTCAGGTTAGATACAACGATTAATCTCTAACAGAATTGTTATGGAATGAATTGAATACGCTTTAAAGGGCATGTCCCCCCCAAAACTAATAATCCCCCCAACTACTGGCCCACATGTAGTCGATTTAATCCTTACCTAACATCCCAGCCTCCATAGGGTTCTCCTGTAGTCCCCCCCAAAGTCCCAAAAACGCCACCAGGAGGCTAGCAGAGTCTATACGGACATCGGCCTCCTACCTGGTCCTCAGGTAGATTTTTGCATTCGACTGGCAGCCTTTCCCACCATATACTATAATAATCTATATACTATAATACTCTATATACTATAATAACCTATATACTATACTATAATAATCTATATACTATAATACTCTATATACTATACTATGATAATCTATATACTATAATACTCTATATACTATATTATAATAATCTATATACTATAATACTCTATATACTATATTATAATAATCTATATACTATAATACTCTATATACTATATTATAATAATCTATATACTATAATACTCTATATACTATACTATAATAATCTATATATTATACTATAATAATCTATATAGTATAATACTCTATATACTATACTATAATAATCTATATATTATACTATAATAATCTATATGCTATACTATAATAATCTATAAACTATAATACTCTATATACTATACTATAATAATCTATATACTATAATACTCTATATACTATACTATAATAATCTATATACTATAATAATCTATATACTATAATACTCTATATACTATACTATAATACTCTATATACTATAATACTCTATATACTATATTATAATAATCTATATACTATAATACTCTATATACTTTAATGATCTATATACTATATTATAATAATCTATATACTATACTATACATAGTAACATAGTAATTAAGGTTGAATAAAGACATTCGTCCATCAAGTCCAACCTATTCCCTTTTTTTTTTTTAACCCTACCTAACAGTTGATCCAGAGGAAGCCAAAAAACCCCAGCTAAAAAAGGGGGGAAAAAATTCCTTCCTGACTCCAAACGGCAATCGGAAAGTATCCCTGGATCAACCAGATCTTCGGCCGGGGGAGGGAGGGGAAGCTTCCGGGGACACTAAGTCGTCCTGATACATCAGACAAGCCCTGCAAAAAGTGCTAACAGGGCCTCAATTGTTCCAGACAGTCTCGGCAGCCAAAGCCGGATTCAATAGCATACTGCCCTACCACAACGGGAGCCTTGTCGGCATTGCATCAGCCGGGAGGAAGCAGCAGCAATAGTTCTACCTGGAGCGTTGAAGATTTTTCGGAAAGTTTCCAGAATAAGGAGATATGTTAACCACGGGTCTCATTTTCTCCCACAGGGGGATGACCAGGCCAAGGCATTGCATCCCAACAAGGAATGACATATGGCAACTATGGCACGGTCTGAACACAAAATGGGAGGTTGTAATTCGAATGTATAAGGGCATTGGTTAATGAACGCCCCTGACAGGCTTGAGGTCACCTTCATAACCGCACAGGAGGTGGTATTCGCGGCTCTCTCTGAGGGAACGGGTTCTCTAGGCAGACAGGAGGGCAGGAAGGAGGAGGGCCTGGGGATAAGACGAGCAGAAAATGGAGTCCAGAAATTGAGCTATTTGATTCTGCTGGTGCTCAAGGGCATCCATGCGGAGGGGAAATAGTCAGAAGAGTCTTGCCCAAACTTGCCGCAGATCGTCCTAGTGGTACTTCCATGGCTATTACTTACTGTAATGATCGGAGTCCCAAAGGGACGAAGTCCACTGTACCCTTAAGGCAGGAGTCTGGACAGTAGCCGGGTAGTAGGTAGAGCAATGTGGGAGAGAGACAGGTCACTGGAGACTATGAGTACTTCCCAATGGAGCCGTTACAAGAAGTAGGATACAATGGCAGGATATAACAGATGAAGCGGGGACACATGACTGGATACATAGATTGAAATAGATGAAGCAGGAACAATGGCTGGATACAATAGCTGGACAGATGAAACAGGAACAATGGCGTGGGATACAATAGTATGGACAGAGATGAAACAGAAATGCGGGATACAATAGCTGGACCTGATGAAACAGGAAACAAGGCTGGTACAAATAGCTGGACAGATTGAAACAGGAACAATGGCTGGATACAATAGCTGGACAGATGATGAAACCGAAAAATGGCTGGATACAATGCTGGATTGATAGTAGCAAGAACAATGGCTGGATACAATAGCTGGTAGATGTAACAGGAACAAATGGCTGGAGACAATAAGCTGGACTTGAACAGGAACAATGGCTGGATCAATGGCTGGGTAGATGGTAACAAAAATGGCTGGAGACAATAGCTGGACTTGAACAGGAACAAATGGCTGGATACAATGGCTGGTAGATGTAACAGGAACAATGGCTGGGACAATAGCGCTGGCTTGAACAGGAAAATGGCGGGTAGATGGTAACCGGGAACAATGGCTTGAGACAAGCAGAAAACACAAGCTGGTCTCATCTCTCCCTTTGTGTGGATGCTGGGTGATTATGAAAATAACCTGTGAGTACAAGGGGTCAGCTCCCATAATTCACCTTTTCTGGGAACACCCCCTAAATGTGCGCAGTTACACATTTACAGGAAATGCAATCTTACTTCCTGGAATGCTGACAGCCAATCATGTTACAGCTCAGAGATCCCTCCCTCTGACACAGAACACAGATTTCAGTGCAGTTTTTTCGTAAACACATTACAAATGCTCCTGTCCCTAACAATGATAATTCCTTTGCTTTTCATACAAAAAATAAATCTTGCGAGTGTATGGCTTGGCTAGCATGGATGAAGAAAAAAGAAACATTGCAACATTCAGCAAAAAAAAAAGTAGTATGGGAATCGAACCAGCAACCTTCTATACGTGTCTTGTCTAAAAAAAGTTTTTTACCGCTATGCCACAATGGCTACTAATTAATTATCTAGTACATGGGGAATCAAACCTGTGTCCCAGTAGTCTATCTTTTTACTAAATGTATAGGTGTTCTGGGTAGAAAAGCTTTCACATTAGGATTTAAAGGGCATCAATAGTGGGAAATGAACTTTTCTTTTCTTTCTTCCATGGTGTTTCTATAATTCCCCACAACCCCCAGAGTGTCTTCACTTGTTCAATTCCTATCTGTCCTGAGTACACCAGTTAGAAGACTACGTGATTGCTTTCCCTACAATCAAATCCTGTGAACGTGATCCCCCTCCCTGCTCTGTAATAGCATAGAGATAAGCGATTAGCAGGGGAGAGAGGGTAGCTTTGATGGTAAATGTAAAATCCGTATAGCAAATGTATGGGCGTAGGCACTCCTTCGGCAATGTGCCAATGTATCAGGTGCTGCTTCCTCATCCTCTACCTCAGGACTCCAAGCTATAGCACAAGCAGAAAAAGTCAATGGAAGCGCACACTGTTTCTCAGAGAAATATTCTGTTTATTGCATCACACAATACACACAACGTTTCGGAGATACTATGTCCTCGAGGACATGTCTCGGAGACGTAGCTTTATGGTAGATTGTAGAAGGCTGCACTTGACCCCCCTTCTTATAGCTTTCACTGATTGATGATGGGTCACAAAGAGAGAGATCGTTAAACTGTACTGTTCTCCTCTTCGTGTGTCTCCAGGACAGCTTTGCGTTCTATTGGCCACTGTGCGTGGGTGTGTTTTTTCAGGATGTTGAACTTTAACTCCTACTGCACATGATAAGTTGTCGGTAAGCCGGAGTTGAGACATGGAGGATAGGTAACAGAGGGGAGGGGGAAGGGGGTAGTGCTGCACAGACTCTGACACCAGGTTAAACAGAGTCACTACGACAGAGAGAGGGATTAAGGCAGCATAGAGTACATGAATTTAACTTTGCAAAGGGGCAATGTGTTTTTTTTCACTATAGATGCCTTTAAAAATTAACAGGGTTATTCAATAAAGTTCTTATCGTTTAAAATGGTGCTAATTTTGCCCAACCAATAGATTTTAGCTTTCAAATGTTAAATAAGATCTGATTGGTGTTGGGCAAAAGTAGACACCATTTTAAACGATAAGAACTTTTATGAATCTCCCTATAAGTTTATTCTCCCTTAATAAAAACACTTGACCTTGTTGCCCATTCCCTTTGTGGCCTAGGATAGGAAAGTGTTAAAAGATTTTTCAAGTCTGTACCAGCTGTGCTAATCTAAATTTCTAGAACCCTACCTTGTGGTCTTGACTGCAGGCCCCTACCCATCCGTTCTGACCTTGAACCCATTATTTTTACTTATTTGTTGAATCCCTCCTTCCAAAAAGACACTGTTATTGGTTCCATGGTCGATCACTTCAGCCAAAAGGCTCATTTGTCCCCCTTCCCACTCCATCTCTGTGGAGTTAGCACAACTATTTATTTCACAATTTCCACCTTCATGAATTCCTTCTGAATAGTGTCTAACAGAGGTACTCAATTTGGTTTCTAAATTTTGGAAGCTCTATGTAAATCCATGGGCATCAAGTTACAATTTTTCAGCTTACCTCCGCAGGTCCAATGGGGCTACTGAATCAGTCTCTGGAACAATACCTTGATTGTTACATTCCTATACTCAGGATGATTGGGCAGATCTTTCACCTTGTTGCCGAGTTTGCCCATAAACAATCGCACCTCATGCCTCTTCTGGAAAAACTCCTTTTTTAGTGTCTTTGGTTGGAACAATCCAAGAGTTTTCCCAAGATTTTCTTTTCACACAAATACCATGCCAATGATTCTGCTGCCCAGATGTCAGCTTATGGCATTTACAAAGTCTGCCTTCAGAAATCTGGTCTGGCCAGCTGATAAGAGAACATAGGAACTTCTACTCTGTTGGAGATAAAGTATGGGCTCTCTCCTGCTCATATTCTATGTCTAATCTACGTGTTCCCTCCTCCAATTAGGACCCAACTTCGTTGGTCCTTTCCCTTTTCTGGAATTGGTAGGTCCGGTGGCTGTTCGTTCTCCAGCTTTCCAACTGCGGATTCCTAATGTGTTTCATATTTCTCTCATCAACCAGTATGGCCTAAATAATCCAACGCCTCATCTACCTCCTGCCCCAATTTCTGTAGAATGGTCAACAAGAATTTGAGATCGAGAAGGTATGGGTCTCTGGATTCTTTCTGGTCCACTGGAAGGATTTGGTCCAGAAGTAAAGAGCCTGGATAAACACTTGGAACTGCATGCTCCTCGTCTGTCATGGCTTTTCACAAGAATTTTCCAGAATCAATTTTCTACATTGTCCTTAATACCGTACTCTTCTTGCATCAGTGGACACAGAGATATGGCCAGCAAATAGCTTTAAGGAGGCAATGCATGACCCCAGGCTTAGCGCACACCAATAGAAGAGGATGGGGATGGCCCCACTATCTCCGTTGCCCTGTGCTGCCGACCCTTTTTGCCACGCATGCGGTTACCATTTTTGGTACGCATATCATGCGCCGCAATAGGTTAACATCAAAGGAATCGCAGTGCATGTGCAGGGTAGCGAGCATGAATCACACGACATTGCTTAACTTTCTGCGTTGCACGATTCTGTGCGCTGCCTAGTGGGGCCTAGTTTCATGCCAGCTTACCTGGAAAACAATCCTAAAAACTAATATTATGGAAACCTGCACACCATCATCTATTAACAGGACATTCTTTCATTCATGCAAATCGTGGCCATAGTTGCCCAGAATTTTCAAGGTTTAGAAGACATTTTTAAAATTAGAAGAAAAGAAGTTTCATCTTCAGGTTAATAAAGATTTGCTTAACAGATATTGTTATGGAATGAATTGAATAGCTTTAAAGGGCATGTCACCCCCAAAACTATAATCCCCCAACTACTGGCCCACATGTAGTGTATTTAATCCTTACCTAACATCCCAGCTCCATAGGTTCTCCTGTAGTCCCCCCCCAAAGTCCCAAAACTGCCACCAGGAGGCTAGCAGAGTCTATAGGACTTGCCTCCTACCTGGCCTCAGTAGATTTTT
Source organism: Hymenochirus boettgeri (assembly GCA_019447015.1). NCBI lineage: Eukaryota > Metazoa > Chordata > Amphibia > Anura > Pipidae > Hymenochirus > Hymenochirus boettgeri. The sequence goes on along the minus strand of CM033476.1, from coordinate 65,002,601 downwards.
GCCATGCGTTACTGCAAGCCCTTCTCCCATCCCCCCCCCTCCCCCCCCCTCCCCTCCCTCCCTCTCCCTCCTCTCTCCCTCTCCCGATTCCTCCCCCTACGCATTTAAACCCTTTTATATAGCTTCCCACTGGTCCCCGTCCCCAACCGCAATCTTTTATTTTAAAAAGCTCCCAAACTCTACTTACCTCTCCTCTTTCCTCCGCTGAATGAGCTGCGCGCAGCCGCGTCCCGTGATTGGCTGCAGCTCAGCCAATCACAACGCGGCTGCCGGTCCCCGCCCCCTCTGCTTGCATTTCTCGCAAGCAGAGGGCCGGGAGCGCGGCGGAGGAAGAGGGGAGGTAAGTAAGAGTTTGGGGAGCTTTCTTAAAATAAAAATAATGCGGTTGGGGCTGGGGGACCAGGAGGAAGCTAGTTATTAAAAGTGTGATTTAAGGGTGGACTACCCTTTAAAGTGGGCGGATACATTTCTAACTAAAAAAATATTGATGATTACCGATATTAATCCATAGACTGTAGTTCTGGTTGGTACGGGATACTAATAATATTGAGAATTACTGGTATTAATACGTATACTGTAGTCTGGTTGGTACAGGGATACTATATAATATTGAGAATTACTGGTAATACATATACGTAGTTCTGGTTGTACAGGGATACTATATAGTATTAAGAATTACTTGTATTAATAACATATACTGTAGTTCTGGTTGGTACAGGGTACTATATAATATTGAGAATTACTGGTAATACATATACTGTAGTTCTGGTTGGTACAGGGATACTATATAATATTGAGAATTACGGATTAATCAATACTTGTAGTTCTAGTTGGTACGGGATACTATATAATATTGAGAATTACTGGTTAATACAATTACTGTTAGTTGGTTGGTAAGGGATACTTTAATATTAAGAATTACTGGTATTAATACATATACTGTAGTCTGGTTGGTACAGGGATACTAGATAATATGGAGAATTACTGGTATTAATACATATATATACATAGTAACATAGTAATTAAGGTTTGAATAAAGACATTCGTCCATCAAGTCCAACCTATTCCCTTTTTTTTTTTTTTTTTTAACCCTACCTAACAGTTGATCCAGAGGAAGGCAAAAAACCCCAGCTAAAAAAGGGGGGAAAAAATTCCTTCCTGACTCCAAACGGCAATCGGAAAGTATCCCTGGATCAACCAGATCTATATGCATTAATACCAGTAATTCTCAATATTTTTTAGTTTTAGAAACTTATCCAGGCCTTTTTTAAAGTTATTCAATGAACTTGCCATTACCACCTCTGCTGGAAGACAGTTCCACAGTTTCACCGTTCTCACTGTAAAGAAACCTCTCCTAACTTGAAGATGAAACTTCTTTTCTTCCAACCTTAAAGGATGTCCACGAGTCCTCTGATATGACCTATTAGTGAACAATGCACCAGAGAGTTCACTGTATGGGCCATTAATATATTTGTATAAGGTTATCATGTCCCCACGCAACCGCCGCTTCTCCAATGTAAACAGCCCTAACTTGTCTAATCTGCCTGCATATTCAAGCCCCTCCATTCCCCTTATTAATTTAGTTGCCCTTCTCTGGACTGCTTCCATTTCCAAGATGTCCCTTTTGTATATGGGATTCCAAAACTGCACCGCATATTCCAAATGAGGCCTTACCAGTGCCTTGTAAAGAGGGAGAATAATATTTTTCTCTCTTGAATCTATTCCCCTCTTTATACAAGACAATATCTTGCTAGCTCTAGCTGTTGCTACCTGGCATTGTTTGCTACAGCTAAGTCTGTTATCTACCAGAACCCCCAAATCTCTTTCCATTTCAGATGCACCTAACACAGAGTTATTTATGGTGTAGGTGGCACAGGGATTATTAAATCCCAAATGCATCACCTTACATTTATCAACATTGAATCTCATCTGCCATTCTGCTGCCCATTTTGATAATCTATCTAGGTCTGCTTGCAGCACTTGCACATCATTGGAAGTTTCCAAAGCTCTGCATAATTTAGTGTCATCAGCAAACACAGAGACCTTGCTCTCAATGCCCCCTTCTAAGTCATTTATAAACAGATTAAACAGAAGCGGCCCCAGTACATAACCCTGAGGCACTCCGCTTAGAACTTTAGCCCACATAGATGTAGCTCCATTAACCACCACTCTCTGTTTGCGGTCCAATAACCAGTTCTCTATCCATGAACAAATGTTTTCTTCAAGGCCAACAGTCCTCAGTTTATACATTAGTCGCCTATGTGGCACAGTATCAAAGGCTTTTGCAAAATCCAAATATACCACATCCACAGCTGTGCCTGAATCTAACTTCTTACTCACTTCTTCATAAAAACCAATTAAATTTGTCTGGCATGATCTATTTCTCATAAATCCATGCTGACTACTACTAATAAGATGATCTCTGGAGACAAAGTCAAGGATATGATCCCTTAACAAAGTTTCCATCACCTTCCCTACCACTGATGTTAGGCTTACAGGTCTATAGTTACCAGGCTGTGAACGACTACCTTTTTTGAATATTGGTATTACATTGGCTTTTTTCCAATCCAGCGGCACATCCCCAGACAAAAGTGAATCTGAAAAGATGAGACACAGTGGTCTTGCTAGAACTGAACTAAGCTCTTTTAAAATCCTAGGATGCAATCCATCTGGTCCTGGCGCTTTATTGATATTAACTTTGTCTAATTGATTCCGTACCATATCCTCTGTTATCCAATGTGAAAACTCTTCATTTCCTCCCTGCACATTGTTACAATCCCTACTGTAAGGATTCTCAACAGTAAAAACCGATGTAAAAAAACGGTTTAGCAGATTAGCCTTTTCGGCATCCTCTACAACCACCTCAGCTCCATTATTTAATGGTCCCACATTCTCAGTCCTCATTTTTTTACCATTTATATACTTAAAAAACATCTTGGGGTTGGACTTGCTTTGTTCGGCAATCCGTATTTCATTTTCTATTTTAGCTAGTTTAATTGCTTTCTTGCACTCTTTATTACAACTTTTGAAGTCCCTGTAAGCCTGTTCTGTGCCTTCTGCTTTCAAAATTTTAAAAGCCCTTTTCTTTTTTTCCATTTCCCTTTTTACCTGAGCATTAAGCCATGCAGGAGTGGACCTAATTTTTTTACACTTGTTTCCTAAAGGTACCGATTTGGAAATGTTATAGTTTAATATCCCTTTAAAAGTGGTCCACATCTGCTCAGTATCTTTACCTAGAAACAGTTCCCCCCAGTCTATGAGCAGGAGCGATTCCTTTAAAAGCATAAAATTAGCTTTCCTAAAGTTAAAAGTTTTTGTTAAGCCAGTGCACTTTAGTTTTCTGCAACCTATATTAAATGACACTATATCATGGTCACTATTCCCTAAGCTTCCCATTACCTTCATCTCCAAAATGAGCTCTGGGTTATTAGATATCACCAGATCCAACAACGCATTCTTTCTAGTAGGAACTTCTACCATCTGTGAAAGAAAATGCTCATATAGGAAATTTAAGAACTTTATACCTTTTGAGGTGCTGGCAGTTCCATTACTCCAATCTATTTCAGGGTAGTTAAAATCCCCCATAACCAGAACATGCCCCATACCAGCAGCCTTCGCCAACTGCATATGGAGATTCATTTCCACCTCTTCCCCGGCATTTGGCGGCTTATAACACACTCCAACAATTAATTTACCTACCTTCTTGCTTCCTGTACACAGTTCCACCCATAATGTTTCTGCCGCATCGTTTGCTCCCCCATCTATTCCATCTTTTAAATTTGGCTTCAATTCCTGTTTAACATACATACATACTCCTCTTCCTTTCTTATTAACTCGGTCATGTCTAAATAAGGAGTACCCTTCAATATTTACTGTCCAGTCGTGTGAATCATTAAGCCATGATTCTGCTATACCAATTACATCATACCTTTCCTTTAGAGCTATTATTTCAAGTTCGCCGGTTTTTCCAGCCAGACTCCTTGCATTTGTAAACATACATTTTAGATTATCAATTGATTTACTTCCATACATGGTCGTACATGCCTCCTTATCCTCTATGCTCCCCCCTCCTCCTTCTCCTCCCTCCGTTGTGTTACTAGCCCCCAGATCCCTAACTTCTCTATCTACCCCTGTGTAGTTAAACATTCCCTCCCCCCCCATACCTAGTTTAAAATCTCCTCCAACCCCCTAGCCATCTTCTCCCCCAAAAACAGTGCACACACCATGAGGATGCAATCCGTCACTACTAAAGAGCCTGTAGCCAACAGAAAAGTCAGCCCTGTTCTCTAAAAAACCAACACCCATTCCTTACCCAACTCTCTTAGCCACGCATTTATACTCCTGAGCTCCGTTGCCTCCCTAGCGTAGCACGTGGCTGCGTAGTATTTCTGAAATCACTACCCTGGAGGTCCTTGCTTTTAACTTGGCCCCTAATTCTCGGAAATCATTTTAAGGACCTACCTCCACCTCTAAATTTGTCTTGGCAACCAATGTGAACCAAGACCGCGGGGTCACTCCCAGCCCCACCCCAATAATCTGTCTACACGATCCACCACATGTCGAACCCTAGCACCAGGCAGACAACACACTGTTCGGCATGCAGGGTCCTGGCGACAGATTACCCTATCTACCTTCTAATAATAGAATCCCCTACCACTACCACCTGTCATCCTTCTAGCCCCAGTTCTCCCTCCCTTGTATTGGAGATGGCCGTCCCCGGGTGCTCAAGGGAAGGCCCGCTCCTACATGCTGCTTCCGAGCCATCGTCCTCCACATCTTCACTAAAATGGCAAATCTGTTGGAATCGACCAGCTGGGAAGAAGCCCCCCTATCCTTCCGTCCCCTACTTCCCTGGGACCCTTACAATCTATTCCTTCTCCACCTTACTGCCCCATCTCCACCCACCAGTTTACTGGCCCTGCCAGTACCTGCATTTCCCCCCAGGTTTGCCAGAGCCTGCAATGCTGCAAGTTTACCCCTTAGACTCTGTACCTAGATTCCAAATGGGCACCCACTCACATCTGACACATACATAGGTCCCCTGGGGCGGCTGCTCCAAGATCCCATACATGCGGCAGGATGCACATTGCGCGGGCCCACAAACTGTCCATACTAAACAGCAATTAACAGCAGAGACACAAGAGAAATAGTGTGTCTTAAACGCTTTCTTGTTTTAAACGCTTTAGTTTTTTAACGCTGTCAATTCTCTTAAAAACAGAAAAATCTCTTTAAAACAGCAAATCGCTCAGAGCTAATCGCTGGTTGATACAGGGATACTATATAATATTGAGAATTACTGGTATTAATACATATACTGTAGTTCTGGTTGGTACAGGGATACTATATAATAATGAGAATTACTGGTATTAATACATATACTGTAGTTCCGGTTGATCCAGGGATACTATATAATATTGAGAATTACTGGTATTAATACATATACTGTAGTTCTGGTTGGTACAGGGATACTATATAATATTGAGAGTTACTAGTAATAATACATATACTGTAGTTCTGGTTGGTAGAGGGATACTATATAATTTTGAGAATTACTGGTATTAATACATATACTGTAGTTCTGGTTGGTACAGGGATACTATATAATATTGAGAATTACTGGTATTAATACATATACTGTAGTTCTGGTGGTACAGGGATACTATATAATATTGAGAATTATTGGTATTAATACATATACTGTAGTTCTAGTTGGTACAGGGATACTATATTAATATTGAGAATTACTGGTATTATACATATACTGTAGTTCTGGTTGGTACGGGGATCATATTAATATTGATAATTATGGTATTAATACATATACTGTAGTTCTGGTGGTACGGGATACATATAATATTGGAATTACTGGATTAATACATAACTGTAGTTCTGTTGGTACAGGGATACTAATAATATGAGAATTACTGTATTAATACATATAACTGTAGTTCTGGTTGGTACGGGGATACTATATAATATTGTGAATTACTGGTATTAATACATATACTGTAGTTCTGGTTGGTACAGGGATACTATATAATATTGAGAATTACTGGTATTAATACATATACTGTAGTTCTGGTGGTACAGGAATACTATATAATATTGAGAATTATTGGTATTAATACATATACTGTAGTTCTAGTTGGTACGGGGATACTATATAATATTGTGAATTACCGATAATAATCCATAGACTGTAGTTCTGGTTGTGGAAATTCATCCCATCTTTTAATTGCATTCCTCTAGTTTTTGGAAGCTGGAAATTGCAATTGGAGGCCTCAAACCACACCTGCATGATGGTTCTTCTTCTTCTCATTAAGGGTGAATTCCCTTTTTGCAGGTGATCTCTGAGTGCCTGAACTCTTTCATTGTCAAGAGGTATCTGGAAGCTTGATAAGGGAGGTGTCAAGTTTGGGAAGATTAATGCTACAAGATCAATACGGTTGTTGGGTAAGTGTCGTAAACTCTTGTGAGATAGATAATCTCCCGTCCCATTCCTCCAAAAATCTTCCTGGATTGTGCTCATTAAAAGTGGTTTAATTCTTCCTGCTTCTTCTTGGCAAACATTCATGAGTGAGGCGCGGGTTCTCCAATATGTCTATATATATTTTTGTCATTTACTTATAAATTGGCCTAATATGGGGTCAATCTGCTACAATTTTTTAATATCCGTAAGTCTTCCAGGTTCCAGTAGTCTTAGAAGCAGGAAGATTAGGAGAAGACAAGCCCAGATTGACCCCCCCCATCAGACCAGAGGATGAATCATGGCAGAAACTGTAGCTACCATGAGATCGAAAAAACAAAAGCTGATCCTGGGGATCCTGTTAATAATTTTCAGCGAAAAGAGTCATGAACAAAGCCCTTTAATGTCCACGCATAGCTAATTTTACTGTTTAGGAGAAATGCTGTTCAAAAGTCTATTCATCCTCTCTCCCAGAGATTCTGAGAGAGGGAACAACTGTATACCAAATAGCAATAGGACGTTAATCCTGCCTCACCCCTCTGATTCCCGGTAATGGCTCTAAGGAAGAAGTGAAGATTGCCTAGGAAAATGTACTTACCGTACAGGCAAGGCAAAACTGACATGCACAGCCTATGGCAAAACTATTGTGTGAGACAAACCGATGCTGACGTCCGCTATTTTCCCAATTTAAACCACTGTTTCCAGTTTGCATGAGGACCTGGGACTTCGGGGAGGCATTTCCTCCGGCATTGGACTCAGGATTGTTTCTTCAGTAATATGACAAATAATTAAAACTAAACGCCCATAGCATTGACAACATTTGGTGTATGTGCCGGGACGCCAGGATAATCCCCTAAAACAGGACACTCCCCCCCCGGCGGATACCGGGACTGCTTGTGGGTTCTATGCATTTGGATAGGACTAAAGGTCTCGGTCCTACTATAAATGGCACCAATGTATTTGCCCCTTTTGGTCCACATGGTCACAGTCCTCCCTGGTGTCAGCTTAGGTACATGCAGATGGAAAAATGGATTAAATGGCAATCTTTTCTCTTTTTGCATTTTCCAAAGATTTTTCATGTATACAGTGATCTACATTAAGAAACACAAGTTTAAAGACTAGAGAGAGTATATACCTCCATGTAGCTGGAAGTATTTGTACTGTTGATAACTAAACGGTAATCGATCCATGACCCAAGGCACATGTATTATAGAGAAAACAAACTTTAATTGGGCATCAAACCTAATATGTGGCCTATCTAACTACAAATAAAACCAATTAAATAGTCCTAAGCAATATATGATGTGAAAATGCTTCTCATTTATAGACGTTTAAGCTGTAAAAAAGCTGCTTATTGTAACGGCCGTGAGATCTCTTGCATAGCTCTGTCAAGCTTTTCTGTTGTGTATAGACATTTTCTTGTCCTTGTCCTCTTGTAAAAAACCATTGTTGGCTTTATTTTAATATTTTAGACTCATAGAATGTGGTACCCGACATCATAAATTCTTGTCCACTGGTTGAAATGAGATCAACTATCCTTCATTGGGGTCACGTATCGTTCACCCTTTTTCATTTTCCTTATTTATAGATGTTTCTAATTGGAATGTATTTCTTCTTCTTTCTCCTTTACTCCATTCAATCAAATGAAATTCATTGATTACTAAAGAAGCGTTAGAAAGAAGATCCTAGAAAACAATCCTGGCGACCATCTCATTTTATTTGGGGAATCATCTTATGTGATGTTGAAAAGAATGGTTATTGAAACTTGTAAATCTAGCTGCACAATGAGGGAAAAGGAATGAGCAAGATGCCATTGGTGTTTATACTTCTTGGTTTCCAAAAGGGCTTACAAAATCTGGAAGCTTGCCTCAGGCAATGCCTGTACGAACAAAGTAACTATTTCACATGAAGTTAACATTTGTACACTAAGACATGTTGGTACATGTTTATTTTAAAGAATTGGAAATACCGTTTTGTTATATTAAAAAGGCCCGATGATTAGATGTTTCAAGGTGCCAGAATTTCAGTAACATCAGAACCATCATTTCTGGCACCTATATAATCTGTCTAACACCTATCTTCTTTCCATCTATCTACTCTAGTTATCATCTTCATCTATCTCATACTGTTGTGACATATATGGAGACCTCTGCCTGCGGAACTTTCTTTGGTTTTTCCCTTGAAAAACAACATCAATAGCTATAACATGGCTTACAATCATCTTGTGACGGTTCTCATTCATCCAGTTCATGGTATAGTCTGTTGTATTCAATTAGAGTCACCTGGACTTGAGTTTAGTTCTATGAAGACGTTTCGCTAGCATATGGGGGGCCGACTCGGCTTTTCATTCAGAATGAATTGTAACAAGATCCTGTGTCAATTATGTACCCTGGAAATCCCACATTACAATATCAAACCAAGTGTTAAGGGCGTGTTGTAGTGGCCTAGAGGTGTTATCAGGAAAACGCCCAGAGTAAGGTGTCCAACAGCATTGGTCCATGCCAAAGGCAGGAACCGTTGGTGTCTAAATCGAACCCCCCACCCTTTTATGTTTGGGTCTTTTATTTCAGCATACTAGCCTCCTTACACCTTCTCGTTGAACCAGTCACGTTCCTTTGCCAAGAGTTCTATAAGTCCAAAAACATGTTTCTCTAAGCAAAAACATGGATGTGCTATGGGATCTCCAGTTTTCACCCATTGTTCAACCTTTACATGGATGAGGTAGAAAAATCAGCCGCTTAAATACCAGTCTGATACCATATCTTATTTGATGTTTTTTCCCACCACCTCAAAGCTGGGTGTCCATCGAACCCTGCAACACAGAGCTGAGACATCCCCCCTCAAGAGGGGAAGGCTAAAGAAAATGAAACATCTCAAGGAGGCATGTGTGATATCCAGACTGGGCCTTTTGTCAAAAGAAGTAGAAGGAAAGAAAAGAACAACGATACCACAACGTTAAGTGGAAAAGCAAGCCGGAGAAAGAAATGGTCCATCATCCCATATGTAACGGGTCCTCCCGTGAAATAAAGAATATTCAAAAAAACACCATATCCGCTGTCTCCTTTTAAAACCGACAACACACTGAGGCAGCAAATTGGTACATGTCGAAAGTCCACAATACCCGAAACACACAAGACAAGGCGCATCATATACTCAGTCATTGCATTGAAGAATGCTCCTGATTTGTCTGTGGGGGAGACCAAAAACCGAACTCCAACAATTCCCGGGTACAGGACTCAGCCGTGTACCTGCATCTTAAAGGATAGGACACACCTTTGAAGAATGTATGTTAACATATTTGGCAACGTAACGTCCTGGTTCAAAGAAGGTGTTCCTGAGGCTATTTATGTGAAAATAAAGAAAGCCCAAGCCAAATAGAGGTGGGGGGTTTCGACAACCAACTGTCTTGTCATGTACAATGCTGTTTTGACCCTTACCCTGGGCGTTCCTTTAACACCTCCTAGCCCCTATCCATCACAAAGCCCTTAACAACTTGGCTGGTGATATGCTAATTCAGGATTTTCCAGGGTACCTAATTCCACAGATTCGTTGTACAATGTCATTCTTCATGAATTGAGAAAGCCGTCGAATGACTAGTAAATGTCTTCAAGACTAAACTTTTCACAAGTCCATTGATTCAATTGAATACAACAATAACAGATAGGCTTACAAATAACATTTTTATAAATCTGAAAGGTAACCTTTTAAGACACTTTCACCCTTTGAGAGTTGATAGGAACATTTTAGCCGTTGAGGCTAACATTTTCCCAACCATCTAAACTTTACTCCCAAAACTTTTAGAATCTACTACACACACTTCACAGCCACTTCTTTTTATACAAACTGCAATTTCCAGAACACAGTTTCTTTATAGAACTTGGTGCTTTTATTGCTACCCAAACCCACCCCCCAGGCTCCCGTTACTCACCTCTCCGTACTCCAGCGAATTCTTTCCTGCAAGAGACACTTTACCTTGTCCAGTTTCCTGTGTTACTACTTACCGTTTTGTGGCCAATTCAGCATAGACACTGTACCTGCCAGTTCCTTTGAGTTACTACTTACCTTGTGCCAGTTCCCGATAGCACAATCCTCCAGCATTTATTCCCATCGCACTCATCTTCCCTGTATAATAAACCATGAGTCCGAAGTCCCCTCCTGAAAGCATACCTGTAAGAGTACCCCCCCAGCCGTCTTGACGAATTTTGTTCAGTACCAAGCGTGCCATGGAAAGCCTGAGGGGCCATGGCAGATTTGGGGGTAAAACCCCCTCCAGCGTTGGCTAAATGCATGCATGTATTTGAACATCATCAAGGGCATAGTTGGCCCAATACCAATAGACTCTCTTGCTGCCCGTCCCTATTTTCCTCCCCTTCCCTCCCCCGACTTCCTACGCCGGCTCCGGTACATCTGTTCCTGTCGACCCTGCACTTCCCTTCACTCACCCTCACCTTCCCTCCCGCTTGATGTTGGGGGGATGACGATAATTCTCAAGCCTGCCATGTCCTAGATTCATTTTTGAACTTCAGCCATCTCATTTTGTCTCTGATGGGCCAAGGTTGCTATTACTCTTCACCTTGCTTGAAGGTAACGCCTTGGCTTTGACCTCCCCCTTATTGGGAAGAAAACAATTCCCATAATTAATAATATTACAGCCTTCATTGGATATGTGTTCCATGTTTTCCCTCCCGCAAAGTTTTTAAGGCTCTCAGGAAGATCATTGGCTGCTTCATCCCCATTTGATGCAACTTACTCCGTCAAGGCCCTCGTTCATGGACAGTTTCCATTGGGGATTTCCGTACTCTGGCTGCGAGACGCCCTGAAATAACAAAGCACTTACTTACTACTGCAACTTTTGATGTCAGGGACTTTCAGACTTGCCTTAAGGTGACCTAGTTTCTTCTAGAGAATGGCTTTGTCGTTTTGGCGAGCTTATCACCCTCTGTATCCAAATGGACACCCATTTTCCGTGAGCGACAGGCAAGGATCTACGGCTCGCTAAACCCCTCTTGTAACTCCAAAACCTTCAACTCACCCTGCCCGACCCCTCTCCTCCTTATTCCCTTCCTTCTCTGTCTATCTGCAGACGATCCTAATGACGATTGGTGGCTCCCATCTTCTCCCAAAGAAAACTTTGTAGACGTCCTAAGGACTTTGCCTTTGTCAAAATTGCCCCTGAATCGGGAAACTCCATGATCTAGAATCTAAGAAGGAGCCTCCTTCTAGATACTGTCAATTCTCCTCCTAATAGATGTTAACACACTCAAAATCTTCTGCCAGTCCATATAATGCTTTAATTCTCAATCATTTTCTACTCAGGCCGTTGTTGTTTCCGGTCAGCAGGGAATTTCATTGATTCAACCTTTGCATCCCAACTTGGTCCTTCCCCTTTTTTTCGTCTGCAGCAACCTCTATACGGGTCCTGGCTATAGAAAATACACCTCTGGCTCAAATTCATCTCCCAGTCTACTTTGAAGTCCCATTCCGGTTGGCAAATATTTCATCAAGAAGGTTTACCGTTTTCGTGATCCAAAGTCCCACAGTCCATCTGCCCCACTGATCCTCGGACTTCATGGCCTCCGGTTTACACAACCTGTTATAGGCCGGTCTAAAAAATGAACTTAAGGGGACATACCGTCTCCAGACAACAACATTGTCCCAATATACAGAGCACATTCACAAACATATAACAAGCTTTGGTCTTACCTCTCCCCTTTGCGTGGCATTGGGTGATTTATGAATAAAACGGTGATTACTAGGGGTCAGCTCCCACATCCCACCTTACTGGTAAACCCCCCGCAAAGGTCTGCGTACAGGCAACATGCTCCCTGTAGAGCTCAACAGATCAAAAACAAGGAATTGCAGCCTTCTTCTCTGAAGCTGACAAGCCAATCACATTATAGCAAAGAGACCCCCTCTCCTGACCAGAACAGGGATTTAGTTTTTTTGTTTTTTAACACATTCAATGCTCCTGTCCCAACATGATTTTAATCCTTAGACTTTTCATACAAAAAGAAACGTATCTTTGCAGTGTATTTCATAGATAGCATTGCTGTAAGAAACAAATACTAAACATTTCACCAAAATAAAAGTCTGGGGAATAGAACCTGCAACTTGTTCATTACTCTGTCTGCTAAAGCATGCTCTTACCTCTAGGCGAGAGAGACACAACATAAATCGTTGGTACATGTATCATATGGACTACGAACATAATGGAAACAGAAAATAATATAGGTGGAGGATTCAAACTCGTGACCGTCTGAACTGTAAGTTGTCTAACACCTGGCATCTTACCAGGGACATCATCTGAACAAGCTGAGGCCTCAGTACATTATAAGCTTTATCTTTTTGCATGGAATATAATCGAAACAGAAAAAGGTTATATCTGGGTATTGAACTGTGTGATTTCTTTATGAACTGTAATGTGTCTATAGCTGGTGTCTTCAAGGTGAGCCACCACGGAATAGCTGAAATCCTGCGTACAATTAGAAGCTTATATCTTTTGCTGGAATACTAATAGAAACAAAAATGCATATAAGGGTTATTGAACTTGTGCTCTCCTGAACTGTGTATTTCTTTTCTTTCTTTTCTTAAAAAACCCGGTGCCTTAACCGGTGCGCCAACACTGAAGAACGGAGAAGTCTAGCTACATTTGGAAGTTTATCTTTTTGTTAGGGGATCAATCATTGTTAAAAAAAATTGGAATATGGAACCCTGATAATACTTTGAAAGCTGCTTGTTACCCGACAGTAATTTTTCCAGCACTCACACTGCTAGTTATAAACTGCAGGTAACAACAGCTTTCAAAGTTCTTACAGGGATTCCATATTGGGTGTGGAGACATCTGTATAGAAACCACTGTACATAGATCAGTGAATACTGGGGTCAGGGGGTGTGGCTATTTGTGACTTCATTGGGCTGTGGTTGGACAGCAACAACACTGGAAGCCTTCTTATTTCAAAATCTATTTTTCTTCCATATCTAAATGCAACATACATAGAAGAATTAAATTTACAATGTATAAATAGGTGTCTGTGGAGAAAAACTTGTAAGTTTCGTTCTCCTTTTCAGTCTTGGAGTTCTTTTGTTTTTGGTATTGCCTTCCTACAGCCACGAAAGTATACTTACCCTTTCGCTGTTTCCGCGCTCGATTCCAAGATGGTGGCTCGGTGTCCCGATGGCGGTCGAAGAAGCCGGTTGCTTCTTCAGTTCGAACGCCAAGGTGACTGACGTTCACTAGGAGGCCGGCAGGAGCAACATTCAAAAGGACGCGTTAATTCCCTTAGCACTTAGGGTCATATATCTGTGTGCGGGTGTTGAGTTTCCATGGTTTCCCTGCAGTATCTTGTTCCGACCTTGAAGGCTCTGCTCTTATCATGCTTTGGATATTACCCCTACCTTGAACTGTATCCGATCCTTCCTTGTATACCTTGTAATCTATCTGAGGATCTGTTCCAGTTCTGCTGTGCCTCCTGTCGTCCGCGGACGCTACCCGCTTGGTCAGAACTTCGCCCTAACGTCATACAAGTACCAACAGGTAAAAGAAATCGGGCATGGATCCACCTGAGGGAACGTCTTTAGATTTGGGGAAGATTTTACAGCATGGTGGTCACGGATGGATTCTTATGAAGACCGCAAAATAATGGTCAGACGACTGATGCTCTCCTGCACGCACCCCGGCGGTGCTCCTGGGTGCCAGTGGCAGCTCCTGTGGCCCACCAATTCTCTGCCCGTAGGGGCTAAAAACCACAAATCCTCCTCCCTCTCGTTATGCTGGCGATCCCCAAAGGTGTTGGCATAGGTTTTGTAACCTGATAAAGCTCTGATTTGAGCGAACGCATAGCATTCAGTGACGTTACTCCCGGAACGGGAAATGTCCTAATATAACACAAATACTAACGTGGAACCCACACTTCTCTGTAAAAAACAACAGACGACTGCCACTGGCTAGCGGAACGCTCACCAGCCTTATAGTATCCACAACAGGACGTGATCCCATGAATCGGAGTGACCGCGAGACACATCAGAGTGTATGGGGACAGGTGTCTATGTGGATGGCGTCGGGACGACAAAGGAGGAGCGGTGACGTATAGTTTTTTGAAATTGTTTATAGTGGTGCACACTTGAACTAACTAATTTTGGATTACTATTGGAGTTTTACATCATAGGAGAGGATCATCCATTTGAAACACTCACGGACTGTGTCCTGTCCAGCATATTAGGGGTTTACTCATACCTATTTTGATACATTTGGATGTCCTATATATTTTGTATTATGTAACCTATGCTGTGTATTATTACTTAGGGGTTTATAGCTGGACAGCTAATTTTACTATAGGTAATACATTTTTTTTTTTTTTGTTGCCATTGAGTTCCGTACCCTAGCAGCAAAATTGACATTAGAACAATGAAGCCTACGTTGTCACATATTGGCAGGTCTTTCTGACAAACTAAAGGACGACTTAGACTCCAGAAAATTACCAACCACCCTAGATGAACTTTCTTGCCTTAAGTATTAAGATTGACACCCGCCATAGAGAACGTTCTGCCGAGAAGGAACGTAGTAGAGACCATTTCCACCTTTGTCCACCCAGAGGAACCCATGCAGATTGGGAGAGCCATCTTTCTGAGGAGGGAAGTCGCGAAGACGCAATTCTAGCCTGTGTCGTTATTGTGGCGTAGAGGCCACTTTGCAAAGGCCTGCCCAGTTTAAAGGAAACCCCAACGCTCCAATCTCACCCTCCCAGACTCCTCACATTTTCCTGCCTGTTCAACTTTCTTTTGATTCTTCTACTATAGAACTTTTGGCATTTATTGACTACGCGGGCAGCTGGCAATTTTTTTGGATTCCACCTTTGTCAGCAATCTAGGATTTCCCTCCAGCCTTTAGCTACTCCCCTCCGAGATAACTCATTTTCTCAGTATACCTCAAAAATACTCTTATGGGTTGGTTCCTGTCATCAGGAATACATTACATTTTTTGTTTTTGACTGTCCTTCTACCCTATTGTCCTGGGCCTTCCCTGGCTTAAACGCCACACCCCTGCATTGATGGGCATTCTAATCATATTTCCCAATGAAGTTTCCATATGCCTTCTTCCTCCTCTTCTCATTAAACTCTATTAAGACTGCTTCTGTTACCTACGCAATAAAAGAATTTTCAGATGATTTCTGCAAGAAGGCTGCAGAAAGCCTTCCTCCTCATCGAACTTACGACTGCCCCATCGAGCTCTTGTCTAGAACCTTACCCCTAGAGACCGTACTTATCTTTTCTCCCACTGAAAACCCCTCCATGAAGGAGTATATACAAGAAAATTTACAACGAGGATTTAATCAACTTCCTCCTCTCCCTCTCCCGCTGGTGGGGTTTTTTGTTCTTTGTTGAAAAGAAGGATGAGGTCTCCGTCCATGCATTGATTATCATGATCTCAATAAATCACTATCGAAAACCGTTACCTATTACCTTTAATATCAGAATTGGTTTAACACTACGGGGAGCCAAAGTCTTTACTAAACTGGACGTACGCGGAGCCTATAAACCTAATCCGCATCCTTCCCCGGAGATGAATGGAAGACAGCTTTTAACACACGGGATGAGCACTACGACCTTTTGGGTTGTTCACTAGTTGTATACTGATGATATACTGATTTTCTCTAAGGATCTCCAGTCTCATAGAACCAGGTGGAAGGAAGTACTCTCATCTTAGACAAACACTCTTATATGCCAAATTAACAAATGGTCTTTTCGAAGTCCATTAAGTCCCTTTTCTGGGCATATTATTTCCCAGGAGGGGTATGAGATGGATCCCACCAAGATTGCTGCCATCAAAGACTGGCCTTTACCCCACTTGGCACCAAGGCCATACAGAGATTTATTAGTTTCTCGCCAACTATTATACGGCAATTCATCAAGGAATTCTCTTCATGTATAGCCCCCATCTTGGCCTTATCAAAAAAGGAGGAAAATCCATTCCTGGTCTCCACAGGCATTAGACACTTTCACAACTCTGAAAGACTAATTACCTCTGCTCCTATTATTTGCCACGCTAACCCTCTCCTCCCTGATCATTGAGGTTGATGCCTCCAATGTTGGAGCCGGTGCAGTCCTGTCTCAACGCCTCGATTCTACCTCAAACTCCACCCAAGTGCCTACTTCTCCAGGAAGTTCTCCACTTCTGAGAAGAATTACGATATAGACAACAGAGAACTTCTGGCCATCAAGTGGGCATTAGAGGAATGGCGAATCTTTTGAGGGGCTCCTCCCTTCCCACTACTATTTTAGTCCACAAAATCTTGAGTACATCCAAACCCTTAAGAGACTATTGACAGGCTCGTTGAGCACTCTTTTCTCCTGCTTAAACTTCATTTTGACTATATCACCCGGCTCCAAAACAGAAGGCCTGATCCTTGTCCAAGAGTTTCTCCCCTTCCGAGACACAATAGTTCTAGATGAACCTATCATCCCATCCTCCAAATCATAGCTAACCGTAAATTCACCCTGGCCTTCTCAAATATTAACTAAGCAATTTTCTTCTCCCCGTTGAACCCCTCCCCCATTGGGGAATGATCTACATTCTCCTGAATTCCGATTACTATTCTCAACAAACTCACAGTTTCTAAGCAAGTAGCTGCCACCCCGAGTTTCTTCAAGAATTACAACTCCTCACGATTGTTTGGTGGCCAACCAAATATGCAGAACGGGACGTTAAGGATTAATGTTTCTGCCTGCATAGTCTGTTGTCTTGTATCGTCCCCAGGACTCCTATTGCACCTTGCCTACTCCTTCCTCCGTCCTTGGACCCATCTTGCAATGGACTTTTGTTGGAGACAAGAGTTCCCCCAGGACTCTATTATTTTGTGTTTTTAGACTGGTTCCCAAGATGGAACACTTTATTGCTCTACCCAAAACTCCCTCTGGCCATTGGAACTTGATTCCTTCACGAATAGTTTCTGATAGAGGTCACCCAATTTGTAGCTAAGTTTTGGAGAACTTTAAATGCAAAGCCCTTGGAATCCTCTCCAATTTTCTTCTACTACCATCCTCCAATCTAACGGGGCTGTGAACGTTTCAATCAGTTCTTTAATAACAATTGCTCCGATGCCCACCACGTTTCCCTGTGCCAGATGATTGGGCTGGGCCTTTGTGGAATTTTTCTCATAATAACACTAACACTACTCATCTTCAACTGGACATATCACCCTTCCTTACAGTTTAGGTCAACACCCGTAGCCTTCACTCAAGATTTCCTCCTCACAATGTACCTGCAGGCCAAACGCCCTGCTGCCGCCCATGTCTGCTATGTGGGAGTCTACTAAGACTTTTGAAAAATCTTCTTCGACAACGAGACGGAGCCTTTCCCTCCCTTACTCTGTTGAGTATGGCTTTTCCTCTCCACCAAAAACATAAATTATTAAACTCCTCGTCTTCCAAGGTGGGGCCTAAGTTCATTGGTCCTTTCCTCCCATCCCTCGAAATCATCAATCCTACCGCTGGTCAGACTACAAACTCCCCTCCCTGAAAGGAGGATTCTAATGCCTTTCATGTATCACTGTGAAGAAACCTTTCTCCTAACCAGTTTTCTACTTCACAGCCGTCTCCGCTGCAATCATGGGCCATGGCCAACAGGCTACAAGTTAGAAAAGATTCTTGACTCAGAGTTTCCAGAGGCACTTTAACAATTCCTCATCCAATGAAAGGTTTTGGTCCGAAGATGTTCCTGGGTCAAGAATCTGATTTCACGCTCCTCATTGATCCAGAAATTCTACAATGCCTTCCCCCTTGAACCTGGTCATGTTGTCCTGTACCCCCTCCCCCCCTGGGAAAGGGGTGTACTGTCCATACAAGTACACTTAGCCTTCCCGGACGTTCCGCTCCATCCAAGATGGCAGCAACCAGTGTCCTGATGTGCCGACGTCACACGCAGGCACGATGACAAAGAAGCCACTGCTCATTATTTATGCGGCAAGGGGCTTGATTTACTAGGAGACGTGAACATTCAAAAGGATGCCGTTCTGAGACCCTGGTGCACGTTTTAGCACTTGATCCTACACTCTGTGTGGGCTAGGTTTTTAGTTTCCTGAGTTCCCTGGCTATATCGCCTTGTTCCTTGTTTCCTGCCTGAACTCTGCTCTTATCCTGCTGTATATTATCCTACCTTGAACTTATGTCCTGGTCCTCTGCCTTGATACCGTGGGGCCTACTATCTGATAACTGTCCAGTTCGCTTCTGTGCCTCCTGTCTTCTTTCTGCTGTGGATGTCTAACCACCCTCCTTGGTCCCACTTACCTACACATCATACAGGTAACTAACACTTACCCCCCATTCCATGCTCTGCCATTACTGTGAAAAAAACCTGTGGGAAGTCTCCCGGAATGTTTCTTGACTTTGACTTTCTTATGTTTTCTGGTAAAAACAAGCTGGACACTACACGTTCTTATATTGCCCCATCAGGTCTTCTTCCACTGTACTATGCCTCCTCGGGGACGCACTACCCCTTTGTCCCCCCCCTCGAAACTCTAATCCATGAAAGAGTACATTAAAGAACATTTTGCCCGAGGATTCATTCAACCTTCCACCCTCCCCACAGGAGCTGGTTTCTTTTTTCCATCGGAAAAAAAGACAGAGGTTTTACGCCCCTCATCGACTACCCGAGGTCTAAAATAATATCACGATTAAAAATACGTTATCCTCTTCCTATCATCTCAGAACTGTTTCCAAGTCGATTAAAGGGGATAAGATATTCACGCAAACAGATCTTCCAGGGGCATTACACTTACTCGTATACGCAAGTAATGAATGGAAAATGGGTCTTTAAAACTTTAAAACACTCGAGAGTGGTCACTAAGAGTATCTCTTACTGGCCATTCGGCCTTGTAAACGCCCCAGTGTATTCCAGATTGGTGAATGACATTTTCCGTAGCCTGTGGGATCTCAGTGGTCTTATAGCTTGATTAAGACATTTTAATCTTCTCCAAGAACTTCCCTCCACCCTCACTTGCCGCTCATGTCAGCTAAGTGTTTACGGGTGTCTAAGAGAAAATAATTTATAGCCAACATGGAAAAGTGTCTCCTTTGAACGTCCTCATATCCTTCTTGGCTACATGTGGTCCGTCAAGTTTTCCAGATAGTATCCAGGCTTAGTTTTGGCCATTCAAGATTGGGGTCTCTCTTCCAATGGACCCTTAGTGTAATGTCCGAGTCCCGAGGGCGAAGTTCACTGTACCTTTAGGAGGAGGTCTGACATACCCGGTTCCTAGCACTCAGTGGAGCAGACAGGTCCTGGAGACTATGAGTCTTCCAAATGGAGCCGTTACAATAAAGTTTGGATACAATGGCAGGAAATATAACAGAGTGAAGCGGAACAATGCCGTGGATAACAATCATGAAGCAGGAACATGGCTGATGCAATCGCTGGACATATGAAACGAGAACAATTGCTGGATACAAAAAGCTGGCCAATGAACCAGAACAATGGCTGGATACAAAAATATCTTGGGGACGGATGCACATGAAAAACAATGGCTGGATACAATGCTGGACGAATGAACCGTAACAATGGCTGGATCATACCTGTGTGAATGGTAAACAGGACAACAGCACACAGAACATGCGGCGACAAGTTTTTTTGACATCTGTTCTCATGAGGGCCACCATACAGAACGATTCAGAGATTGAAATTCTTGTGGGATGCCAGGATGACCGGCCTTTTTGGACTCATGAGTCATTGTACTATTTATTTCCAAGGAGAGGGGAACAAAGTTCTTATTAGGGGGTAATGTCAAGCAGAGCGAATCCCTTAGCATATAGAATCGCAATGGCAGTTGGGGGGTAAAGTGGCTAGGATCTTGGAGGAGGGGAAGGATGGGGGGGCCTTAATCTGCTTTTTTATCTTTGGAACCCTGATAAAGGAAATGATGAATGAAACGAAGAAAGAACAGAGCCAACGGGCTTGACGAGGATTCAATCTCTTTAGGTTTTGGATGTATTCAGATTTTTTTGATCTGTGAGGATGGTGATAGGATGGTACTTGCCCTTCACAAGTGTCGGGCCATTCTTTCTAGTGCGAGATTGATAGCTAGAAGTTCACTATTTCCTCAATATCATAATTTAGTTCTATTGGGAAGTAAATTTCTAAGAGAAAATGGCACCATGGGTGGGTTTACCACTCCTCGATTTGGCCTTTGGGAAAGGACGGCACCTGCTCCAAATTAGAGGCGTCAACCTCAATGATGAATGCAGACTAGGGTCCGGGGTGGCACAAGTACTGAAGGCTTCTAAGGCGGCCAGGACGCAACTTCTTGGTTTTGCCTCCTTTCCTGAAGGGTCTAGATAGGGCACGATGTGAAACTTTTTAATAATTGCCTAAATAATTAGACACCAGGAATCAAGTTGGATAGCCTTAGAGCCAATGGGAAGAGAATCATTGGAATAGCTTAGAACTTGTGGTGTTGGTCCATCTTAAAGCCTTGACCTAACCAGATAGTCCCAGAAAAGGTACTTCGGCCATTCAAAAGAGACTTTCCCGGTTTACGTGCAGTTGGTTGGTCGTCGTAGTTGGACAAACTTGAGGTACATGGTGACCGATGAAACAAATATCTTGAGAGAAGATTAAATGGTCATCCAAGTAACTACTACCTGAAATACCTAAGAATGCTCGGATAAAATAGCTTGACAATTATATGGAAATACCGCTGGACATTTCGAGACCGAGGGCATCACCCGAGATATCCTAATGTCCAGTTTCTGGTATTTGAAGGCCATTTTCCATTCATACTCCTTCCCCGGATGGCGAACCAAATTAATGGCATCCATGGTAATCAAGCTTGAGAATACTTTGCAGCCCCTTTTAATTGGTCAAAGAGTTTCATAGATTGGAGGAGATGATAGTCGTTCTTGATGTGATTTATTGGTCCCGAATTAGTCGTGCATGGACTAGCCCTACGCGTCTTTCATTTTCCAAACAAAGAAGCCTCAAACCCGGCAGAGATAGTGGAGGTCTATGAATCCCTGAGATCAGATTATCTTTGATGTAATCTTTCTATAGAGGTGGTTTTCAGCAGGAGATAGAGGATAGGTGCGACTCTCGGGGTGGAGAGGACCGTTCGCAACAACAAAACAATGGGACAACACTCTAGGCATGGGTGAGGAGCAATTTCATCAAGATTGTTTTTGTCGAGACATCCTTAAGTCAAGGTACTGATGAGGCAGAAATTAGAGTTTGTTTCACAGGAACCAAGGAACCAAGATAATTTTGGGCTGGAACAAGACATCCTGAAAGCAGGATGGGACTCCAAGAGACATTCATTGTAGTTCCCAGTTGATGATGGTTATGAAGTCGAAGCCCAAGGAGTCCTAGAATGAGAGGTGGTCGGGGCTTGGTATAACTAAGAAGGAATGGGATTCTCACGATGAGACAGCCAATTTGAAAGAATTTCTGCAGAAGACAATGGAAATAAAGTTCGTGTGATGTAAAAATAAAAAACAGGGGTTTGAGTAGAGAAAAGTTCTAAGTAAGCCAAACCACTCGAGATCGGATAGGAGATGAGTAAAATATGGGAAGTCCTAGAGAGAATCAAAGGTGCATCAATAAAATTACTAGCCGCTGCTCCATGAGTCTAGATGAGCTGGTAAGAGGTAGGTTGAGATTTAATGAAAATGGTGTAATGCTGCAGAAATATCTTTGAGACGAATTCTTGTGGAAAGGGATTTGTACTAGACTCTTATGTCAGATCGTAAGAGTGGGGAGTCTTCACGTTGGAGGGCAAAGGACTTGTATCGGGATGGTATGTCCTGGGCTGCCAGCTACAGATCACAGCATTGCACAGAGATCATAACTTCCTTATGTCTTACCTATGATGTATCTGTCTGTTTCGAAAGTTGCCTGAAAACAGGTAATTCGTTGTGATTTGGTATTGCCTCCCATCTTGGAAGGAACATGGGATATACCCTTCTCGTATGCGATATTACGAATAAGAGGCAACTAGCGAAAGTGATCCCCGGGGGGGAAGGAGTGACGCTGGCGAAGTCCTGTCACTAGTTGATGGATTGAGATGAACCAATTGCAATGGGTCCGGCGGGCGAGGCAATACAAGGCGCCATGCCCTGTATGAAAATATGGAGCGATGAGTTTGTGCTTTTTTCGGCTTGCCTTTTCCTGATACGAGTCCACGCCACGCACGTACTACACATGGACAATCTTTCCTTCCAGAATTGTGAAGGCTCCCGGGACCACTAAGTCGTCCTTGATACAATCAGACAGCCCTGCAAAAGAGGCTGCTAACGGGCCTGCATTTGTTCCAGACACGTCTCGGCAGCCAAAGTCGGAATTCAAATGGCATACTCCCTACCAAACGGACCCCTTGTCGGCATTGCATCAGCCGGGAGGACGGCAGCAATAGTTCTACTTAGCGTTGAAGATTTTTTCGGAAAGTTTCCAGAATAAGGAGATATTGTTAACCACTGGTCTCCATTTTCTCCCACAGGGGGATGCCAGGCCCAAGGCTTGCACTCCCAACAAGGCACTGACATATGGCAACTATGGCACGGTCTGATACACAAAATGGGAAGTTTTAATTCGAAGTATAAGGGCATTGGTTAATGAACGCCCCTTACAGGCTTGAGGCTCCCCTTCATAACCGCACAGGAGGTGGTATTCGCGGCTCTCTCTGAGGGAACGGGTTCTCTAGGCAGAACGGAGGAGCGAAGGAGGAGGGCCTGGGGATAAGCCGAGCAGAAAATGGAGTCCAGAAATTGAGCTATTTGATTCTGCTGGTGCTCAAGGGCAGTCCATGCGGAGGGAAATAGTCGAAGAGTCT
The DNA here is from genome assembly GCA_019447015.1 of Hymenochirus boettgeri. Lineage (NCBI taxonomy): Eukaryota > Metazoa > Chordata > Amphibia > Anura > Pipidae > Hymenochirus > Hymenochirus boettgeri. Next base: position 64,979,324 of record CM033476.1, on the reverse strand, counting down.
TGCCAAACTTGCCGCAGCTCTCCTCAGTGTACTTCCATGGCTATTACTTACTGTAATGAACGAGTCCCACAGGGACGAATCCACTGTCCCCTTAAGGCAGGCATGTCTACAGTAGCCTGGTAGAGCAACTGTGGGAGACAGACAGGTCACTGGAGACTATGAGTACTTCCCAATGGAGCCGTTCAATGAGTAGGATACATTGGCAGGATATAACAGATGAAGCGGGGAACAATGACTGGATACATATATGAATAGATGCAGGGCGAACAATGGCTGGATACAATAGCTGGACGATGAAACAGGAACAATGGCTGGGATACAATAGTTTGGACAGATGAAACAGAAAAATGCTGGATACAATAGCTGGACCGATGAAACAGGAAACAAGGCTGATACAATACTGGACAGATTAAACAGGAACAATGGCTGGATACAATAGCTGGACATATGAAACCGAAAAATGGCTGGATACAGTGCTGGATTGATGGTAGCAAAACAATGGCTGGATACAATAGCTGGTAATGGAACAGGAACAATGGCTGGAGACAATAGCTGGACTTGAACAGGAACAATGGCTGGATCAATGGCTGGGTAGATGGTAACATGAACAATGGCTGAGACAATAGCTGGACTTGAACAGGAAACATGCTGTGATACAATGGCTGGTAGATGTAACAGAACAATGGCTGGAGACAATAGCTGCTTGAACAGGAAAATGGCTGGTAGATGGTAACCGGGAACAATGGCTTGAGACGCATAGCAAAACACAAGCTGGTCTCATCTCTCCCTTTTCTGTGGATGCTGGGTGATTTATATGAAAATAACCGTGTAGTACAGGGTCAGCTCCCATAATTCACCTTTTCTGGACAAACCCCCCTAAATGTGCGCAGTTACACATTTCAGGAAATGCAATCTTACTTCCTGGAGCTGACAGCCAATCATGTTACAGCTCAGAGATCCCTCCCTCTGCACAGAACACAGATTTCAGTGCAGTTTTTTCGTAAACACTTCAAATGCTCCTGTCCCTAACAATGATAATTCCTTTGCTTTTCATACAAAAAATAAATCTTTGAGTGTATGCTTGGCTAGCATGGTATGAAAAAAGACATTCAGCAAATTTCAGCAAAAAAAAAAGTATGTATGGGGATCGAACCAGCAACCTTCTATACGTGTCTTTCTAAAAAAGTTTTTCTACGCGCAATGCCACTGGTACTATTAATTATCTAGTAACTGGGGAATCAAACCGTGTCCCAGTAGTCTATCTTTTTACTAAATGTATGGTTGTTCTGGGTAGAAAAAGCTTCTCACATTAGGATTTAAAGGGCATCATAGTGGGAAATGAACTTTTCTTTACTTTCTTCCATGGTTTTTCTATAATTCCCCACAACCCCCAGAGTGTCTTCACTTTGTTCAATTCCATCTGTCCTGAGTTCACCAGTTAGAAGACTACGTGATTGCTTTCCTCTACATCAAATCCCTGTGAACGTGATCCCCCCTCCTGCTCTGTAATAGCATAGATAAAGCATTAGCAGGGGAGAGAGGTAGCTTTGATGGTAGAAAATCCGTATAGCAAATGTATGGGCGTAGGCACTCCTTCAGGCAATGTGCCAATTATCTCCGGTGCTGCTTCCCTCAATCCTCTACCTCAAGGACTCCAAGCTATAGCACAAGCAGAAAAAGTCAATGGAAGCGCACACTGTTTCTCAGAAATAGTTCTGTTTATTGCATCACACAATACACACAACGTTTCGGAGATACTATGTCCTCGGAGACATGTCCTCGGATACGTAGCTTTGATGGTAGATTAGACGGCTGCACTTGACCCCCCTTCTTATAGCTTTCACACTGATTGATGATGGGTCACAAAGAGAGAGATCGTACACTGTACTGTTCTCCTCTTGTCGTGTCTCCAGACAGCTTGGCTTCTATTGGCCACTGTGCGTGGGTGTGTTTTTTCAGGATGTTGAAACTTTACCTCCTACTGCACATGATAAGCTTGTCGGTAAGCCGGAGTTAGACATGGAGGGAGGTAACAGAGGGGAGGGGGGAAGGGGGTAGTGTCTGCACACGACACTGACACCATGTATAACAAGTCACTGACAGAGATAGGGATTAAGGCAGCTAGAGTACATATTAACTTTGCAAAGGGGCAATGTGTTTTTTTTTCACTAGATGCCTTTAAAAATTACAGGGTTATTCAATAAAAGTTTCTTATCGTTTAAAATGGTGCTAATTTTGCCCAACCAATCATTTACTTCAAATGTTAAATAAGTCTGATTGGTTGGGCAAAATTAGCACCATTTTAAACGATAAGAACTTTTATGAATCTCCCTATAAGTTTATTTCTCCTTAATAAAAACCAGTTGACCTTGTTGCCCATTCCCTTTGGTGGCCTAGGATTAGGGAAAGATGTTAAGATTTTTTCAAGTCTGTACCAGCTGTGCCTTAATCTAAATCTTCTAGAACCTACCTTGTGGGTCTTCTGCAGGCCCCTACCCATTCCGTTCTTGACCTTGAACCCATTTGATTTTTACTTATTGTTGTAATTCCTCCTTCCAAAAAGACACTGTTATTTGGTCCATGGTAGATCACTTCAGCAAAATGGCTCATTTTGTCCCCCTTCCCAGCTACCATCTCTGTGGAGGTTAGCACAACTATTTATTTCACATATTTCCACCTTCATGGAATTCCTTCTGAAATAGTGTCTAACAGAGGTACTCAATTTGTTTCTAAATTTTGGAGAGCTCTATGAAAATCCATGGGCATCAAGTTACAATTATTTTCAGCTATACCTCCCGCAGTCCAATGGGGCTACTGAATCAGTCTCTGGAACAATACCTTGATTGTTACATTTCCTATACTCAGGATGATTGGGCAATCTTCACTCACCTTGTGCCGTGTTTGCCCATAACAATGCACCTCATGCCTCTTCTGGAAAACCTTTTTAATGTGTCTTGGTCTTGGAACTAATCCAAGATGTTTTCCCCAGATTTTCTTTTCACACATAACCCACTGCCATGATTCTGCTGCCAGATGTCAGCTATCTGCAGTTTACAAAGTCTGCCTCAGAAATCTGGTCTCTGTCAGCTATAAAGAGACATAGGGAACTTCTTACTCTGTTGGAGATAAAGTATGGCTCTCCTCGCTCTATTCTATGTCTAATCTACGTGTTCCCTCCTCCAATTAGGACCCAACTTCGTTGGTCCTTTCCCTTTTCTGAATTGGTGGGTCCGGTGGCTGTTCGTCTCCAGCTTCCTCCAACATGCGGATTCCTAATGTGTTTCATATTTCTCTCATCAACCAGTATGCCCTAACTACTAATCCACGCCTCATCTACCTCCTGCCCCAATTTCTGTAGATGGTCAACAAGAATTTGAGATCGAGAAGGTATGGTCTCTGGATTCTTTCTGGTCCACTGGAAGGATTTGGTCCAGAAGAAAAGAGCCTGGATTAAACAACTTGGAACTGCATGCTCTCGTCTGTGGTGGGCTTTTCACAAGAATTTTTCCAGACAAATCAATCTTCTACATGTCCTGAATACCGTACTCTTCTTGCATCAGTGGACACAGAGATATGGCCAGCAAATAGCTTTAAAGGGAGGCAATGCATGACCCCAGGGCTTAGCGCACACCAATAGAAGAGGATGGGGATGGCCCCACTACTCCGTTGCCCTGTGCTGCCGACCCTTTTTGCCGGCGCATGCGTTACCATTTTGGTACGCATATCAAGGCGCCGCAATAGGTTAACATCAAGAAATCGCAGTGCATGTGCAGGGTAGCGAGCATGAATCACACGACATTGCTACTTCTACTTTCTGCGTTGCACGATTCTTGTGCGCTGCTAGTGGGGCCTGTTTCATGCCAGCTTACCTGGAAAACAATCCTAAAAACTATATATTATGGAAACCTGCACACCATCATTTTAACAGGACATTCTTTCATTCATGCAAATCGTGGCCATAGTTGCCCAACAAATTTTCAGTGTTTGAGAAGATTTTTAAAATTAGAAAAAAGAAGTTTCATCTTCAGGTTAATAAAGATTCTTAACAGATATTGTATGGAATGTTATTGAATAGCTTTAAAGGGCTGTCACACCCCAAAACTATAATCCCCCAACTACTGGCCCCCCATGTAGTGTATTTAATCCTTACCTAACATCCAGCTCCATGGTTCTCCGTAGCCCCCCCCAAAGTCCCCAAAACTGCCCACCAGGAGCTAGCAGAGTCTCTATAGGACTCTGCCTCCTACCTGGCCTCAGTAGATTTTGCCATGCGTCTGCAAGACCCTTCTCCCCCTCCCCTCCCCCTCCCCCCTCCCTCTCCCTCCCCATCCCTCCCTCTCTCCCTCTCTACCGTTCCCTCCCCCTCCATTTACCTTTTTTTTCTTCCCTCCCCCCCTGCCACAGTCTTTTTTATCTCTTAGAACCTCTCGCCTCCTCTTACCTCCCCTCCTCTTCCTCTCTTCCCTCTTCTCCCCTCTCCTCCCTTTCTGCCTCCCTCCCCACTCCCCTCCTCCCTCTCTCCCCCCGCCCCCTCCCCCTCCCTCCCTCCCCTCCCTCCTCTCTCCCTCCCCGATTCCTCCCCCTAGCATTTAACCTTTAGTATAGGCTTCCCACTGGTCCCCCCCAACCGCATCTTATTTTAAGAAAGCTCCCAAACTCTTACTTACCTCTCCTCTTCCTCCGCGAAGTGAGCTGCGGCAGCCGCGTCCGTGATTGGCTGAGCTCAGCCAATCACAAGACGGCTGCCGGCCCGCCCCTCTGCTCATTTCTCGCAAGCAAGGGGCCGGGAGCGCGGCGGAGAAAGAGGGAGGTAAGTAGAGTTTGGGGAGCTTTCTTAAAATAAAAATTAATGCGGTTGGGGCTGGGGGACCAGGGGAAGCCTATATTAAAAGTGTGATTTAAGGGTGGACATACCCTTTAAAGTGGGCTGATACATTTCTAAACAAAAAATATTGTGAATACCCGATATTAATCCATAGACTGTAGTTCTGGTTGGTACAGGGATACTATATATATTGAGAATTACTGGTATTAATACGTATACTGTAGTTCTGTTTGTACAGGGATATCATATAATATTGAGAATACTGGTAATACATATACTAGTTCTGGTTGGTACAGGGAACTATATAGTATTAAGAATCCTGGTTTAATCATATACTGTAGTTTCTGGTTGGTACAGGGTTACTATATAATATTGAGAATTACTGGTAATACATACTGTATTTTCTGGTTGGTACAGGGATACTATATAATATTGAGAATTACTGGGATTAATACATATACTTGTTTCTAGTTGGTACAGGGATACTATAATATTGAGAATTACTGGTAATAATATATACTGTAGTTCTGGTTGGTACAGGGATACTTTAAGTATTAAGAATTACTGGTATTTATACATATACTGTAGTTCTGGTTGGTACAGGGATACTATAATATGGAAATTACTTGTATTAATACATATACTATACATAGTAACATAGTAATTAAGGTTGAATAAAGCATGTCGTCCATCAAAGTCCAACCTATTCCCTTTTTTTTTTTTTTTTTTTTTTTTTAACCCTACCTAACAGTTGATTCCAGGGAAGGCAAAAAAACCCAGCTAAAAAAGGGGGAAAAAATTCCTTCCTGACTCCAAACGGCAATCGGAAGTATCCCTGGATCAACCAATCTATATGCATTAGTACCAGTAATTCTCAATATTTTTTAGTTTTAGAAACTTATCCAGGCCTTTTTTAAAGTTATTCAATGAACTTGCCATTACCACCTCTGCTGGAAGACAGTTCCACAGTTTCACCGTTCTCACTGTAAAGAAACTCTCCTAACTTGAAGATGAAACTTCTTTTCTTCCAACCTAAAGGATTCCCACAGTCCTCTGATATGACCTATTAGTGAACAATCACCAGAGAGTTCACTGTAGGCATTAATATTTTGTATAAGGTTATCATGTCCCCACGCAACTGCTGCTTTCTCCAATGTAAACAGCCCTAACTTTATAATCTGCCTGCATTCAAAGCCCCTCCATTCCCCTTATTATTTAGTTGCCCTTCTCTGGACTGCTTCCATTTCAAGATGTCCCTTTGTATATGGGATTCCAAAACTGCACCGCATATTCCAAATGAGGCCTTACCATGCCTTGTAAAGAGGGAGAATAATATTTTTCTCTCTTGAATCTATTCCCCTCTTATACAAGACAATTCTTGCTAGCTCTAGCTGTTGCTACCTGCATTGTTTGCTACAGCTAAGTTCTGTTTATCTACCAGAACCCCCAAATCTTTTTCCATTTCAATGCACCTAACACAGAGTTATTTATGGTGTAGGTGGCACAGGGATTATTAAATCCCAAATGCATCACCTTACATTTATCAACATTGAATCTCATCTGCCATTCTGCTGCCCATTTGATAATCATCTAGGTCTGCTTGCAGCACTTGCACATCATTGGAAGTTTCCAAAGCTCTGCATAATTTGTGTCATCAGCAAACACAGAGACCTTGCTCTCAATGCCCCCTTCTAAGTCATTTATAAACAGATTAAACAGAAGCGGCCCAGTACAGAACCCTGAGGAACTCTGCTTGAACTTTAGCCCACATAGATGTAGCCTCCATTAACCACCACTCTCTGTTTGCGGTCCAATAACCAGTTCTCTATCCATGAACAAATGTTTTCTTCAAGGCCAACAGTCCTCAGTTATACATTAGTCGCCTATGTGGCACAGTATCAAAGGCTTTTGCAAAATCCAAATATACCACATCCACAGCTGTGCCTGAATCTAACTTCTTACTCACTTTTCATAAAAACCAATTAAATTTGTCTGGCATGATCTATTTCTCATAAATCCATGCTGACTACTAACTATAATAGAATCTCTGGAGACAAAGTCAAGGATATGATCCCTTAACAAAGTTTCCATCACCTTCCCTACCACTGATGTTAGGCTTACAGGTCTATAGTTACCAGGCTGTGAACGACTACCTTTTTTGAATATTGGTATTACATTGGCTTTTTTCCAATCCGCGGCACATCCCCAGACAAAAGCGAATCTGAAAAGTGACACAGTGGTCTTGCTAGAACTGAACTAAGCTCTTTTAAAATCCTAGGATGCAATCCCTGGTCCTGGCGCTTTATTGATATTAACTTTGTCTAATTGATTCGTACCATTCCTCTGTTATCCAATGTGAAAACTCTTCATTTCCTCCCTGCACATTGTTACAATCCCTACTGTAAGGATCTCAACAGTAAAAACCGATTTAAAAACGGTTTTAGCAGATTAGCCTTTCAGCATCCTCTACAACCACCTCACTCAGCTCCATTATTTAATGGTCCCACATTCTCAGTCCTCATTTTTTACCATTTATATACTTAAAAAACATCTTGGGGTTGGACTTGCTTTGTTCGGCAATCCGTATTTCATTTTCTATTTTAGCTAGTTTAATTGCTTTCTTGCACTCTTTATTCAACTTTTGAAGTCCCTGTAAGCCTTTTCTGTGCCTTCTGCTTTCAAAATTTTAAAAGCCCTTTCTTTTTTTCCATTTCCCTTTTTACCTGAGCATTAAGCCATGCAGGAGTGGACCTAATTTTTTTATACACTTGTTTCTAAAGGTACCGATTTGGAGATGTTATAGTTAATATCCCTTTAAAAAGTGGTCCACATCTGCTCAGTATCTTTACTAGAAACAGTTCCCCCAGTCTATGAGCAGGAGCGATTCCTTTAAAAGCATAAAATTAGCTTTCCTAAAGTTAAAAGTTTTTGTTAACATGCACTTTAGTTTTCTGCAACCTATATTAATGACACTATATCATGGTCACTATCCTAAAGCTTCCCATTACCTCATCTCCAAAATGAGCTCTGGGTTATTATATATCACCAATCCAACAACGCATTCTTTCTAGTAGAACTTCTACCATCTGTGAAAGAAATGGCTCATATAGGAAATTTAAGAACTTTTACCTTTTGAGGTGCTGGCAGTTCCATTACTCCAATCTATTTCAGGGTAGTATCAAATCCCCATAACCAGAACATGCCCCATACCAGCAGCCTTCGCCATGCATATGGAGATTCATTTCCACCTCTTCCCCGGCATTTGGCGGCTTATAACCACTCCAACAATAATTTACCTACTTCTTGCTTCCTGTACACAGTTCCACCCATAATGTTTCTGCCTGCCGCATCGTTTGCTCCCCATCTATTCCATCTTTTAAATTTGGCTTCAATTCCTGTTTAACATACATACATACTCCTCCTCCTTTCTTATTAACTCGTCATGTCTAAATAAGGAGTACCCTTCAATATTACTGTCCAGTCGTGTAAATCATTAAGCCATGATTCTGCTATAAAACCTTACATCATACCTTTCCTTAGAGCTATTATTTCAAGTTCGCCGGTTTTTCCAGCCAGACTCCTGCATTTGTAAACATACATTTTAGATTATCAATTGATTTACTTCCATACATGGTCGTACATGCCTCCTATCCTCTATGCTCCCCCCTCCTCCTTCTCCTCCCTCCGTTGTGTTACTAAGCCCCCAGATCCCTAACTTCTCTATCTACCCCTGTGTAGTTTAAACATTCCCTCCCCCCCCAATACCTAGTTTAAAATCTCCTCCAACCCCCTAGCCATCTTCTCCCCCAAAACAGTTGCACCATCACCATTGAGGTGCAATCCGTCACTACTAAGAGCCTGTAGCCAACAGAAAAGTCAGCCCTGTTCTCTTAAAAACCCAACCCCATCTCCTTACACCCACTCTCTAGCCACGCATTTATACTCCTGAGCTCCCTTGCCTCCCTAGCGTAGCACGTGGCTGCGGTAGTATTTCTGAAATCACTACCCTGGAGGTCCTTGCTTTTAAACTTGGCCCCTAATTCTCGGAAATCATTTTTAAGGACCTCAACCTCCACCTCTAACTTTGTCATTGGCACCAATGTGAACCAAGACCGCCGGGTCACTCCCAGCCCCACCCAATAATCTGTCTACACGATCCACCACATGTCGAACCCTAGCACCAGGCAGACAACACACTGTTCGTGCATGCAGGTCTGGCGACAGATTACCCTATCTACCCTTCTAATAATAGAATCCCCTACCACTACACCACCTGTCTATCCTTCCTAGCCCCCAGTTCTCCCTCCCTTGTATTGGAGATGGCCGTCCCCTGGTGCTCAAGGGAAAGGCCCCCTCCATACATGCTGCTTCCGAGCCATCGTCCTCCACATCTTCACCTAAAATGGCAAATCTGTTTGGATCGACCAGCTGGAAGAAGCCCCCCTATCCTTCCGTCCCCTACTTCCCCTGGTACCCTTACAATCTATCTTCCTTCTCCACCTTATCTCTCCCCATCTCCACCCACCAGTTTACTGGCCCCTGCCAGTACCTGCATTTCCCCCAGGTTTGCCAAGTCCTGCAATGCTGCAAGTTTACCCCTTAGACTCTGTACCTCAGATTCCAAATGGGCAACCCACTCACATCTGACACATACATGGTCCCCTGGGGCGGCTCTCCAAGATCCCATACATGCGGCAGGATGCACATTGCGCGGCCCCAAAAAACTGTCCATACTAAACAGCATAACACAGCAAGAGAGACACCAGAGAAATAGTGTTTGTCTTAAACGCTTTCTTGTTTTAACCTTTAGTTTTTTAACGCTGTCAATTCTCTTAAAACAGAAAATCTCTTTAAAACAGCAAATCGCTCAGAGACTAATCGCTGTTTGATACAGGGATCTTATAATATTGAGAATTACTGGTATTAATACATATACTGTAGTCTGGTTGGTACAGGGATACTATAAAATAATGAGAATTACTGGTATTAATACATATACTGTAGTTCCGGTTGGATCCAGGGATACTATATAATATTGAGAATTACTGGTATTAATACATATACTGTAGTTCTGGTTGGTACAGGGATACTATATAATATTGAGAGTTACTAGTAAATACATATACTGTAGTTCTGGTTGGTAGAGGGATACTTTAATTTTGAGAATTACTGGTATTAATACATATACTGTAGTTCTGGTTGGTACAGGGATACTATATAATATTGAGAATTACTGGTATTAATACATATACTGTAGTTCTGGTTGGTACGGGGATACTATATAAATTTGAGAGTTACTAGTTAATATCATATACTGTAGTTCTGGTTGGTAGAGGGATACTATATAATTTTTGAGAATTACTGGTATTATACATATACTGTAGTTCTGGTTGGTACGGATACTATATATATTGAGAATTACTGGTATTAATACATATACTGTAGTTCTGGTTGGTACGGGGATACTATATAATATTGATAATTACTGGTATTAATACTATACTGTAGTTCTGGTTGGTACGGGGATACTATATATATTGTGAATTACTGGTATAATACATATACTGTAGTTCTGGTTGGTACAGGGATACTATATAATATTGAGAATTACTGATATTAATACATATACTGTAGTTTCTGGTTGGTACGGGGATACTATATATATGAGAATTACTGGTGTTAATACATATACTGTAGTTCTGGTTGGTACAGGGATACTATATAATATTGAGAATTACTGGTATTAATACATATACTGTAGTTTCTGGTGGTACAGGAATACTATATAATATTGAGAATTATTGGTATTAATACATAACTGTAGTTCTAGTTGGTACGGGGATACTATATAATATTGTGAATTACCGATAATAATCCATAGACTGTAGTTCTGGTTGGTCCAGGGAATATTTTCAATTGCTATTTGGAGTCAGGAAGGTTTTTTTTCCCTTTGTTTAATGGATTTTTTTGTCTTCCTCTAGATCAACTGCTAGGTAGGCTTAATAACTAGGGTATAAAGGTTGGACTAGATGGACGTGTGTCTTCATTTAACCTCCATTACTATGTTACTATGTATTATGAGGAAATATCTGTTTATATCATTGCTTATTGTAGAAGAAATATGAAGATTTTGTAAAAAATAAATAAATAAGGAAAATGATTCAAAGTTAAAATCTTTGCCCAAACCCACATTATAAGTAACACCCACTAAATATCAATCTCCCACATGTCTTCATCAAACACTATGCTATATTCGTGGGTGCTCATAGAGACGTGGCCCCCAACTAACACAAAATGCAACCAATATATACGCGCAATTACAGAAAAAAATAAACCAGCTTCAACAAAAACACCCCTTTACTTTTATAATCTACACACCTTCAGCAATGTAACGTAAAAATTAAAAAATCAAATAGCTTCCAGTTTTTTAAACTTAACACCCCTCGAGCACTGAAATGCCCCCCAAAACTATTTATTGTTAGAACCTACACACCTCCAGCTACATGACAGTATAATTGTTTTATACATACTTGCAGAATTCTGCACAGTTCTTTTTAGAAATTGGCGCTATTTGCAGATTTTCAGGGGGGAAAAGTGGAAAAGAAGGTTTAAACTTAAAAATCTTTACCAAACCCACCAGTAGAAATAAAAAGTATTGTTCTCCCACATGTTCCTAGTAAAACAGTACCCCATTTGCATCAATGCATGCTGGGACACTGCCAGCAAACATACTTAAAAGGATCCAATGTATAATTTTGGGGCTGCACTCTAAGGGCACTCTGCGAGCTCGAACAATCTATTTGGTGTACTGAAGCCCCTATTGGTTGTGAAATATCAGAGCGGCATATAGTCATTCTTCACAACAACAACAAAAAAAACCTTAACATTTTATTATTGCTATAAGAAAATGTCAGGAACCAAGTTTTTTGTTGGATAAAATCTGGCAATGAAATGGTACAAGCCACACTTTTAGTGCTGTTCAGTGGAAACTAATGGTATTGAGTTTTTAGCCCTTAGTTTTGCAAACTAAGGGCTAGGCCACACTAGTGGGTTTCTTACATGCTTTCAATCGCATTTTGCTATATGGTAGCAGGTGAGAAATGCATGCCAGGATAACACAATGTGTGTGGCCGCACTGTGTGCGCTACAATCCTTTTTCAGAGCACATGCGCTCACCATTCGGCAGAATCGCAGCACAAATTTAAGGTAACACACGTGAAATGTGCAAACGTAGTCACAGTTTAGCTCCTCTACTGGACTACCAGGGTAGATAGGGTCCCACAAGGAGAAATACTTCTCCTTGTGGGACCTGCATTCTACTATGCGGTCATGGCAAATAAGAGGTTTAATCTCTCGACCCCTGTATGGGTTTATGTGGCATGGAAACAGTTAAGTCATTGGAATGGTCATTTGTTTATTATCGAAATCCTTCCATCACCTGCAGGACAGATATTGTATTAAATTCAGAATTTGTTCGCACAGCTGTAGTCTTGATTTTGTCCAGCAGAGGGTGCAAATGATTTAAGCTCAGTCCAAATCAAATCTTCATACATCTGAAATTTGTGACGCCCATATTTACCATAATAAATAACAGAACAAAGTCCCCCTTATTGTAAAATATATTGATAGCAGTAAAAGAGTTCTTTGGTCTGTATAACGAACCAGACTACAATCTTTTATGCAGGTCATGGAATCTCAGGGTTTAAATTAGGATAATACTCATGTTTCTGTGAGTCATGTGACACCGATGACATACCTAAGCATCTTTCTATGAGTGTTAATACAGCCCTTTCTGTGTTTATAAATATTTACAGTAAAATGTAAGGATATTAGAATTCGCCGAATACTAACTTTTGGGGTAAGATAAGGCAGCAATCCAGTACCCAAAAGTTAATATTTGTGAAGCTTTTTACCTTTGTTGGAGGTAATGACATCATAATGCTCCAGCTGGGGATCTTGCATATGCCCTGGGTACATTTCTCTTGCTTTGCATGCAACAGAAGCAATACCCAGAAGTGTCAGGACTAATGTAAATACATTATATTACATTTTAGCAACAATCCTGCATCCTGGATTGCTGCATTATTTGATCCCAGGCCAGAACTTAATATTTGATTCTCTATAAATCTTTTATAAAGGTCATAGAACTCCAAGGTGACGTCTGGTTTCCTTATATTTCAAATGTATGGATTTCAGTATATTATAATAAACATATTAGTAAGTCGTGTGACACCAAGGTTGCCAGATATTCTCTGTTCCCAAGCAAGAGAGAGCGGGGCTGCTAGGACCGATCCTAGGACAGGATTTCACCCCTGACTGGATACACTCTACTCGAGACGGGGCAGGGAAGGAGGCGGGTGTTTTGGGGCCGGGGTTTCCAGGTCTGTTACTAATCCAGGATGTCAGCCCTGACTGGATACACTTAAAGGGCATGTCCACCCTTAAAAATAACTTTTGATATGCTGCTCCTCCAGTCCTGGTAGCCCCAACCGCATGATTAGTATTTTCCAAAAGCTCCCCAAACTCTTACTTACCTCCCCTCGTTCCTCCGCTGCACTGCCGGCCCTCTGCTTGCGAGAATGCAAGCAGAGGGCGGGACCGGCAGTCGCGTCTGTGATTGGCTGAGCGCAGCCAATCACGGACCGGCTGCTGGTCATTCAGTGCAGCGGAGGAAAGAGGAGAGGTAAGTAAGAGTTTGGGGAGCTTTTAAAATACAAACCATGTGGTTGGGGCTGCCAACATGGGGGAGCAGCATAGGGGGTTTTACGCTAGGGGGAGGGATAGTAGAACGGGAGGGAGAGGGAGAGGGAGGGAGGGGGGAGAAGGGCTGCAGTACGCATGACAAATATCTACCGGAGGCAAGGTAGCAGGCAGAGCCCTGCTAGCCTCCTGGTGGACTGTTTTTGGGACTTTAGGGGGGGTCTACAGGAGAACCTTATGGAGCTGGGATGTGAGGTAAGGATTACACTACACTACATGGTGGGGCCATTACTGGGGGGGATTATAGTTTTGGGGGTGGACATGCCCTTTAAGGCAGACGGTGAAGAATCGGGTCTGGTAAACAAAGTAGGGTTAGCAACAGTAAATCAGAAGTCAAATACTAGTCTCAGGTACAAACCAGGAAACTGATCAGACAAAACAACACTGAAAGAAACTGCCGGGGGGTTTAAATAGGTTACAATGAATTGCAGAATTGTGAGGTAAACAAAGGCAACATGACACACACACAGCAAATTAACTCTCATAGCCGAACATGATCTTTTGATGGCGAATATAGTAATATCTAAGTCAAACCACGATTTTTCAAAACCACCGGGCGAACGATGGCTGAAACTGAACAAAGCAGTGAAAGGGCCGACGGTGAGACATAACACATACAGTATATACTAGACACGCCATCGAAAATATTAGTGAGCATTAAGAGACATGAATATCAGCATTTTCAATAGTAGATAGTTACCTTCGATGGTATGAAGTAATATTTCAATGCTGTATAGGCAATGTCCGCTAATCACTGACACCGCTGCTAGTACGGCCCCTTCCATGGAAAAGGCACTGAGCAGCAGCAGAAGACAGCCATGGAATTGAGGGCTGGTAAGTTTACTTACAAGCCTCACAGAAACATTTAAACCTTGTGAGGTCCACCATTCTAACACAAGCAGTGTGTATGGCCTATAGATCTCTTAGATTAATGCACTGTAACTATATATCCGGGAATAGAAATATATCTCCCACAAAGAGTTAATTGTCAGAAAGGAACGTTTCTAGTCAATCACATGGTAAACATACAAAACAACATCTTTTCCTAATGAATGAGATTATGGGGGGAGAGAAGGGCCAGGAGCACGGGGTAAAAATCTGAGATTTGACTCATTCCAAACACATGTACAAGCTGTGACCATGCTCAGCAATTCTGGATGAGGAAAATGAATTGGCTCTTGTGTTTTAAGCAAATTACGTGGGGAGGTATAAGTTACATAGCATTGCTTAGGGGCAGATTTCATTATGTGCCCTTTGCTACCTGCATATAAAGGTTTTCTATATTATGTGCCAACCTACCGTATGATTTTGTTGCATCACTTTAAAAATTCCAGGCTACCTTTATAAAGAGATCAAAAGACAACTAAAACCTATACACCAATTTATCTAACTGGTCCCCCAAGGAATTGGGGTACGGTAAATGTACAGATTCTCACTGGGTAATGAATCAGCTCAACTGTCATTGTATATGGCAATGTAGGAAAAAAAGCAATTGTTTATTTGCCTTTGCTGTTAATTCTTATCAACCAATCAGATTACCAGCTTTTCTGCTACAAATAAAAGTCATCTTATTGGTTGGTCTCAAGCCTAAATAGGATTTGTTTTTTATTTTCATAAATCTGCTTGCTCGCTGCTAACTGCCCTAATAATATTCACAGCTACAGAGCAGGTTTGCATGATTCAACATTCTAATAGTCATAAATTACACTAAATTGATTATAATTGAATGTAAGTATATAGATGTACACCAACATTATGCAGTGAATTTCACGAGCTTTGCTGTGTAAGAGAAAATTTCATTCAGATTATAAAAAAAAATCAATGTAAGAGTTAGAGGAACCCATGAATATATAAGGATTTCTATTTAAAAAGAAAATCACTTAGCAGTGTTTAGTAAAGCGCTGACATGTTTCCTATGAAAACCAAGTGGCTGTATAACACGCTCTTATCACTTGCTTATTACAGAGCTATTATCTTATTTAGTAAATAAGGGGTGGACCATCCCTGACTTGAAGATGATGTTTTTTACTTGGTGAAGATAAGCAAGCATACATCTATTATTATAATAATAATATGACTGCCGAATCCAGTGTTTTGCATTATACAGTATGTGGTTGAGGCTATGCAGCTTGCTTGGATGCAAGCAACAGCTGCTGATAATAAAAATGACGTAAAGAAAGCAGGAGGCTGAGGCTAAGGGTGGCTGATTGGTATGATTGTTGGAATAGGGGATGGTTTGGGGTCCTCAATTATGTTTTGGTGAGGTCTTGACTTGCACAGAAAGGGGACACCTGGCTTACAAATATTTCCTATCATTAACTTTATTTGTGGGGGGAGCAGCTTCTTACATTTCCTGCCACAGATACAGCCCCCAAAACAGGCAACCCCTGTAGATAAAGCAGGGAGAGGCCCTATTACCTCTATTGTCTCAGACAATACCTGTCTCCGTTAACTTACCCGCGATCATGCACTTCCACTGCTGATGTTATTTTCATATGTTTTAGAACAAGGCAGTGTTAAAGGTTCTATTTCCTCTGTAACCTTTTAATAATCTGCTGAAACCCAGACCGATGAGTGTCAATCTTCTTATGTGATCACAGGGATATGACAAACTTTGATATGAATCAAAAGTACCATTACTGATGGATATTGTTCTGCTGTGTTGACATACTCCAATGACTGACATGTTCACAGATAAGTTTTATTACTCCTTTTGACTGATACATTCTTTTTCAGAAATAGGCCCTAAAACACTGGTTAAGGGGCCCATACATGCACCAATCTCGGTCGTACAATATTGGGATATTCTATTATCATCCAATCATTGGACTGTGTATTGCAATTCATACAATAATCGGACGATTTGTTTCCTATCAGATACAGGAAATATTTATATGACCGATACCGTATGTACAATGCTGCAATCATACAGTCTGTATTGGTGTGTGTATTAGTCCCTTTAGACATTTAATAGATTTGATTATCAATCGCCAATTCTATTAAATGTCTAAAGACATTTGGTATCCATTCTCTGTTTAATCTTCTGAGGTTCAAAGCAGTAACAAGGTGTCATCAGCAACTTTCAAAACTTCCAAGGCACAAGGCTTGGCTCTGGAGGGACATAGGAAAAAAATAATATGGCAACAGTATTTTTAAAGCTGCAGCTTCCAACTGAACATAACTTGATTTTACAGTGCACTTATCCTTTAAGAATGAAGCTAAAATGCCAATTTTCCTGAATAAAGCTTAAGATTAATAATTAACACCTATGTCTCTCAACTCTGAAATCAGCAGTATTAAGCAGAAATCATTTAATTCTGCTGGTTTCTAGTTTTCCTTGGCTTTTCTAGCCTTTCACCCCTTTTGCCTTTCCAGTACGTGCTAATTAATCTTTCTGAATACAAAGCCTGGCTCAGGCAGGTCAGACAGAAGTCAGACAGTAGTTACTTGACAGCTAGTTGAAGAGAGATCAACTAGAGAAGTCAATGTGTTTATTATTAATGTGCAGATTAGTATCTTGTCTCCGTTAACGGGAGGTAAGAGAGAGTGCATTTACCTCCTTTTCTTCAGTAAGACAGTAAAAAAGAAAGTTATAAAATACGAGGGACATACCCTTTAAATACACATGGAAAACAGTAACGGCTTCAATGAATTATAAAATCTATTTGCTCATTTATATTTTCATTTTGGATCCCTTACAAAGCAAGGAAATTCCCTGTCCAGTAATTTGTTTTTTTTATCTAATTTTTATTTAAAACGACATTTTATAGCAGATGTAAAAAACACTTTCTGAAATATTATAGCGCACTTTCCATATTGCTGAGTTTTTTAACAGAACAGGCCCAATTTGCCCGTTGGTGGATGTGCATGTGTACTTAACCAATAGAAAAAGGGCTGGTTTCTCTCCTGCCCTCTGGCAGAAAATAAATAAGCAATGGCCACTGCTCTGCCTTTTGGCTAGCATACTGGACTATCACCTTTCTTGTGGTTGATAGGACATAAAAACAATTTTATGTCCCAGGGCCTATTTGACTGAGCACCTTACAGTTTACTTACCACATGTTATTTATACCAGTTTAAAGAGATTTGTGATTTGTTTCATGTTTTTTATTATCTCCTTCAAGCATCCAGATCAGCCCAGACCTGAATATAAGCTAAGGGGAGACTTTTAGGAGGATTTTAAAGGTAACATTTCTCAGCTTATACTCGAGTATATACGGTTAAAAAGATTAGTAAAACATATTTTTAAACTAAAATCCGAAAATTCCAAAAAACTCAAGCAGACCCAATGAAGTCAATGGGAGTTAAAAAAAAAAACGGAAATTCTGCCTAAAATTAAGGTATCAATAGCAATGGTAGCTTACTGTAAATGGCTCAGGGACCTGGATAATGGTCCAGGGAACACGTATCAATTCCCAAAAGCTTTAAAAAAAAAAAAAACACCACGTGTTTCCTGTTTTTCTACAAATTTTGCGTAGTATTTTTGAAATTTGTGGAAATTTCCAAAAATTTTCAATTTGTAAATTCCACATTTTTGAACTAGAAAACAATTGATAATTATCAAAAACAATTTAGGGGTTCAAGAAAATCCCAAAAAATCATAAATCTGCAAAGTTCGAGTTCCGGCAGGTTTGCATCTATTGTTAAGGAACCTTCTAAATTTGTTTCCATTCCTCCTAGGGCAGAAACAATTGATGCAACACATTTCACCTGTTTTTATGACTTCACTATATTGAAACTGCGTTTTGGAAAAAAATACATTATTTCAGTTTATTGTGGGCCTACAAACAAGGACCATAATTATGTTATTAGTAGTTTAATCCTTTCGAGGATTAAACTTTGCATGCATTCTCTGGTAGAATCTTATTCTTGAAGTAGAAAGGAAGTAGGAAACATTTCTATATCTTATTTTTAAAGGGCATCTAAACCCAAAATGGTGTATATGTTAAGGACCCCTCCAAACCTAGTTTTCATTGTACATACCTTTTCCAATTATGCTTCTAAAGCTACCCATTCCCTTGCTGGCAGGTACACACCTCTGCTGCCATTGTGAATCGGTTGCTTGCATAGCACCAAACTAAACAGCTTTGGTAACGATCGTCAGCCATTGGTCGTGAAATCAGGGTTATTGACTGATGGCCGTTACCCGGAATCTGCAGAGGAGAGGTGAAAGCCAGGTTGAGGGAGGTGGCTCTGTAAGTAACTTTTGAAGCATATGTATTTTAAACTAAATGGCAAATTACTTCTAAAATACTCAACAAACTAGATATTGGTGCCATTCGTTCATAGATATGTGTGTAGTAGTAGAGAATTGTACCATGTTAGCCATTGATGAAAGTGAAGACATCTTGGATATAAAATAATACCTTTTATTGGCTAACTAAAATGATTGAAATTCCAAGCTTTCGAAGTAATTAGGCTTCTTCCTTAGGCATGATACAATACTGAATCTTGTAAATATGTGTGCTTTTAGAATATTTCCTAAAAAACAGACTCAAAGTTAGATTCCTCACCCTAATCCCTAGATGAAGTAGAAAGTCTACCAATCAATCTTTTATACATCTTGAATAAAACGCCACCTTTTGGAGCTGTGCTCTTAAGTACATACATGGTAAAAATCCATGGGCAAACAAGCAAAATGAGGCAAACAAAGTATGATAGGAACATAAAAACTTTCCACCATTTAGCACTAACATACTTGTTTTTGTAAAAGAAATTTTCCTTATGCAGGATTATTAATAAGAGCCCACACTTAAGGTCTGTACATACTTGAGATAGCACATGTGATGTCTGACTTCATGACAAACATCTGTTTGGGACAACAATTCATTCCTGTATGTTAGGTTTGCTGAGCGTAGTTGATGATCCACAGAGCAGATAATCATTGATTCCCGACCAGACAGCTTTAGGCAGTCAGGTCCCTGGTCCCTCCCACTCATGGACCCCATGGTCCCTCCAATTGCAGGCCCCCCTTGGCCCATTCCCTTACAGACCCATGTGGCCCCGCCCACTCACAAGTGCCGTGGCCCCACCCAATTGTGGGTACCTAAGTCCCGCCCACTCGCGGGTGCCTAAACCACACCCACTCACAGGTGCTGTGGGCCACTAAACCCCCCTAAAACTCTGTGGAAACAGCCTTTTCAGGCAGAGTGAGAACTGTTTGAAAAGGCTGTTTTCACAAAGTGAGAGAGAAGGGCTGTAGATTCCCTTACCTTCTCTGCAGGTCCTTCACACAGCAGAGTGGAGGAGGGACTTCCTGTCTCCCTCACACACTGAGGGAGTCTGAGGCTGTGCTCGCCGGCGGCACTGCAGGAGAAGCCTTAGGAATGTCACATGTCAGCCTCCCACCCATTAACTTTCTGGTCAGTCGTTTCTTTATATCTTGGGCTGTGGAGCACCTAGAGGGGTGGTTGATGGCCTGTTTTAAAGGTAGGAAACTGGCCTTTCATTTAAACTCAACTTGTTTGGAGACCACAGTTCCCCTTTAAGAAAACCACTTATTTCTAGACCCAAGATAAGCAGAAAGAACACATTTCCCAAAAGCATGGCACCTGCAAACCACCAATAGATGGCACTATCAATTCTTCCATAGACCTCCATCATAAAGATAAAAATTACACCTAACATAATTTCAACTACATATATTCATTAGTATAGTATAGTATAGTAATTGAGGTTGAATAAAGACATACATCCACCTAGTCCGTCCTACAGTACTCAGCAATACCCACATTTCCTGCCTAACTGTTGATCCAGAGGAAGGCAAAAAAAAAACGATGTGAAGAGGGGGGGGAATTCCTTCTTTATATTTCAGAAACATCCCTAGAACAATTACAACTTGTACATTATGTATTAATACCAGTAAATTGCAACATTATTTGTTTTTAGAAACTCATCCCATTTTTTTAAAACTATCCAATAAACCTGCCATCACCACATCCACCTGCCATCACCAATAGTTTTCCCATTCTCCTAGTGAAAAACCCATAACAAACTTCTTTTCTTCCAGTCTTAAGGGATGTCCATGTGTCCTCTTTTATGTTCTATCAGTGAACAATTCCCAAGATAGCACCTTTTCTCTAGCGTCCATAATTGTAACTCGGATCTGTCTTCATATTCAAGCTCCCCTTATTAATTTAGTTGCCCTTTTCTGAATCCTTTCCATTTCCTTTTTGTATACGGGATTCCAAAACTTTACTGAATATTCCAAATGAGGCCTAACCAGTGCTCTGTAAAGAGAGAATATTTTTCCATACCTCTCTTTATACAATATCTTGATAGAGTTTACACAAATAAAAACTGCTTGTTTGTAGACTTCTTCTAACATTTTTTTAACTATCATAGCAAGTTAGCCAACTCCACGAAGTTACTAGTCAACTATTAATATTAGCCCAAGAGAAACAATATGGCAGTGACAACACAGGCAGTTTTAAAAATCATCTATTATGTCATAAACATTGCACTGAAAGAAGTTTCAAATGGCATAGTTTCCATTTAACCATTCCAGATAATTTACCCAGATTCCCAATCGCATGAGTCTGTGTAAATCCCAAAAGGGACTTTATCCTCTATGTGACTTTAATGCTAGTAATTAGCTGGCGTTAAACAGGTATGCAGAAAGAATTTGGTAAATGGCAGTTTTCCTTTAAGATATTGCACTGGAAATAGTTAGGCATTGTACTAACAAATAGCACAATTTAATTTCCGTTTCATATACTTCGCTGAGACAAATGGGTATATGGCACAGTTCCATTTTGGCTGCCTTCTCGTGCACTGCTTGATTTTCTGACAGCAACCAGAACTGCTGGTTACCATGCCAACCTGACAGCCCTGAAGGTCCAAAAAGACATTGGATTTTACCTGTTGTGTTTCAGACATGATTGAGATTTTTTAAAAACATACGATTTTGCTTGGTTCACTTATTAGTATAGTAATGTATTAAATAAAGACATACACCCTTCTAGTCCAACCAACTCAGCATTACCCACATTTCCTACCTAACAGTTGTTTCAGAGGATCATGCCCTATGTATCCTATAAAGTAAAGTGGTTTTAATCTAATTTGGAGTGTGAAGGCTATTTGAAACGGTGTGCGCTGAACGAGTCTCGTTTTTTTGTTGATGTCCATCTAGTCCAGTGGTTCCCAACACTTGTCCTGGCATGGCTTTTTTACAGCCTGCAAGTGAGAGTGGAAAGTGGTGGACATGGGTGTAACGAGGTGTGTCGGGGACAGGGCTACGTCTGCAGCCCCGGCAGAGCATGAGGTGCCACTAGTGTGTTACTGAAGTGCCAATGTAGCACTGTACCTAAAGAAATCAATTACAAAATCCCCAGCACACACACACACACACACCTTCAAACTCAAACAAAAATCTTACTTGATTCAAGCAGTTATTACAACTCCCAGTGCTGCTTACTTTCCCATAGAAAAGCAGTTCTACTTTAACTTTAACACAAAATCACTGGGTGAATGCTATTGGCTATAGCGGGGCACAGAGCATCTCCACTGCACATGCTCCACACTCTGTGCCTCAGTTTTGGGAGTGGGTGGATACATAGAGAGGAGACATTGGATACATAGAGAGGAGACATGCATACTGACTAAGAGTGAGCTGAACAGGACATGAGTAGAGATGTCCGAACTTCGCAAACTCCGGTCCGCTCGAGGATCTGCTAATTTTCGAAAAAATTCGAAAATCCATGAGCGGACCCCGTTAAAATAAAAAATATTTTCAAAATCCTCGTAATTTCGAAAATTTTCGAAAATACGTATTGCCGAAAATACGAGAAATCTCGTAATTTCGAAAATTTTCGAAAATACGAGAAATCCACGGTTCGGAAGTTCGGAAGGCGGAAAATCCGGAAAAATCCGCCGTTCTCGAACGGGATAAATCTGCGGCGGATCCGGGTTCGGATCCGCGAACCGGCCATCCCTAGACATGAGGAGATCTAGTGACAGGAATCATTGAGCACAAAAAGGGATCAAGTTCCTGACTAAAAATATATAAATGGAGAAAGGCAAGTCATTTTTTTCAGTTTAGTGTCAGTTTAAGTATATCAATAGTAAAAAGAGGGAGACTGGAAATGTGGTATCATATAATAATAGGACAGAAAAGTTTACAGAAGATGTAACTAAACTATTTTTTCACATTATAGAGAAAAGCATCTGAAATATACATTATAGCATCAAGGATTAATCTCAACTGTCTGAATTGAGAGATCCAGTCAAATGACTAGCGGAACGTTTTCAAGAACTAAACTTCAAGTCCAATCCATCTAACTGAATACATCAAGATATATGTAGCATCAAGGGTGGTTTAATAGACATTTAATAGAAGCATTTGATAAAGTTCCTGGACCAGATGGAATACATCCACAATTCTCCATAGAGCTAAGTTCACTTTTATCTAGATCAGAGTAATTTTTTCTTTGAGATGTGCATCTGAACTAGGGATGTGCAGGAGTTTTGATCCAAATCTGTTTTTTGGTCAGAATTCCTGGTTCTACTTAAACAATTCCGCTGGTCGAGCCAAATTCCAAATTCCAATTCCAAATTTTTTTTGTAATTTTGAGTTCATTATCCAAATTTCTGAGCTGAAACTTAGTACTGACCAGTGGACCCCCAGCAAGTTTGTTTATCATTAATCTGACCTGTTTATTTCCAATGCACAAACAAGTCTATACAGTACTTTCACATTTTGGTAACTACAGTTCCATAAAGGAGTTTTTTTTTTAATACAGTAAAATGAAAAGTACTTGGGACAGGAATATAGGACTGAGAATTCCTACCTCCCAATATTGTTTCTGTGAGGAAAAGAAAACTGATCCTGACAGTCTTCTTCCTGGCTTCAGCATTATCTTTAATAAAGGATTAGTCCAGAACTAACCTGGCAAAGCGCTTTACAAATGTTATTTGTTGTTGTCATACACAATGACATTTTATAATGTGATAAGCTTTTAAGGCTGCCTTTTACCCTGCAATTTATGTTCCAGCCAGTGTGAATTGTATATACAAAATCAACTGATTTGACTGCCTTTTTTCTTCTTTTTTTTGTGTGTCGTTTTCTAGCAAAAGATAAAGTTTCTTAATGTATAAAAAATAAATGGTGGAGAACGCACACACTTTCATATTTGTGCTTTTATTGTGACATGAATGCCTGCGCAAGGTTTCAGGGGTTTCCCCCTTCCTCACCTAAAGATGGGGGAAACCCCAAAATGTTTTGCTCGCATTTATGTCACAATATAGCACAAATATGAAAGTGTGTGCATTCTCCACCAATTACTTTTAAAGATACTGTTAAGTGGTTAGCGGTTTGAAGAATCAGCACCACAGGAGCTATGGAGTGCGAGGAGAAACAAACAGTCAAAAGTTTCTAAATGTACCTGGTTTATTTGTGGCAGCTCTGGTGGCTCAATAAATAAATACCATGTTTTCAGAAACACTTAGCCCATGAGGTCACAAATCGACCGGCTTACAAAATAGTCAGCTGACTGAGCTTACTGATTTTTTTTTTGTTAATTTTGATTATGTTTTAGGAAAAGATAAAGTTCTTACAAAGAACCTTTATTGGACTAGTGGTATAATACTTTTCTTTTAGCAAGACAGAATACATGAGGTTACAGGTTCAATTCCTGAGATTATTATTTTTTTTTTTACAGAAATGTAAATATTCGGTTTCTTACATCCATGCTAGCTAAGAAATAATTTAAAAAAATATATTTTTTCTATGAAAAGCAAAGGAATTTATTATTGTTAGGGACAGGAGCATCTAAATATGTTTACACAAAACTGCACAGGAACCCCTACTTTGTCAGAGGGAGGGATGATCTCTGAGCTGTAACAAGAATGGCTATCTGCTTCATGAAAGCAAGACTGCAGCTTCCTGTGAAGTGTACTGCGACACTTAGCTAAGGTGGATTATGGGAGCTGACCTCTAATACCCACAAGTTAAAGGACGACTCCACCCTCATTAGAACATCTTTTAGAAAGAATGGCCTCTGTAAAATATGTTGATATATCATACTTTGTCCTATGAATTTATTACTGTATGCCTGCTATGCTTCTGGATGCCTCATGGAAAGTGAGCAATTTAGAAACCTATACCGAGCCAGTACTGAGCCTGGGCATGCTCAGAAGAGGCAGATAGGGGATTAACATTCAGTCATTGGCTGTGATGTCAACTGTCAAATCCATAACTAACAGTTACTAACTGGAAGAACCAGGAAGCAGAAACAGGGGAAACAGGACATTGTGCAGGATTTCAGGTTAGACTTTTATATTTCACATTTCAAACTATTACCGTTTAGGGTTTTGGGGGGTGATTTACCTGTATGTAAGTTTTCACTTTAGGCTGGACTTGCCCTTTAATTTCGTAAATCGCCACAGCAAATGTGCTCTGTCTCTTGGGACAATGTTGTCTGGAGACTTTAGTTCCGCTTTAATCCACCCCAAATCTTTAATGCCAGCTATTTTGTTGAGTTAAAGGGCAAGTCCACCCCAAACCTAAAATTTTATATGTTACTGGCCATGACTGTAGCTTTAAAACAAGCCATCTCCTATTAAAATCCGTTCAGCCAGATAGAAGATACATACGTTTTTGCAGCTTGCTTTTTGCAGACCAGGAACATCTCAGCTGTAATCCAAGCTGGCTGACGTCACCTTCACCCGTGCCTGCAGCCTCCCTTGGTGCCTCCCCACCCTCCCACCGTCAGGATCCATCCTCGGTTTCCCTGCATCCTATCTTTAAATCCTTTTAAGGTATGGTAAATGCCCCCCGCCCAGACTAAAATGCCTTGTTATTTTTTAAAAAAAATCATCCTAACTATACTTACAGCCCTTCTTACAGCCTGTACTTACAGCCCTTCATTCCCGCGCTTTCTCATGACGTCAGCTGCGTCTGTGCCAATCACAGATGTTCCTGATCTGCAAAAAGCCTGCTGCAAAAACGTATGTATCTTCTATTTGCTGAACGGATTTTAATGGGGGATGGCTTGTTTTAAAGTTACAATCATGGCCAGTAACATATAAAATTTTAGTTTTGGGGTGGACTTGCCCTTTGAAGATTAAAGAGGCGCTTTGTTGCGATTGTGTAACCATCTTTTTGCGCATTACAGCAACCACCATTATTAATGATTTAATGCCAAGTTAACCCTTGGTACATATACACATCCGTCTGCCTGCTGATGCACAACCACAAAGTGAGGGGGTAAATTTCTTGTGACATTACCCTTCCTTCATTCAGATGAAGGGTAAGAATAAAGGTAAATATCCTTCATAAAATGTTAACTTTTGAGAAGCACCCTGGATTGCTGCCTTGTCTTACTTCAGAAGTTGATATTTTAACTTTTAAAGGGCATGTCTACCCATAAATCAAAATTTTACATAGAGCTACAGGAACCCTCACCACTTGGGTATTATCCCCTGCTGCTGTTGCAAGCTCGTTTTGTGCAAGAACAGCAGCAATGAGGCACTTCCTGGCCTCGGCTGGCATCTATTGGGTGTGACAACACTGTCACCCCTTTGAATGACATCCGCAACCAGGAAGCAGATAGGGAAGGTGCAGCAGAGTGGCGAGGGACCGGGTCTTGTAAGTATGTTTAGCTGCATCTTTGGCAAGGGGTCCTGCAGCTGTATGTAAAATTTCAATTTATGGGTGGACATGCCATTTAATTCCTATATCTATTGTAAAAAGTAGGGCTTTGACTAAAGCCTTGTACACACGTTGGATAATTTTCGTACGATGCAGCCGATGAACGTTTAACGACATTATCGTTAATCCTCATAATTGACACAACATCTGTACACACAGCAACAATAGTCACCACGATAGTTGTTGATATAGACGTTCGTACGTAACGTAACGTTTGTATCATCGCACAATTACGAAAGCAGAGCATGCGCCTTTTATATATTTTGTTCCAATCAACCAAATTATCTGCATCGGTGGTTGATTGGGACAAATTATCAACCTGGGTATACCAGTAATTAGGCTACTCTTAGTAATCTGTAAGTTCTAAAGGTTATGTCACTTTGTAATGTCACTTTTTTAATGGAGCAACACAATAACAAAAAAAGTTTGCCAGGAGAACTCCTCTGGCTGCTACCATAGAAATATAGGTTAGTCCAAGGGACTACAGCCGGAAATTGATGATCTGCCAGTTTCCATTGCTGAATATAGATCAGAGTTTGACCAGCCTGGATGACATTCAAGCAGCGTTCAAAAGAGAAAGCATTTAATGGAAGGGACACTATTTCCTACAGCTTTATTTACTGAGCATCTCATCACAAGTCTTCAAATGTTCAAACTTTGGAATGTATTTTCCCTGACTACTGAATACAAACAAAAATTCCATAGGTGATGGCCTGCTTAAAACCGCAAGAAATTCTAAGACAGTAGAGCTCCTGCACAGAATTTAAAGGAGAAGTAAACCCAATTTTTTATGCTCTAGAATCTGAAAACAACTCCCCTAAAAAAACCAATAAGCTATAAAATTCCACTCCAGTAAATTGTATTAAAGTAAATGTAAGCCTGTTAAGAACTGGATGAAGTATCTGTGTGTATGTGCAGTGTCAGGCCACACCTCCTGATGCTTCCTTGCTGCATCTGTCCAGTAAAAGGATTGGCTAGATATTATTAATGGGTGTGACCAACTGTAACAAGGTTCTGCCATAGCTAAGGACTGAGCATGAGCAGAACATAATGGTTGTTGACCAAACTGTCTGATACTAGAATGCTGAGAAGTAAAGCACAAACCATATGTTATTTAGGTAAATTTCCCAGCTCCCGTATCAAAATGACAGGTAAGACACAGATTATTGGTTATGTATCAAGGTGTTCTTCCTTCTGGTTCAGTGTTGTTCTGTGGCTTTAGTTGTCCTTTAAGGCAGACTTCATTGTGCACCAGTACATAGACACATGTTATAAATCTGTAATAGGAACAGACATTTTTCTCCATTTTTTTTATTAGTGAATATTATCAATAAATTTGCCTGTTGCAAATAGGTTTACTAACAATATTTGGTTTAAATTCTGCTCTATTGTGCACCGTTCATGACATGACCTTCCACCAAGGTCAGGGCTAAAGTGTAACTGATGGTTACTTTCACTTATATCAGATTGATCATAACAGTTAAGTTCTTGATTTTTTTTTCACCTCAGCTTCCATCCCCAGAATCAAGGTCAACCAGAGCATGTTAACCGAGTCTTGTAACAGAATCCAATATGTTTTTTGTTATCTTCAGGAAGGTTGGGATAATGTATTCCCTCAGCCGACTCCAATGCTCAAGAACATAATACTGAAATTCTTGAGGAAGCTCAGGGCAGGGTTCAGGAATTTCGAGACAAGGAAAGACAAGACATTTCATCTTTAAAGCATTAAAATGCACAAACCTTAAAATAGGCCCTAAACTCCACAGGCATTTTAAGATTTCCAGACAGCATTGTTACCTCTGTTTAGAATGTAGAGCTTTGTAATGCTATGAATATTTATCCCATTACTTCTGTTTAAACATTTCATTAAAATTCTCATTCTGAGTTAATGGTGAAGCATTCTTGATAGAGTGTATTGTAGACTCTGGATTATATGAAGAAAAAGCGCTACTTCATTAACCCTGAGCTAAGGTCTTGTGAGCCAGCGAGAAGCGCTAACTAAATTCCTGAGACATTTCATAAGTACACTATGAAATCAGAAACTTTTGTGTTCAATGTCATCCCAAAAGGGAATTTATGTTTGGACCTGCTGATTGATGGATTACGTTTGATGCTGCACTGTTCTGTATGGCCTGTTTGTAGTGTTTATATTAAATAACAACAATGTCCACAAAAAGGGGGTTCCAATGAAAAAATAAGAGAACCAGTTGCTGATGTATATTTTTTTGCAGTTTGCTAAATACAAATTCTCAAGGCTTGCCTGCCAGTTGTGTGCATCCTGCCCATTGGTTAAAACTCTGTTCTGCTCCCTGAAGTGCTTCTGGCCTATTTCATTATGTCCCAGTTTTTAGTACTGAAGCTGTCACTTAAGAATCAAAGGAGGTCAGAGACACTTGGCTAGAGTTCTCCTCTCTATGAAAATGATCCTCATGAGAAAGGAGTCTTCTTCTGAGTAATGTCAGCCAACAGCACCAGTGAGTCAGGATCCTACAAGTGACTGGTCATGCTCTTTCCTGCTAATTATGTCAAAGAGCCTCTCTGTATCATTGTTCGGCCGGTACCTGCACGGTTCATTGGATGACATTATTTAGTGCTCATGCAGTGTTATTTAATTGGAAAGTCTGGGCCTGTTTCTTTTTTTATCCATGTGTCCCCTCCAATGCCTACCCATATACAGTATCAATAAGATATATGATTCAGCCTTACTTATTCATTTCATAAGGCCAATCTGCTCAACCTCTGCATCACCCTCTCCTGCTACCAGCACATTAATTGGTTGTGGGGCTAATACTGATTGGCATTCAAATACAAAGTTTATCTGACTTATCCCTTGTGCTGCCATATCTTAGGAATAGTATCTTTCTCTATCCTCGGTCTAACCTGTCAGATTGTGAACATATTGCAAAAGGACAATGTTACATGGAAAACTTTTTTCTGTTACAATCATTCTTTGAATTACAATAGACCTTGTTGTGTTTTCCTCACATTATTCCTTGTGATTGGTTACCTGCCACTAAGTCACTGCTGATGTCTTTCTGGAGGACATATATTCTCTCTAGGGCTGATGCAGTAAAAGTTCATCCATGCTATTAAACTGCAGCAACCCATCAGATTTTATCTAACTGCAGTAACCCAGTAATAAGCAAATATCTGACTGGTTGTTGCAAGATAACCTACCTACTCTGTCAGGACTTCACACAGCAGAGAGGAGGAGGGACTTCCTGTCTCCCTCACACACTGAGGGAGTCTAAGGCTGTGCTCACCGGCAGCACTGTGCAGGAGAAGCCTCAGGAATGTCACATGTCAGTCTCCCACCCATTAACTTTCTGGTCAGTCATTTCTGTATATCTTGGGCTGTGGAGCATGTAGAGAGGTGGTTGATGGCTCGTTTTAAAGGTAGGAAACTGGCCTTTCATTTAAATTCAACTTGTTTGGAGACTACAGTTCCCCTTTAAATGACAACATATTGTAAAAATAACTTCTCATCTTAATCTATTAATAAACACATGTAAATAACCTTTATGCTGAGGTGTGTATGTGGCTGCATGCCTCTGGTATGACTTTCTGAGAAGTCAAGCATGCCCAGTTATCATTATGAGTCAGCACTGGAAGGAGTGATTTCATGCAATTTACACATTCTAACTGTCTCTATTTCAGTTACAGTAAAACTGCACACAGCATAATAGTTTGATAATAAGGCACTTGATTGACAGATAAAATAAGATTCAGGTCTACAAAAAATGGTACAGTAATCGTTAGAAAGGACTGAACGGGCCGATGTAAAAAAAAAAAGTACGCCACAGTAATAATGGTGTTAAGATTAGTGCAAAATTGTTGCACTAATCTGTCACACATCAGGTCTTACCTGTTCCTGGGGACTTCCGCATAGGTGCATGCCGGCATTCACATGCTGGTGACGCAGAGGCACAAGTGCCGTGGGTCCCGGTCTCCTCCCACAGGCTTGAGCCTCCTGTTCTCACGCAGAAAAGTGACATGCCTGACCCTATTTAAAGCTCCCTCTGCTGGCTTCAGGGTTTGTTACTCTGTTCCTAAGCTCCTTCTAGTAGTTTGCTGTTAGCTTATTGCATATTCCTGCTTCCATACAGTATCTACCAGCTGTTCCTGCTTTCCAGTTCAAACCTTTGTGTCCATATCTGCCAGCCTGCTCCTGCCTCCAGTTCAACCTTTGGTCTCCATATCTGCCAGTTGCTCCTGCCTCCAGTTCAAATTTTGGTCTCCATATCTGCCAGTTGCTCCTGCCTCCAGTTCAACCTTTGGCCTCCCTATCTGCCATTTGCTCCTGCCTCCAGTTCTACCCTTTGTCTCCATATCCTCCAGCCTGCTCCTGCCTCCATTTCTACACTCGTCTCCATTTCTACCAGTTTGCTCCTACTCCGCATCTGTCAATTTGCTCCAGCCGCCGATACGTCCTTTTCTCTTTGTTACCAGACTTTCACCTGCTGTTGTTTAGATACTTTGTTCTGCTGCCTTCTCCACATTGTGGAATTGGCTTTGTGGGGCTCTCCTCTGGAGCTGCGACCTGGTGCCTGTTTGCCGCGCAACATCCTCACCATCAGAGGCTCTGGTGAAGACCAACAGGCACCTAGATTCTGTGTCGAGAGGGGGTCTCATGGGGCCTTTTGCGGGAAGGTTATAACATAATATTAACTAAGCCTTTACTACACAGACTACGCAATACTATTTCCAAAAATGTTAGAAAATGGCACAGCCAGTGCGAAATAAGTACAAAACTGACACTAACCCAATATTATTAGGTAGCGTGAGTTTTGCACTAATTTCGGCCCAAAAGGCCCATATTACATTGGCCCAATAATTTCCATTAATGGGCAATATACAATTATATACAGAATATTCCACTATATACTATATTGTATGTAGCACCATTATCCATTTACATCTTTAAACCCTATATTTATTTTATTAGACCCTGTCTATTAATACTATGGTAGTATTACACCCTGTCTATTGAAACTAGGGTTTTATCTAGTATTGCACCCTGTCTATTGACACTATTGTCTTATCTAGTATTGCACCCTGTCTATTGATACTATTGTCTTATCTAGTATTGCACCCTGTCTATTGATACTATGGACTTATCTAGTAATGCACCCTGTCTATTGACACTATGGTCTTATCTAGTATTGCACCCTGTCTATTAATACTATGGTCTTATCTAGTTTTGCAGCCTGTCTATTGATACTATGGTCGTATCTAGTATGGCACCCTGTCTATTGATACTATGGTCTTATCTAGTATGGCGCCCTGTTTATTAATACTATGGTCTTATCTAGTATTGCAGCCTGTTTATTAGTACTATGGCTTTAACTAATATTGCACCCTGTCTATTGATACTATGATCTTATCTAGTATTGCATCCTGTCTATTGATACTATGGTTTTATCTAGTATTGCACCCTGTATATTGATACTATGGCTTTATCTAGTATTGCACCCTATCTATTGATACTATGGTTTTGTATAGTATTGCACCCTGTCTATCTGGTACTGGAAAGCCCTTATCTAGTACCGGACAGCCCTTATTTTGTGTTGCTTGGTTATCTCAAACAAATAAGGATTGTTGCTGAAATCCTTAACCAATGCACCAAAGAGCCGAGATGCTTTATTTTAAAGAGAAAGTAAAGCAAAAAGCTATTTTTAGTCACATGTAGTCCAGAAAGAGCATAAAAGATATAATAAATAATAAGTTTGGGTGCTATTCCATGAAATGATAGTCTAAACTGCTATATTTGTAACAAAATGTTATTAGGTGCATAAAATTGACGCTATAGTTGGTTTGTTCCTCTTCTTTTTCCCAAGCTCCTCTGCTCATATTTGCACCTCCCTGTGAGCCAAATTCTTATTTGGCACAATCCACGGGGCTTACATCTCCACCAGCAAAGGACCATAGGAAACAGGAAGAAAAGAAGCATTAATCCAAATGGTTTTAAAGGGTACCCAAACTAAATTTTGATATGTGGCAGGAAATAGCTATAAACCTTGACCTCAACAGGTTTATAGCACTCACAGCTGTCCCCAAATTTACTTACCAGCCTTTGTTCCCCCGCTGCCTTCTGTTTAATTTTTGTGCCTTTTCCGTGCACGGAAGTTAAGCAGGAGGGGCTTGACTGGCATCCGCTCCTGTGATTGGCTAAGGCGCGATGCTGGTTTTAACTGTACAAAAAAATATTAGTGGTGCCAGCAGCTTGAGCAGGCTGCTGAAATAACCTGCAGTACAGTGGCGACCAATCCCCTTTTAGAAGGTAATTAGCAGTGTTTTCATCACCTACCTACATACGACTATGATTTTTTAGTTTTCTGGAGATAATTATTTGTAGCTGTGATTAGTCGTGTTGGGTAATTTAAGACTTCTGTCACAAAATTAAATCACTGCCGACATTTGATAAGGATTATTTTTTGCGTGTGTAGGTGAACAGGACATTCGGTAAAAACATTAGTTCCTCATGTCTCTTTCTTACTTGTTTCTGCTCTGTCTCCATATGTCTCATATGTCAGTCTGTCTCCCTCCCTTATCTCATTAGTTCTCTCACACCACATCATCTACCATTTATTTTACTCTCTCCTTCATAAACTTTTAACTCCGAATTCCACATTTCCCCTCATATATTTACATTGTGAAAACAATGTCAGCAGTGAAAGCTTTTTTTGCCAAGCCAGAAATTATTTAATCCAGTGTCTAAAGTAACAAATACAAGAGTATCTCTAGTAATATATATACATTAAACCACTAAGTGATATAACATATAGATGGCACCCTAAGAAGAGAGGGTTTATTTCTTACTGAATTAAAGTAATTAAAGGAGAATTAACCCTAAAATTCAGGAGTCCTGAAACTTGGATTGCTGTCTCAAATTGTTCTACCAAAATGAAAAACTTCATTGCAAGATGATAAAGGAGAACTCGAACCAAAATTTGACTTTTGAGGGAAGATAATGCAGTACCCTTTAATGCTATCTTAAACTTTCCAAAAGTAACATTTTGACATGTTCCTTACCTTCATATCAGCCTTTGCTTCTCCAAGAAGTAAGTGTCCTCACCCCCATGTCTTTGGACTGCCATCAGGGGGCGCTATGACTAGAGAAATTGAACCCGCTGGGGAATATAGGTTTGGTTTTTAACCTTTTGAAAAAGTTCTGCACTGAAACGTCGAACTTTCATCATTGAAAACAGGTTTTGGTGGTCGAAATCTCAGTAGGTCCGTGTAGAAATTCTGCCTGTAGTTTTGACTGGCAGAATTTCAAACATGAAACCAAAAGTTCGAATAGGAAATCCTATCTATCTGCGACCGTGATCCAGCTACGAGGAAGCTTTGCAGAACCATAAATAAAGATTCATTCTGCAATGTCCATCATGTTTGTATATTGCTATTCCAATAAATACCGTATTTACATATTGCTATAATGTACTGTACGGAAGAAGAGAGGAGTTGCCTCTCGAAACGCGCGTCGGTCGCGTTGGTGCTAGGGAGGTGAGCGGCGGTGTGTGGAGGCACTGGTTTATTAGTGTCGGCGGTCCAGGAGCGTGTATTATCTGCTAGTCGGAATGCTATATGCAGCATCTGGAACTGACGGAGACATGCAGGACTGCGGAGATCGAAGCCGGGAGTGCAGTGCGGCAGACACTTGAGTATATGCTGCATAGACAGCTGATTGTTTCTACATAGTAACATAGTAATTAAGGTTGAATAAAGACATACGTCCATCAAGTCCAACCTATTCACTTAGTATCCCTGGATCAACCAGATCTATATGCATTAATACCAGTAATTCTCAATATTCTTTAGTTTTAGAAACTTATCCAGGCCTTTTTTAAAGTTATTCAATGAACTTGCCATTACCACATCTGCTGGAAGACAGTTCCACAGTTTCACCGTTCTCACTGTAAAGAAACCTTTCCTAACCTGAAGATGAAACTTCTTTTCTTCCAACCTTAAAGGATGTCCACGTGTCCTCTGATATGACCTATTAGTGAACAATGCACCAGAAGTATGGGCCATTAATATATTTGTATAAGGTATCATGTCCCCACGCAACCGCCGCTTCTCCAATGTAAACAGCCCTAACTTGTCTAATCTGCCTGCATATTCAAGCCCCTCCATTCCCCTTATTAATTTAGTTGCCCTTCTCTGAACTGCCTCAATTTCCAAGATGTCCCTTTTGTGTTTCTATACTTACCTATTGCATCATTGTAGCTAACTCTGTCAATACGCTTTGGCATGGCTTTCTTGCTTTTCAGGTAGGGTTACCCTGACCCCGTGGATGAATGGAGGTTGTGCAGAAGGCCCATCCATCTATGCAATCATTTATCATCTATCTCTGTGCTTTTTGTTAATACCTGCATTTGCCGTTATATGCTGATCGCTTATCTACATTTACTAATATTGCCACTAACCAGCCACTACTTTTCCGCCGCAACTTACCTGGACACCAGTTATATATATCTCCAGCACCTAGGGACGCCTAGGATGCGGGCAGTTAGATTGTTTATTGAACTTTATTTTATGGGACATTGTGATATTTGGGATATGTTTTATTTTTAACACTAAGAATAAAGGTATATTTTTATTATTATTTCAGTTGATTGGGTGACTCAGTCAGCGTCTATGCACTCATTTCCAGATCCTCAGGAGTTGTGGGGATATTTATTTCCTAGTGGTATGCCATAAGAGTGCCTCTGTAGATAGTCTTTAGTGGGTTTTTGGTGAGTGGGGTTTTCCCCATCACTTCCTTTCCTTTATTAGTAGAGATGTCCGAACTTCGCAAAATCCGGTCCGCTCGAGGATCCGCGAATTTTCGAAAAAATTCGAAAATCCGCGAGCGGACTCATTAAAATGAAAAATATCCTCGAAATTACGAGATTTCTCGTAATTTCGAAAATTTTCAAAAATACGTATTTACGAAAATAAGAGAAATCCTCGTATTTTCGCAATTTTTCGAAAATACGAGAAATCCGTGGTTCGGAAGTTCAGAAGGCGTAAAATCCGGAAAAATCCGTCGTTCACGAACGGGATAAATCCTAGGCGGATCCGGGTTCGGATCCGCGAAACGGCCATCCCTATTTATTAGTATTACCGTTTGCATTACCCACCGCACCACCACATATTTAGTGGTATTGTGGCGTTGTTAGGTTATTATTCTATAACCCATCTTTTATATACATATATACTGTACTGCTTGATGCTAAGTGAACAGGGATCTGTTTAGGGAGAACTATCTGTAAATATGACAACCCGTCTTTTTGTATCCTCTACATAGTTTGCAGGATAGCAGAACAGCCTCATATCCCCCAGTGTTGTAAGAGTAGAAGGGCTATTCCTGAAAGTGACACAATCTAGAAGATTGCATGCAATCATCAAATATTGCAAAGATTAGACCAGACCCTAGATTGCTCTTTAATAGCTAATTATGGGGATTCTATATCTAAATCCAGGGCAAAAGGCAACATTATTATCTCTTTTAAATGCTTGAGGGGTCAGCAGAGTTTGTTTGTCTGTTTTGAGCCACTGACGGCAGCATACAGATCCTCCCACGCAGCATCCTTCAACGGGAATAGTTGCCGTGACAACAGACAGCGGGGACCACAAGACTATTTGAGTATAGGGACAACTATGTTACAGTTTCCAAGAGCAGGATACTTTAAAGGGTGGATGTCCATGTGAGCTTTTGTGTTACTGTTCATGGTTTTACTTGGGAACTTGTAAATAAACACATACAAAGACAAATTGGATTTAACTGTTTTGGGTCTGAGTGAATCCTTTATATACATCATTTTCAAGAAGAACTTTGATTTATATGCAAGAAACTGAAAAGGATGTATCACTAGTCTTTGTATTTCATAGCTTATGCCGAAGCAGATTTGCAGTAAGTAGTGCAGGATTTAGGGAAAGTACCCAGGGTGAGGACTTAGGGGCATATTTATAAAAGAGCGAAAAGTGGCGAAATGTTTTCGCATTCGCTTTTCGCATGGGTTTTCGCCAAAAAGACAGTTAACGCTATTTATAAAGGTAGCGTTAACGAATGGCGAAACCGTTTCCGCGAGCTATCGCTAAACCCTTTTCGCCTAACTTCGCAATGGTAATTTTAGCAAAAAAGGAGCAAAAAGGCATAACGCGATTTATAAAAGAGCGAAAGGTGGTTTTTGCGTTAAAAAGAGCGAAAGATTAGCGCGACCCTGAAGGTGGTAAAAAGTCATTGTTTGAGCGAAAAGGCATTCTAATGGGTAATATGCCTTGAAAAAGCGAACACGCATTAGAAGGGCGATCGCGCATTAGAGTGTAATATGCCTTGGAAAAGCGACATTAGAAAGGCGAACGCGCATTAGAATGTAATATGCCTTGGAAAAGCGACATTAGAAAGGCGATCGCGCATTAGAATGTAATATGCCTTGGAAAAGCGAACGCGCATTAGAAAGGCGAACGCACATTATAATGGAATATGCCTTGGAAAAGCGAACGCGCATTAGAAAGGCGAACGCACATTAGAAAGGCGAACGCGCATTAGAAAGGCGAACGCGCATTAGAAAGGCGAATGTGCAGTGCAAAAGAAAATTGTATTCCAATTGAGAAATTCTAAGAAGATTGACTAAATAAGACATGGCTGACTTCTTGGTAAATGTGAGGTGGCCATTTTGAACTTGACATCATTTTCTAGCGGGCTTTTCTGGTTTCGAATGGTTTTCACAATGCAGTCTTCTTAGATGCGTTAAGTTTTCGCTGCAATACTTTTCGCTCTTTATCGCGCCCGTTCGCCTTTTTCAGCCGCGAAGTGTGGTTTTTTTGCTTTTTTATAAATAAGGCGAAACGAAGCCCCAAATGGCGCTATTTTCGCTGCGATGTGCTGCGCTAATTATTTGGCGAAAAAGACAATCCTTTATAAATATGCCCCTTAGAGATTTTAGGTCCTCATCCTGGATACTATGCTGCCATTGAGGAAGAGGAGCGAGGGTGAGGTGAGTACAAATGTCCTTTAAGAAAAAAGAGTAAAGTGTATAGAGAGAAACAGGTCATAACCATAAGTCATTTATTACATTTAACTTCAATAACATTAAATATTTCTTTATATTCTGCTTATATAGTGTAGTTTTGCCTTTTAGATATATGACACGTTTGTAGTTTGTTTAACTTCTGGTTTTGTTTTTAGTTTCTTTGCATAATGACTTTTTCTAGGTTAAAGGTGCAACACTAGTCAATAGGGCTTGAGTCTCATAGGATCCTATATGCAATTTCACTTCTAGCTTTATATCGTAGTTAGGGTATCATCAGAATTTTAGAGTCTCTCTATAAAGATAACTTAATTATATAGTATGGGAGGTGAAGGCAAGTTGTTGAGGGTAGTCCCAATATACCTCTAAACACATGTTTGGGTAAGGTTGGTTATTATTAGGATAATTCCAAATTAAATTCTTTTTATCCATTTCTTACCCCTGATCAGTTTTTTGGAGAAGTGTACGGTACCTGAGACCAAGTTTATCTCGGGGGTTGGATCCTTTGGCACCCATTGTGGTCAGCTGTGGTAGATCTCTTCTTGCAGTGATGTCGCTGAGTATGATCTACAATTTTTCTGTATGATTAGGCGGAAAGGAAAGCCCCATCTGTAAGAGTTCCATTAAGTGCCGCATGTTCCTTCTCCTTGCCAAGGTCCGAGGTGCCAGATCTTAGAAAATATGTAGTATTCCACCAAGGGTTTGTTACAGATCGCCTTTAAGATTAGTTCCTTAGTGGTGTAGTAGTGAAAACATATCACCACATCCCGAGGTGGTTGATCCGGGCCAGCTGGGGGTTGTAGTGCTCTTTGCAGTCGGTCAAGCAGTAGGCCTTACTGTCTTTTACATCCTCCAGATTGCATCTGCACGATCTGTTCTCTAGATCTTCCTATGAGTCTTGGAGGGAGTGTAGCTGCACTCGGAGCTCTGTAATGTCCACCTCCGTCTGATTGCAGTAGCACGCCACATGGTCCTGTGTACTTTCTAGCGCCGTTACCCTTTTCCCTAAAGCTGTGACCTCCTGCTTAACCTTCAGTACTGTGTTTGTGTGCACATTTTTAATTACCTTTTCCAGGCTTTTATGCAGTTTGTCAATGTCCTCTTTCATAACAGGACTTTATGGAGAGTCTGGGTTCGCTCCCTGCTTCTTGGCCTGCAAGCTGTCTGGAGGAATGTCCGTTTTTGGGAAATAGTTTGTCAGTTCGCTTTTAGATTCCACCTGTTTCTTTGGTGGGGCCATCCCGGTAAGGTATATATTGTTTTCCCTTTGCATGGGAGTTTTTCAATCGTATTTTATAGCTTCTTAGGCCTCTGTGTTGTGGAGCTCCTATAGAACACGCCTGCCATGCTGCTCAGTCAGACTCCGCCCCCCAAGATATCCATTATTTTAATGAGCGGTTTCTGGTCTGTAAGAAATGTGGGGGAATATGTTTGAGGTAAAGTTCTCCTTTTATAAACAGCCTGTTTAACCATATGGACATATATGAATATAACTGGGTGCCTGTGCCTCCTGAAATCATATAGTATATTTTTATTTATTCTGATTTATTTAACCCATTTGAGACTTAATAGATAAAGATTGATTAGCAAACTTCCTATATTGTGGCAACTTCCATTTTCCAAGCGCTGACTAATCTATATGAAAAAAGATATCAAGGGCAGGGCCCATTAAGGTTGGTAAAATATTAATGTCAAGTACTTGGAGACACATGAAGCTTGATCAGTCGTCTTGGAGGACTTACCAGAAAACCTTTGAGCTTGTTTTATCGTTCCCCAAGCTGTGAATGTACGTTTACTCCTACATGGTTTTGCTTAATGTACACGAATGACTTTGTGTAACAATCTGCCACATCCAATAGAACAGAGAAGGATCAAACAATCCTGAAAGAAGCAAGATGTTAAAACTTCCAAACATCACAACGGACCAGCAGGAACATCCATTAAGAACTGCTAATGTTAAAAACGTAGTAAAAGGCAAAGCAATGTTAACTATTTCCTTTGCAAAATAAAACATAATGGGGAACACAGGGCCACAAACAGGGTCTGTATGAAAATGCTTGGTGCAGTATAGATACATTATATCCTTCTAACCCCTCATGTCAGTCATTATTCCCCACGAGTCCTGATTAGCATGTTGGATCTTAGAGCAACTGGAGTCTGATTCTCTTCTCCCAGCCAAAAATTGATTAGATGCTTTCTGGAAATATGTGTAGCTAAACCGCTATGCTAATTGGGGGAAATGGAGTTGTGTTTTTGCATGCTTCTGCAGTGATATCACCCCATCCTGTGCTGCTTTATGTTACGTTTTGTAACTACTTCAGCGCCAGAGAAAAGTGACTTTGGCTACAAAGAGGGAGTTAATTGACCTAAAGCACTTTAAACTATTATGTGTGATATGACTGGGGGACTAATTTATTGAATTACTTTTGTGGTATTTTTACATTAGGGTTATTATAGGTATTTTGTTGATTGTTAATGGGTTTCTTTGATCATTGCATATAGAGTTTGTGCACCTTTTCTGGGACACTGCTTAGGGGATTCTTTAGCCCCTGTGTCTCAGATTATCAGCTAGGGGCGATACAATACTAAATGGCCAAGTCAGTGTAGAACCTGCGATATCTGATGTATTATCAGGTTAGCATGGGCTTCACAGCGAGTCTGCATATTGCAACCTGTTATATGCTATATGACATGGAACAAGAAGTCCCATGTGATGAGATACAACACCCAAGAAAATGTGTCCAGCAGGTACCCAAATTCAGTGGAGTCTATGGCAATCATAATGCTTATTCATTCTAGGGGGTATTACATTGGAAGCCTGTACCGTTAAAGGAGAACTAAACCCAATTTTTTATACCCCAGAATCTGAAAACAACCCCCCTAAAAACACCAATAAACTATAAAATGCCACTTTAGTAGACCGCGGGGGGGAAGATGAAGAACCCATACAGCCATACACAACTATCCCATGAATAATTACTCCTTTTTACCTTAAAATAAGACACAGACAACTACTTTTTGGGTAAACAATTGGCCACGGCTAATTTATTAAATTAACATAAATGCATAATTTGCATAAATTTGCATATTTGCATAATATGCCCCATTTGCATATTTTTTCACTGTACACCCTTTGCTTGCCATAAACCATCCTTGTTGTTAACCATCATAGCCGTAGAACTCAGCTTTGAATGCCAACCTCTGTCTCGCCAGAGGGCATGTAACGGCTCCATCCATATCCAGCAAGGGTGTACCCGCCAGCCGTGACTCCAACAACTTTAAATTTTAACAGTAATATACAGAAGTAATATACAATAACAAGGGGAGGGAGGGAGGGATGAGCTCCTATCCTGTCACCGGCGCTAGTGAAAATGGCGCCGGTGACCTCGTGGCTCCGCCTTATATGGACGCGGCGCAGCGCAATGACGTCACGCCCGCGCCGCGTCCATCTCGCGAGACCTCGCGATCATCTCCGATCAGCAGGGGGAGGACCCTGAGGGCTTCCTGGAAGAGGTGCGTCCTCCCCCCACGGTCAGACGCCCCATCCGCTATACGCGGCGGGGCTCCCAGACCGCGGGGGGGAAGATGAAGAACCCATACAGCCATACACAACTATCCCATGAATAATTACTCCTTTTTACCTTAAATAGACACAGACAACTACTTGGGGTAAACAATTGGCCACGGCTAATTTATTAAATTAACATAAATGCATAATTTGCATAAATTTGCATATTTGCATAATATGCCCCATTTGCATATTTTTTCACTGTACACCCTTGCTTGCCATAAACCATCCTTGTTGTAACCATCGCCGTAGAACTCGCTTTGAATGCCAACCTCTGTCTCGCCAGAGGGCATGTAACGGCTCTATCCATATCAGCAAGGGTGTACCCGCCACTAGGAGCTCGTGTACCCCCCTACACCGAGCTCCTACCGCCATCAACAGGAACAAGGCTTGCTCAATGCCATCCTGCAAACCTGCCAAAAATATGTCAAGGCCAATCTCGTTAGGTGTGTTCCGTCCGGCTCCAGGGACCTATTGTCCCCCTCCAGTTGTCTGTGCCTAATCACTACTCCTCTAAGGAGCGCACGAACCTGGAGATCCGTGTATTAACCACTCTCCTCGCCCTTTCAATGGCTGCTGGGTCCCTTGCACCCTGCCATACCCGGGAACGATCTCGACCAAACCACAACCGCCTCGGTGAAAAAGTTTTTATCGGGCAATGTCGGCCTTCATAAGCGTCATAAGATCGGACAGCCTGGCCCTGCAAAGATCATTCCCCGCGGCATGGATTACCAATACCGTTGGTGTTTGATTCTCCTGCTATCTCCACCGCTCAGACAACACTTGTTCCACAACAGCCCCCGTATGCCTCTCCACTCCAGTGTCGCATGCTGAAGCCCAGATTCTTTCCTCCCGGCCGTATTCAGCTCTCCTTGCAGCCCAAAAGAGGTATGAGTGACCAATCAGCCAAACGACAGCCCTCTTCTCCTGAAAAGAAGATTCAATCAATAGCCAGTCTGGCCTAATATAGGGGACACACAATCCGATCTCCATCTCCCTAGCCGGTTTACTTCTTGCTCTGAAAAACCTAATGCATAAGCCTCAGTGGCCGCCCTATCCTGAAAGAAGCGTGCCGAACTCCTTTGGGTTCAGCCCTATTCGGCCCAAGGATGATTTCATAACCGCCTCAAATTGTACCGGGTGAGGGGGGCCCCCCCGGCATGGGCTAAAAATGAAGCCGAGGGGGAGCGAAGCAGTGCAAACTGCTGGACGCTGCTGGGCAAAATTCCCCCGACAACTGGCGAATAGAAAACCAGGCCCCAGAAACCAAATACGGTGTTTTAGATCTTTTTAGCTTGAACCTTATCTTATCGGCCATTACGCAAACGTCTTCTGCCTGGAGACCTCCCGCTTTGTTTGCCCCAGGGGGAACTAACTCACCACCCGCATGGCCCCGAAGAATGCTAAAGCAAAGCTGCCTTAAACAGAGATACTTCGTCGTCTGATGAACAAGTATGGGGAAGAGCACCTATAGAGCCTAACGAGAACTCTAAATGATATAGGGATCTAGCTTCCTTGGTTTTGTGTTCCTTCTTCCACCCTTGAGGATTGACTGAACAAGGAATTCCTTGGTTAATCCTGCCAGCCCAAAAGGCGAAAGAAGAAAGAAACACCCTGTAACCTACGTTGTGCTACCAGCCCGAGCACCGGAGTCCCTAAGCTTTGCGATGTACTCTAGCAAGACCTGCATTCTAACACCATTTACCTTCTGAACATCTCTATTTTCCGCGATAGCCACCCACTCCTTCCACGCCTTACCGTGATTGTGCCAAGTTGAGGGCGCCACCGAGCCTGCACCATAGCCATCAGCTGTTGTCCACTACTCCCCATAAGGAAATTGGGCATGGAGTCCCTCCTCCTCCGCTTCCGGAGCAACCTGCTTTCCCATTGAAAGCGGGAGAGAGAGAGTCAGCAACCGTGTTATCGATCCCAGGTACATGCCTAGCCTCCTGAACCAGATATTGAGCTGCAAGCACCGAAGTACTAAGTGCCGCATAAGGGCCAGAACTGGAAGTGATGAAGAGGATTGCCTATTTATCACGCAGACCACACTCTCATATTGTCCAAAAACAGATGGACTTGTTGGACATCCTATCGCCCCATAGCTCTACGCCACTACTATGGGGAACAGTTCTAACAGGGTTAAATTCCTACAAGGGTCTGAAGCTATCCAAGCCTCGGGCCAAACACCAGCACTCCATGATGTTCCGAAAATGGCCCCAAAGCCCAGGGAGCCTGCCGCATCAGTGTAGAGCTGAAGCTCCCCACTGGACTGCTCCGCAGACTGGATCAGCAACCTACCGTTGTATGAGTTAAGAAATGATTCCCTACCCTAAAACTTTTTGAGCTCTCGGGTAAGCTGATGTGGTGGTACGGTGCCTTCGCACCGCACGAGGCTAATGATAGCCTCCTGCAGAACACCCTTCCCATGGGGAGGATTCGGCAGGCAAAATTCAGAGAGCCCAGCAAAGACTGTAATTGGCGAAGTGTGTGATTTTAGCTGACGCTATACATGCCCGGACCCCGTTTGTAGATCCAATAGCTTATCGCTAGGCAGTCTGCATTCCATCTTAATGGAATCTATTCAATACCAAGGAAAGAGAGGGTAGTCATTGGGCCACTGTCTTTTCGGCAGAGAGAGGAACTCCGAACTTGGCCATCAAAAACCTGAATGACGAAGGAGGAAAAGGCAATGTGGCGACCCCTCCGGACCACGAAGAAAGTCATCCAAGTAATGCAGGACAAATCCGGAGCCCGTCTCAATACGAACAACCCACTCGAGGAGAAGAACTAAAAGTCTCGAAGACCAAGCAAGAAATTGCACAGCCCATGGGAAGGCACTTATCATAGTAGTAAAGGCCCTCGAGGTTACAGCCCAACAGGTGAAAACAGTCCCCATGTACCGGTAAGAGGCGAAAAGCGGACTCAATGTCCGACTTCGCCATCAAAGCCCCTGGCCCGCCTTTTGGACCAGGGCAGCCGCCCTGTCAAAAGATACATAGGATACCGATGCCTCCTCTGGGCTAATACCGTCGTTAACGGAACCTCTTTTGGATGTGATAGGTGATGTATAACCTGAACCTCCCTGGCTCCCGCTTTGGCACTAAGCCCAGCGGTGATACCCGATGTTTGGGAACGGAGGGTCGAAAACGGGCCTGCCATGCGTCAAGCTTAACCTCCGCCTGGACCTTCTGCCTAGCTAATTCAGGTGCCTCCCGAACTGATTTTAAATTTTTTGAAAACAAGGGAGTGGGTGAAAACTGAAAAGGGATACGAAAACCATAACAAAAACCGTCCCTGATAACTTTGCTGCCTCCCTCCTGGGATACCTATCTAACCATGGCCCCATCTCTGCCACGCTCACCGGTGTCCTCGGGCCTCCTTGCTTTGATTTCCTGCTAGTGCTTTTCCCTTACTGTAGCATTTTGTGCCGAGTGTCCTGCCCCCCCACAAAGGAGCACTCGTGGCGAAAGCGGCAAGCCGCCCCAAATTTGCACTGGCCCTCGTTAAAGAGCCAGCATGGACCTGC
Organism: Hymenochirus boettgeri; assembly: GCA_019447015.1. Lineage (NCBI taxonomy): Eukaryota > Metazoa > Chordata > Amphibia > Anura > Pipidae > Hymenochirus > Hymenochirus boettgeri. The sequence continues at coordinate 64,934,975 of CM033476.1, read as the reverse complement.
CTTTTTGCCTGCAAAGTTGTTCCAAAGCTCGCTGCTGAGAAATTGCCGTGCACGCTGGCAGCCCTAACCGGAGGCCTTTTGCGACATCAGGTTCTCAGCCATGAATCGGTCGCTTTTGTATTCCAGCCTACCTCCGGGTGTACTGCCAGCCTACGACGAAATTCCTGTCATAGTGGCCACCACGCGGACCCCCCGTACACTTTGTAAGCCCCGAAAATAAGGTCAAGTAAACAAAGAGCTCTGAGCACTTCTGCGGAAACCTCTTACCTATCACCCCTGCTAGCACACAGAAAGCCTGCACCCAGTTGCCAAATGTTTTAGCAACTTTTGGTTTCCTCTCCTTACCTGATTCGACCTTACGTACTCCTTGTCTACCGTCATCATGTCGGGGTTACCAGAGACCATATCTCCAACATACTCGTTCCTCCGAGACGTGAACCCCAAGGGGCTGACCCCGCAGAAATAATTTTCTTGAGAGCCTCTACCCTGCTGCCGGCCGACACAGGCTGGAGCTCCCCTGCCACCTGGAGGAAAATCCCTGCAGAGCCTTGAGGCATTGCCTCTATTTTGCCCATCAAAGCCTTGATGGCTTGTACCAGCTCTCCTTTTTCCCCCATTGACCCCCAAGCTCCCGCACACGTGACTACCGGTGGCCTGCTGCGCCAAGGATGCCGTCTCTCTCACCGACTCACTGGCCCGCCTTTCTGTGAGCGAGAGTCTGCTCCCCTGATGACGCTGCGCGGTGTCTTGAGCTCGAGCGAGATCTGGAGCCATAGGATGAGCTTCTCGTTGAGGAAGACGCCTGTTTGCTCTTTTTGGAGCTGTGGCGACCTTTTTGCCTCCTATCGTGGCCCCTGGATTGGCTCCTTGACCTCCTGTCTCTGGACCTATGCCTGTGCCTCTTGCGCGAGTGGCGTGTCACTTGGCTGGCACCGGAGTCCGAGGAAGAGTACCTTGATCTCCTACGGCTCCAACACCCTTCTTTGCTGACACTCCTACGGCCTCCTACTTTCCCTATCCCTGTCATCTCCCCACTCTCAATGCTTCTGCGCTGGTGACTGGGACCTCCTTGCTGGCCTGGAGCCCCATGGCCTCCCACCTGTCTCCTCTTGACCCACGCCCTGAGCGTCTCTGGGCCTGACTGACGCTGACCCCGCTGCCTCCGCTGGCGCTTCCTTGCCTCCCTTTGCAGGTCCTCTCTACCACTCGTTGCCGCACCGTGAAAAACCTCTTCAAACAACCTCCCCCTGCTCCAGTGGGGCCCGTTCCTAAAACTGCTCGACCTCCTGGCCCTGTATAGGCCCAGGGCCCTGGGGAGTTCCCTCCTCTGAACCCCCTTCTTGGGTTGACGAGAAGAAGATTCCTCCTCCTGGGCCTAGATCTGAAAATGGAGCTAAGGGCCCCCACTATCCCCTTCCTCTGCCCCCCTGTCTTTTCCCTGCCCCTTTCGCAGGGGCCTTCCCCCCCTTTTTCTTTTTGCCTGACCAGGAGGGCTGGGGCTAAGCCTATTGGGTGCGCGCGCGTTACGCGCAGGCCTAGTATCCGGGCGCCCCGCCGGGCGGCCTGTAGGCAGAGGCCCAGGTCCCTGGGCCCCTTGGGGTTGCTCCCCAGGCGGCATAACTGCCTGTAGCCAGCCTGCTCCCTCCCTCCTGATCCTGTCCCTCACCTGATTAATTAGCTCCTGCTCCATTCCTGCCACTTTTGCCACCAAAACCTAATGCCCGCGGTGCGTCCAAGCTCGATGAGCTCTACCTGTCACCGGCGCTAGTGAAAATGGCGCCGGTGACCTCGTGGCTCCGCCTTAATGGACGCGGCGCGCGCAATGACGTCACGCCGCGTCCATCTCGCGAGACCTCGCGATCATCTCCGACAGCAGGGGGAGGACCCTGAGGGCTTCCTGGAAGAGGTGCGTCCTCCCCCCACGGTCAGACGCCCCATCCGCTATACGCGGCGGGGCTCCCAAACTCTGTTAAAGTAAATCAAAGCCTGTTAAGAACTGGATGAAGTATCTGTGTGTGTGGCAGTGTCAGACCACACCTCCTGATCTCAGTCACATGTCTTTTCTTTATCTGTCCTGTAAAAGGATTGGCTAGATATTATTAATGGGTGTGACAACTGTAACAAGTTTGGCCAAAGCTAAGGACTGAGCATGTGCAGAACATAATGGTCGTTGACCAAATTGTCTGATACTAGAATGCTGGGAAGTAAAGCAAAACCATGTGATTAGGTAAATTTCCCAGCACCCATATCAAAATGAGAGGTAAGACGCAGATTACTGGTTTTATATCAAGGTGTCCTGACTTCTGGTTCAGTTTTGTTCTGTGGCTTTAGTTGCCCTTTAATGCTAAAACGGTGCAGGAGAAAGAGAGTTAAACCCCCGCTAACCCGTTATTACACTGGGAACTGTGGGTTTAACTTCATTTTACTCCATACCATGGGATATTAGATTTTCCCGATAATGTCTGTACTAATGAAAACAGTAATAAAATATGGGAAAGATGCAATACTTTTTATGGCCAAACTTACCTTGCGTGATTCAGTACATCTTGGGATCTCAGCAAGGTAAGCCACTCTGTGTGTGCAGCATTTACACCTCCAAACAATTTAAACATACTAGGTAGTATAAAAGTATACATAATTTGTATTCCAACGAAATCAGTGTAAAATCCACGTTAACCTGATAACACATTATGTAGTGTGGGTTTCACACTATTTTTGGACTGATTTCGACATTATTCCATCGATAAGGTTTAAAGGGCATGTCCACCCCCAAAACTATACTCTCCCCGACTGCTGGCCCCAATGTGTAGTGTGTAAAAATCCTTACCTTACCTCTCAGCCCCAAATGGTTCTCCTGGAATGTCCCTAAAATTGTTTCTGCCTCTGAGGTGTACTCTCAGAGGTTTGTTGCTTGCTCAACGCAGCCCTCCCGATCTCCCCACCCCTTTCCAGCCCACCCCTTCCCTCCCGATCTCCGTAATTTTCCCTCTGCCCCTAGTGTTTAATCGCTTTTCTGTAGTGTAGGGCTCCCTCCCCCAGCCTCAACCGCTATAGTTATTTGTGCAGAAACTCCCCCGAACTGTACTTACATTATGGTAATCACGGACGCAGCCAATCACGGATGCGGCTGCCAGTCTGGCCCCCTGCTTGCAGTTTCATGCAAGCAGAGGGCCGGGACTGAACGTTGGAGAAGAGAGGTAATGTAAGTAATGATCGGGGGAGTTTCTGTACAAATAACTATAGCAGTTGGGGCTGAGGGAGGGAGCCCTACACTACAACAAAATATAAAAAAAGGGGTGGACGCCCTTTAAGTTACAATTTTATGCATAAAAAAGAAAAACCATGAAAGTAGCCCCAGTAAGGAAGCTAACTAATTACCTTGGGTCATTTATCTGGGCTACATGCTCTGCTTGGTAACATTTCCTTGAGAAAGTTTGTCTCCCTGATTTCACATTAAATTAGTGTAACAGATATTTACTTCCAACCATCTACTGGTGTAACAAGGAGCAAAGGGGCCTCCAATCGAAGGCTTACTATCCCATGCCAATTAAAGGGCCAGGTTGGAGGTTCTAATTCCATATGGAATTAGGCAGCTTGGTCTATGTTTTTGCATGCAATCCTGCAACATTACATAAACAAAATAAGGCTGTGGGAGCACTTCTTAGGTAAAATGGTTATTACATAAAGTGGAAGTGATACTGATCATAACTGGTCCTAACTAGAGATGCCCGAACTTCGCAAAATCCGGTCCGCTCGAGGATCAGCGAATTTTCGAACCCATTAAAAGGAAAAATATCCTCGAAATTAAGAGATTTTTCGTATTTTCAAAAACTTTTCGAAATTACGTGTTTACGGAAATGAGAAATCCTCGTATTTTCGAAAATTTTCGAAAATACGGATTTTCGAAAATACGAGAAATCTCGTAATTTTTAAAATTTAAAAAAATACGAGAAATCCGCGGTTCGGAAGTTCGTAAGGCAGAAAATCCGGAAAAATCCGCCGTTCGCGAACGGGATAAATCCGCGGCGGATCCGGGTTCGGCTCCGCGAACCGGCCATCCCTAGTCCTAACTAGAGATGGCCGAACCTCTGAAAATCTATTCCACTCGAGGATTCGCGGATTTCTGAAAAAAAATCAGAAAATCCACAAATTTTGTCATTGTAGACAATGGGAAAAATTTAGGAAATTTCCGCCTACAATAAGGGTTTAAATAGCATTGGTAACTGTAAATGGCTCTGGGAAATGGTCAAGGAAACACATCTCCGTGGGAAGAACAGCATAAAAGTAGCACACATGTGGGCTGTTTTCGGTAATCCTCGAACAGCTGATTCAAGAATCCCAGAACGTTCGAGGATTCGCGAATTGGCCGTTCGAGGATTCCCCCAATGGCAGAAAGTCCTGCGGCTGTACTTTCTGCCTTTGGGGCTTAAGGGGTCCCGTAGCTCAAACCGGGACCCCCCTCCCCGGCACTTATATGTCATCAGGTAACACAGATTGGCCTGTTTCCTGGCTAGTAATCGGAGAATGGAGTGAATATAAATATGTATAAGGTTTTAAAGCAATTAACCATTATTGGATAAATGAATAGAAGCAAAATACTGCAAGATTTAATTAAACTAAAAATGACGTGACTGGCATTTTGAAATTAAATGCACGGCTGGGTAGAGAAGTTTGAGTGTTATATATTGTTTAGACATGACTGGTTGGTGGTTCACACAAACCATACATGACCACACTAAAAGGAGGACGGTGATGGAGACCTTACGTGCTTAACTACTATACTACTACCAAGTGTTGGGTGAATGACGGCAACAGCTTGTATTGATGTTTCTGGACCTTATTGATCCTTGCAAATTTCCAGGCGTAAACCATCTCCTCCTATGCCACGTTTGTATGCCAGCCTCTTGTTGGGAGGGCATGTAAACCAATACTGAGTCCATTTGCAAGGATCTAGCCGCCACGACAAACAATACCATGACCACCAGCTGTGACAAACCCATCAAACATTATACTTTTCTTTTTTTTTTTGAAAAATGATAACAAATAAGAAATAATGAACATTTCAAAACAACAGCCTCCTCCCCCCTCGCAATGCATTACTGGGAACGGAACTGGCGAGGGAGGAGAGAGAGCCAAGCAGATGGAGACAATGCTGGTACATGTACCCCCTTAACATCAGTTAGGGGTATCCCTGCTTACACAGCGTGCTACCCCCAAGAACAGGAAGGGATTGTGTATTTACTGTATGTTAAACACTATGACCATATCTCCCGCACACCCTTTTATAGCTTATATTTGATTCCCCATAACAAGATCATTTCAGGGCAAAGGACACAAGTTTGTTTAATTTTCATTCTCGGCATTCACTGTGAGATGGACCCTCATTGCCTACAGGTGACTTGTGGGGTATGAAGGGGAGAAAAATGAATGGGTGTGAGGTGTAGATGGAGCTGCAGGAAGGCGGAGCATCAGTGGCATAACTAGGAATCACTGGGACCACCAGCAAAACTATGATGAGGCCCCTATCCGTGCTTCATCCACAGTGGTTTTCTGGGAGGAGGCTATATCCTAGATATATTATTGCACCCCCTCCATGATCAGCTGTTTTTAAACAGCTGATTGTGCGTATGAAGGAAACAAACTCGCAATAAGCTGTTTAAAAGACTGGACCCGAACCGGAAGTTTTCAACAGCTGATCACGCGTATGTTTGCTTCAGCTGATTGCAAAGGTTGTGGGCTTGTGGCTGGCCCTCCTACCATCCACCACACACACACACACCCCGCGCAGTGACTGGCTGGGCACAAGATTCACATTAGGTTAAAGGGCAAGTGGTTTACACAGTCATTAATGTAATAAAATTTTTAATGTTTTTATTTCCATTCTAGACCCAGATCTACAGGCAAAGCAAGAGAGGACAAAGGAAAGGGACAATTAGAATGTGTTATAAAGGTTTCCAAGTTAAAGGCATTGGTACAAGCCAAGCTTTGATTGTAATTTATGTTATGTGATGGGCCCAGCAATTGGTTGTGCAGTTCTTAGCAGTGAATTTTTCAGCGTCTGGTAAAGGATCCAGGGCTGAACATTTAGTGGTTCAAAAACTTCCAGTCATGGTTAATAGCTCAGCTGGCGGTTGCCCTCAGTCAGAATATTGGATTATGGGTTCCAATTAAAGGACAATTATACTCACCTTTTACCAATCCATAAATGCATAGTACCCATGGCACTCTGGGTCTGTTCTTCCCCATTGGCACTGTCAGGCTCCTTAAAGAGCGTGTCTTCTTATTGGCAGAATGGGAGGAAGGACTGTAACGAAGAGGGAAATTTAGTCTACGTTCTGCTGTTTGGTAAAGAACCCAGGGGTGAGGACTTACCGTTTTAGGTCATCACCCAGGGTACTACTAAGGGAAATAAGAAGCGGAGCGAGGGGAAGGTGAGTATACTTGTCCTTTAATGGACAGCTCTGAGCTCTGACTCGTAAATGGCCTTTTGCTTTCCTAACTTTATTAGGTTTACCACTTACCACATTACCACTGTTGAAACAGACACAGTTCGACAATAAAACATTTTACATTGATAAACAAGTTAAGCCAAAGTTTTAGAAACTTTCTTTGTAAGATATCCATACCCCATAGTTTACAGTTATGCTCATTGTATCATCAGAAATTAACAAAACAGGTTTAATATTGCATATTTCCTATATCAGTTCGTATTTAGGAGACCAGAAAAGGGATTAGGAATGGGTGATCTGGATGGGGAGAAAGAGTCACTATTCACCTATACAATCATTAAACAGACATGTTAATACGGAGGAAACATAAACATCTTACAAGTTGATTCATAAATAGATAGAGATGTATTTATTGAGGTAGTCGGTTATGTGGTGCCGATATTGGTGGATTGACCAAATTTTTTTAAACTTGGAGGGGCACCCATGATTTATATAGATCACTCTAAGCATAAGGAGGATAATTTTAAAAAAATTCTTATTATACAATGCACATTCTGCTCATGAAACATGTTCAGTTTATGGCTCTGGCAGATGGTGGTTCAAGACACAGCAGCTGGTTTCCCAGAGCCCAAAACCTGTCAGTATAGAACCCTGCAGTAGATTGCCTTGGACTAGGACCCAGCAGTGTCATTTTGTAGTTTATAACCCAGACGTTAGTTTCCAGGGCTTTACAGATCATGGTACAGAGTCCAGCAGATGGTGTTCCAGGTTCTAGCAGTTAGTGCTCCATGATCTGGCAGATGTGATCCAGCAATTTGTGCCCCAGGGCCTGGCAGATGATGGTCCAGCCAGGGCCACACAGTTGGTAGGGGCTAGTGATTTGTACTTAGTAATTGTCCAGGGCCCAGAAGATAGTTGTCAAGCGTCTGTCAGTGGGTGTTGGACCAGGGCCCAGTAGTAGTAGTCCAAGGCCTGGCAGTATATTTATGTGTATTTTATTTCTTATATAGCATTACATACAATTATACTTATATGTATACTTGCAATTATTAAATCCATTCACATCAGAATGTCTTTATGATTATGGGGAAACCAGTGTGCCCGGAGAAAACACAATCAATCCCAGGGAGAACATACAAACTCCATGCAGATGTGTCCAAGGAAAGGTTCAAGCCCAGGACTTCAAGGTATCATTGCTAACCTGGTAGAAGATGGTGGACCGGGTCATGATAGTTAATGGCCCAGGGCTTGGCAGTTAGTGGTGGAACAGGGCCTGGTAGATGGTGGTCTAGTGCCTGACATTTAGCTGTCCAGGGCCCAGCAAGATAGTGGTTAAAGGCTTATACAAGAAAATCAAACAATTGAAATAAATTTTACTATGAGCCTATAAAACAATTTGCAGACATCTCTTTTAGCACTGCCAGGTCTGCATCGCAAGCACTGCCATTATAAAGAATAGGCTGAAGCAAAGAGGAAGCCTGGCAACTTTAAAAACTAAGGTCCATGAATGGATCCTCTAAATTCTGCAGTATATAAAGAGGTAGGATAACTTACTCCTACCTCCAATACTTATGGACATTGCAGGTAAGTTAGTTTGTTTTTCATTTAAATTAGAATTATAGTTCTCCTGTAATTACCATAATCGCTGAGCAGGATTGTATTAGTGTGCAAAAACATTTAAATACCTATTGGATATTGTCTAGATTAGAGACAAAGCTATAAATAGAGGTCAAATGATGTTTTCTTCCTATGGAGCAGGGGGTTAATAAATCTGGGTACACACCATACAATAATTCAGTCTGGCTGACCGACATTTCAGTGTCAGAATTATTGTACGTCTTCTTGTTGGGGCCACGACCGACCGCCAACCGTTTGTTTGGTCGGCAAACCATGGCCAATCATGCTCCTTCTATGGACCACATGCTCGGTTGTGGTTATTATCGGATGCATCTGTCTTTTCTGTGACTGACGGTCCTTCCTCCTGGCAGACTGGCAGGAAGATCCAACAGCTGGTCAGGAGAAAGGGAAGTTCAGTGCAAATACATGTACTTTTCATAAAAAGCAGTATTTTTTCATCCCAATTACCTTAATCTGCCAATTCAGCATTTTGTCTTTGTATAAATAAATGCAACCGAAATACTGACTTCCTGTTTGCAGGACCCCTAATAGAGACCGTTATGGTCTGGCCCTTGACCCAGCTCCTGGGTTGATTCAGTTGCTCAGTAGAGATCTGAGCATCTTTGACCCATCCAACAGCCAATCAGTAGAAATTACTGTAAGGAATATTTCAAGGATGTGGTGCATCCTGGAAAGAAGAAACTGAAATGTCAGCTCACTAATGTCAACAGCAGGGAACAGCAAAGGGTATGAAATCAACTGATTTTCCAAAATGGGAGAGAATATGTAGAATAACTAAGAAGGCATTACACAAACTAACAATTTAACAAATATTGGTAATTTCCACTGAACTGTCCCTTTAAGGCTCGGGGATAAATGGGGCTATGAACTTTCTTTACATCAGTTGATCCCAATCTATTGTCTGTGTAATAGAAAATACAAAGAAACAGATTTGTTTCTCCTCTTATTAGCAGATCAGAATTTAACACAAATCCAATGTCCCTGTTCTAACGGTCTGGTTCCCAGAATCCTTTATTTGTGGTTTTGATGTACAATGTTTGGAATACAAATTTGCCTTAAAGGACATATTAAATGTGCCAAATCATTTCCCAACTAATCACACAGTAATAAGGATTAATTAGCACCAGATCTTAAATCTGTTTTTGTTTTTTTTTTCTGACTTTCCTACCCCTTGTTTTTTATTTACCTCTGGTAGTTTTACTTTTTAATGGGGCGGGGCACAGCTAGTCATGAATGATCTGTCAATCACCCACTTCCAGCCTCTCCCCCTGACACACTACACATAAACTATCCATTCTATAGAAGCAAAGCTTATTTCTCTGGCAAGGCCACACTGTGCTATTCCAGTACAATTGCGCATGAGATATATATATTTTAGATATGAAAACACATACTGGAAAACTGACACTGGAATCCTAGAAATATGATAAATTAAAGGGCATGTCCACCCCCAAAATTATAATCCCCCCCACTACTGGCCCCACTCTGTAGTGTAGTAAAATCCTTACCTTACATCTCAAATCCATATGGTTCTCCTGTAAGTCTGTAAGTTCTCCTCAAAGTCCCAAAAACTGCCCACCAGGAGGATAGCAGAGTCCATATAGGCCTCCTGTCTCTCCTGCAGGAGAATTTTGCCATGCGCAAATGAATTGGTAATAATTATATATTTTTTAGTTTTATAGACACTGATCATGTCTGGGGGCTGCTCTGTGATACACCTGCGATAATGGACTTACTGGACAATCTTTTTCTTCCTTGTCTGATGTCTATTTCCCTTTTAAGAGGATAAGGTAGAGCAAATTGCAAACACAATCGGTAAATGATGGTCTACTGCACATTGTTCTAATATCACCAGTATTGTGGTTATATTAATATTGCATGGTTGGTAAATCTTAATACAGTAATAGAAGATATGTAGACAAGGAAATTACATAAAAATTGCAAGATTTTCCAAACATTTACAAGGCATAGAAAAGTCTCCTATTACAAATAATCCCTCCTGCAGTGATATATACACGTTACTGGGACACTAATGTATGTATGTATGTAGAATTTTATTTATAAAGCGCCACTTGGGTACGCAGCACTGTACATAATAAAATACAGAGTATACAAACAAGGGGATAAGTGCAAGCCATTATACAGATAGATAAAAATTAAATTAATTTAAATACAATTCCATACATCGGTTAAGAAAGCATACTGTATATATAAAATTATGTATAAATTGATATGAGTTCAACATGCCTCGACACATTAGGAATGAGATCCCTGCCCTGAAGAGCTTAGCTTACAGTCTAAGTGAGGGACACATACAGGTACAAGTGGGGTGGGGGTACAAAGTGCTGATGGCTCCTCTATGGTGTGCAATATACCCCCTATCCTGTACCTGGATATTCTTCTTGCCTTCTTTATCTTACACATTCTCATCCACCACTAATTTATGTCTAAAGGTTTCCAGTCATCAGGTGTGAAATTAATCACTTTGGGTTCCAATTTTTGATGTTAAATTAACCTTTACAGGATCACGTCTCCAGGTGCTGGGTGACTCTTCCAGATCAGAATTAAGCCTCTCCACATGGGTGCCTAAGCCCCGCCCACCTGTGGGTGCCTAAGCCCCCCCCACCCATGGGTGCATAACACCCACCCACCCATGAGTGCATAACTCCACCCACTCCTGGGTGCCGGGGGCCACTCAGACCCCCCCCCTACAGAAAACTCTGTGGAAACAGCCTTTTAGGCAGTTGAGAACTCTGTTTTTTCACATAGTGGGAGAGAAGGGCTGTAGATTCCCTACCTACTCTCAGGACTTCACACAGCAGGGAGAGGAGGGACTTTCTGTCTCCCTCACACACTGAGGGAGTCTGTTGTGCTTCCCGGCAGCACTGTGCAGGAGAAGTCTAGGAATGTCACATGTCAGCCTCCCACCCATTAACTTCTGGTCAGTCATTTCTATATCTTGGGCTGTGGACACTTAGAGGTGGTTGATGGCTCGTTTTAAAGGTAGGAAACTGGCCTTTCATTAAACTCAACTTGTTTGGAGACCCAGTTCCCCTTTAAAAGTAAACTATATTGTTTGATAATAAAAAAATTAATGAACAAAAAAGGAAATGCCTAATAACTCCTGCATCCCCAAAAAAGCAACCAATTTACCTCAAATGTATCCCAGTTTGCCTGCTTTTTTCCAGATTTATCAGTCTCAGCTTTCAGCCTTTTCACCAATCTCAGTTGCATGTTTTTTTCCAGTCCCATCTTCCATCCATTTTACCAATTCAAGATTTCCTACCATTGAACAGTAAAGGTTTTCCAGCCATTCCACCAGTCTCAGATTTTTGATTTATTTCTTTTTAAAATTTCAGGAAACCTAACCCAAAACTGGCACATTATGAGTAGCTTATAGGATGCTTCGCAGTTTTGACCTAAATTTGGATTCAATCAAAGCTACTGTACCAGTTTCTGCCATCATTATTTTGTCAGTGGAAATTCAACACAGAATTACACGAAATTCTGACCAATAAAACTAGGTTAACTGCCAATATTTCACATTTTCAACATAGTTTTCACTCTGTGTATATTAATAGGTGCAAGAAGAGAAGTGGGGGAAGTATAATTGTCCTTTAATCCATATTGTTTCCACCAAAAAATTGAAAAAACAAATTTAATTTCCCGATAATGTTTTTGAATATAAGTATATTTGTAGGCAAAATATGGGCCAAACATGTAGCTCTGTTAACTCAGTGACATTGTTTAATAAAATTAATTGGAAAACATTACTAGGTTTATGTGTAAATATGTACAGAAAATGTTTTAAAATGCCATTTTTATTTTTATATTTTTGTTGTGTAGACAAGTTATTTTTAGCCACATACTGTACATTTTTTTTGTTCCTAAATGATCTGATTCTCCAGAGCGCAGCGATAGCTGGCATATAAGGTAACCTACTTTGGTCGCTCACTAGACATTTTTCTTTTTTATTATTTTTACTAAAATGTAAAAATTGAGACAATTTCACATGTGGCAATCGTATAAGAGAGACTACATGGATGTTCAAAAGCAAAGCAAAAAGTACGCACTAACCTGTCCCAATAAATTCCCATCCCACATGCATTATTATTTTATTATGGATTTATATGTGCCAACATCTTCTGTGGCGCTTTACAATTAACAAGTCATACATTACATACGGGTATACATACACAGTCATACATATTCATACACAGGTAATATATATATAAGTACACGAGTGATGAGTTAATTACAGCAATACCGTGATACAATAGGAAAGGACCCTGCCCAAATAGCTTACAGGCTAAAGAAATGGGGGTGAGGCATATGTATTGGTACATTGTTGGCAAAAGCACACTACCTATATAAAGTGTCCATTGTTGCATTCAAAACTATGCAGGTTTCCAGATTTCCTTAATACAAGATCAAAATTAGATTTCTCACCAAATCCCCATTTTGAGTTGAAATATTAATAACAATCAGTGATCAGACACATTTAAAGATTAAGTGATTATAGGTAAACCTAGGCATAAGGACCTAGTGGGGTCATTACCCTGGGTAGCCTTACATTTCAATCAGTTTTCCAGCATTTGTCAGCTATTTTTCACATGTCCCAGCTTTTGTACAAATCTTAGTTTGCACGCATTTCACCAGTCCCAGTTTGCAATCTTTATCCCAGTCCCAGATTCCACCCACCCATTTTACAATTAATGTTTTCCTGCCATTGGAACAGTCTCATGTGTCTGGCCATTTATTCACTCCCAGTTTGCCAGTTTTTACCAGTGCCAATTTTTCCAGCCAATTAAACACCCATATTTTTCCACCCATTTCACCAGTCTCAGCTTTTTTCATTTTTTTAAAAAAATGTCAAGAAACTTATCCGAAACTGCCATCAGTGAAAAACTACCATTTAAATTAACACAGAATTATTTACCATTAAAACCTAGGGTTACACTGGCAAATGTTCCACTCTTCATCAAAGGTTTAGGTACTGTTAACAGGTGCAAGAAGAGGAGTGTGGGGAGGTGAGTATAATTGTCCTTTAATTCACTATTCGGTCCACCAAAAAATCCCGATTAGTGTGGGCATAATGTATATCATAATAAACCAGACTGTGTAACCATATTCCCCATATTCACACCTACCTCTTCTCTTTCTAGAAATCAATATTATTGTATTGTAATTTTTTTGTTGGTTGGGTACAACTCTTCTTTGGACTTATTGACTTTAGCACTCTGCCACATGATTCTCGTACAGGTTAATAGTGCCCCAGTAATACTGTGAACACATCTTAGCCTCTGTTTCTCCGCAACTCTCTTTGCCTTTAATCTTATTTATATTTTTCTCTAATGAGTCTTCAAATTGTGATTCCAAAGTGTTTAAGTTTCAATAGCAGTCCTTTTTAGAAAGTAATCTGGATTATTTTTCTGATTATTGATTTGTTCTCCTTGTAGTCAAAGAAACTCTCAACAGTTTTCTCCAAAAGCAAAGTTCAAAGCATTGATTTTCCTGTGCTCATCCGTATTGATTGTCCAGTTTCCCAGTGGCTCTCTGGGTAGACCATAGCTCTATGGGAACGCTTGTGTTGACAGTGTAGTATCTCTATGTCTACAATCTCTGCTATTTTCCATAGCTTTCGGCACAACAAGCGGCGTCTTTTCATTTCAAGACTGTAGTCACCATCTGGAGAGATCTTTAAGCCAAGTTAAATTAAGTCTGTCATTGCCTCCAGTTCTTTCTTGTCTATATGCAGTGTTAATAAGGATAGATGACATATGCTGAGTTTTGATGTTTGAACAGAAAGCCGTTTTATGCTTTTTCTTCTTTTTACCTTCTTTAAAACAGGCCCTACATATTGCGAGTGTATCATCTCTGTGTTTGAGGTTCTTAATTTCTTCTGTGGTTGTTCTTTTTTATCCATCATCTACTTCTCCTATTCCTGCTTTTTGCATCTTACCTCTGCATATAATTTGTACATGTATTAATGACGACTCCTTTATCTTAATCTTAAACAATCAAGTTTCATGTTGTGTTCTTCGATATTCCCAGATACCCCAGTTTCAATGGTACAGACCCATTGAACGGATCTGCTGGCTGGGCAGGTCAGGATGGAGCTGGCCAGGATGTAATAAGGCCCAGTCTATATGACCCAGTCTTCCAATTTTATAGACTACACAGGGTCAGACCCAAACCAATAGGTCCTCATTGTTGGGTTTAGCATATTTACTGTACATCTTCAGTTGAAGTTCTGATCACATCTTGCTTGGGCTTCTCTCTGACCACTTCTTTCAAAAACCCTCAGTTTACCACTCTTTTACTAGTGGTTCTGGACACATGCATAAGCTAAGGGACATAAAGTAGTATTTTGCATATCTCCACCCCTTACTCTGGAGAACAGGGAAGTAAAAATTACTTATTGTTTCTTAGGTTTTGTGGCAATGCTATTCATATAGCATGAACTGCAAGATGCCTTCTGTTATAAGAAGTGTTTTCTCCATTTTTGTGCACAGTGAAGGGCTTTTTGCTCATTTTGGCCCCTCTCTCACTATGCTTCTAGCTGCCTTGTTTAATTTGTGGGAAATGTGGTTTTAGTGTGGACTCCCCTTCTTCCCCTCTCATTAATGGTACCCAGGCTGGCAGACTTAAGGATATTTTTACCCTTCAATACATTATCAGCTTTACAAACTTTGGACTGATGTTTGTACCACATCCACACCATCAGTATATATGTTCCTGCAGGGTGCACAGTCTGGTTAAATCTGTTGCCAAGTAAGTGTTGACAACCAGACTGGACCAAAGCATGTTTTGTAAACTCCTTGTTGCATGTTTGTCCACAGTAGAATAATGTGTTTTTGTATATTAGTGTCTGGGTACAACTAATCTTGAGTACACTTACTATGTGCTTCCCATGGATTTTCAGACATTTGAATTGTTCCCTACATTTGCAAACAAATTATTTCCTACTTCCACTAATGTGCTTAGGGGCAAGGAGGCCCTATACAGGATGGGGGATAGATTTCTCTATAGATCATTTCTCATTTTTGATATTTATAACCTCCTCTCCATAAGTGGACATTTTTGAACCCATCTGTTTTCCCTTAAGAACCAAGCCTTTCTGTATTGTGACAATATAGCAGGTTAGTTTGCAGATGAATACATTTGACAGTCAGCAAAGTCTCTACAAAGATAGTACCTCCAAGGAATAAAGGATTGGGTCCATACAGTAAACCAAAGTGCCCTTGATAAATGAGCAGGTTCATACAAATAGTCATACCTAGGCTTGTGTCAAGGACTTGCATTCACAGAATTCCAAGCAACAAGCAGATTTCAGCAATTTGTTGTCTTTTCCATACCTTTAACAAACATATTGTTTTATAAAATTACTTTACTAAACACAATAAAAAAGACATACATTAAGACTAGGTTGTGTAGTTTCAGTTTTTCTGAAAACCGGAGATATATATCAACAAAGTGCTCAGCAGTGGTGTGGGAATAGGGGTCGCAATGCGAATGGGCCCATGTTTCTGGGGGACAGGGAAATTTTGCACTGCCGTCATGATCTATCCAGCTCAATGGTAATAGCAACTTTGTATAATGCTAATCGGCACCTGGAGCAAGGATACAATGGTACTATGACTGGCAGGTCTGGAGGGGAAATGCAAGAGCATTGAGCTGCTTTTACCTTGGTGGTTTCAAGTTGGACAGATCGTGACAGAAGAGAACAGAGAGGATGTTCAAAGAACAACCTGCAAAATGTTTCAGGACTTCCAGCTTTTTATGTGAGGCACAGCCAGTCAGGTTGGTGAAACACACTTGAGGGCACAGTAAGGCTGAGATATCTATCTGTAAATATGTCTATCTGTCTGTGTCTGTCTATCTATCAGATCTATTATGGTTTGCAGTCCACTCAGCTTCCTAAATCATTTTCATAGGTGTAGCATTGTTGGTAGCAGCGGGTGGTAGTGCAGGGATGCATATAGGGGCCATGGCCACATTTTGAATTGGGGCCCATAGATCTGTAGCTATCCACTGAGAAGACACTTATAACAGCGTGAAACATGTTAATCACCAGTGGTGAAGAGGCACAACACAGTCCTTTGGGGGTTATTTAGGGGAGGTGTTTTTTTCTAGGGAGGGGAGGAGAAGGAGCTGTGAGTGCTACAAAGACCAAGAAACCAAAGAGGGACAGCTCTCTCTCTCTTCATCCCTATTATGACAATCATATAGCAGGTAGGCTGGTTCCATTAACCAGGTTAATGGAAATAGAACACACTATGACACCAACAACGCCATTTCTATATCTCCACAAACTATCTTCTGTTAAGAGTCTAGAAACAATCAAGGCGAGATTCTCCTGAATCGTAACCACTTGTGTTAGCCATTGTTGTCTGTGTTGTCTTTTCAGGGTGGACTTTGCATCATTTTAATCTATAATAAATGCATGTAAGTAGCACTCACTTTAAGCTATGTGTTGCTGCATTCAGTACTTGTTTTACTAAGGGCTCGTTTACACTAGAAACTGACAGTAACGCACAGCATGTGTTTCTGTCAGTTTCTATCCATTTTTTCCTACATTTGTGTCCATTTTTAACAATGTGTATTCCATAGATTTCTATAGAAAATGCATGAAAAACGGACAGAAATGCTGCATGCAGCGCGTTTTTTAAACAGACTGGAACGAAAATATAATGCAGCAGGTGTGAACGATATTATGAAATCCTGTGGGGTTTTACTGTCTGTCCATTTTTTAAATGCACCTACGTTGAAAAACGGATACAAACTGATGTAGTGGGAACACCCTAAGACTCACTATCCCTTCCAATCAGAGCAGGATTAACCACAATGCTCCTAGGGCCAAGGAAACTTTAGGGGGCCCAGCTTCAAGAGCAATAACAATATTATAGTCCATATGATATGTATAATGAAAAAGGGACCCTAAATAGATAACAAGTATTAATTGTATTTATCTGCTGTGTGCTGCTGATCGTGATCGTGGCAAAGGTGTACATTGTAAAGATAAGGAAGAATTCTGTTTGTGTGATGAATTCTACCTTCCTTATATTAAGAAGAGGACCTAAATGACACCCTGCCTTGGGCCCCATATTATGTTTATCCATAAACTGACTCCTCCTTCCATCTGACATGACTTGAGCATTATGCTCATTAATCACTAAAGCCGCAATGGGAGAAAGAAAGAGCTTCCCATAATGCAATTCACACATACCAACTGTCACCCTCCTCCAGTTCAGCAAACTACGCAAAACTGCACACGCAAGAAGAATTTATGACACTTGATGGCAGCTGAAATGTAAAATGCTTCAAAAATAATATAAGGGACAGACCAACAAAAAAAGTGAATTTTATTTGGCCTTCTAATTCACACCCACTGTCTCTGAAATCTTCATGTGTGGGGAGAACATTTTGGGAGTAAAGACCTTTCCTCCTATTACACAACCATTGATTGTTTTCCTTTTATTACCAATAAATAACAAACTGATCAAAATAGCAAAATAAACCAGTTTCCCCTGATCTGTTAAAGGCAGACAAGCAGGCAGCATTCACATTTCTCCACTGGTAGAAAGCAGACACTTCAAGCAGGAAGCTTAATCCATTAAATCAGTTTTCAGCATTATATAGCACAGTCAAAGAATTCTTCTAACTCTATAATATTTACTTTAGTTTGGTATTTTTCCCAGCCACAATAAAACGACTGTAATTATAGTGCCCCTTTTCATTGGAAAACTTTTGGCCTATTTAAAATGTGTAACTTTATAATCACAGCTTCAAGCCATTATACAGATAGATAAAAATTAAATTAATTTAAATACAATTCCATACATCGGTTAAGAAAGCATACTGTATATATAAAATTATGTATAAATTGATATGAGTTCAACATGCCTCGACACATTAGGAATGAGATCCCTGCCCTGAAGAGCTTACAGTCTAAGTGGGAGGGACAACATACAGGTACAAGTGGGGTGGGTGGGTACAAAGTGCTGATGGCTCCTCTATGGTGTGCAATATACCCCCTATCCTGTACCTGGATATTCTTCTTGCCTTCTTTATCTTACACATTCTCATCCACCACTAAATTTATGTCTAAAGGTTTCCAGTCATCAGGTGTGAAATTAATCACTTTGGGTTCCAATTTTTATGATGTTAAATTAACCTTTACAGGATCACGTTCTCCAGGTGCTGGGTGACCCTTCCAGATCAGAATTAAGCCTCCTCCACTCATGGGTGCCTAAGCCCCGCCCACCTGTGGGTGCCTAAGCCCCACCCACCCATGGGTGCATAACACCCACCCACCCATGAGTGCATAAGCTCCACCCACTCCTGGGTGCCGGGGGCCACTCAGACCCCCCCCTACAGAAAACTCTGTGGAAACAGCCTTTTCAGGCAGGTTGAGAACTCTGTTTTTTCACATAGTGGGAGAGAAGGGCTGTAGATTCCCTTACCTACTCTTTCAGGACTTCACACAGCAGGGAGGAGGAGGGACTTTCTGTCTCCCTCACACACTGAGGGAGTCTGAGGTTGTGCTTCCCGGCAGCACTGTGCAGGAGAAGTCTTAGGAATGTCACATGTCAGCCTCCCACCCATTAACTTTCTGGTCAGTCATTTCTTTATATCTTGGGCTGTGGAGCACGTAGAGAGGTGGTTGATGGCTCGTTTTAAAGGTAGGAAACTGGCCTTTCATTTAAACTCAACTTGTTTGGAGACCACAGTTCCCCTTTAAAAAGTAAACTATATTGTTTGATAAATAAAAAAATTAATGAACAAAAAAAGGAAATGCCTAATAACTTCTGCATCCCCAAAGAAAGCAACCAATTTACCTCAAATGTATCCCAGTTTGCCTGCTTTTTTTCCAGATTTATCAGTCTCAGCTTTCCAGCCTTTTCACCAATCTCAGTTGCAGTGTTTTTTTCCAGTCCCAGCTTTCCATCCATTTTACCAATTCAAGATTTCCTACCATTGAAACAGTAAAGGTTTTCCAGCCATTTCACCAGTCTCAGATTTTTGATTTATTTCTTTTTAAAATGTCAGGAAACCTAACCCAAAACTGGCACAGTTATGAGTAGCTTATAGGGATGCTTCGCAGTTTTGACCTAAATTTGGATTCAAGTCAAAGCTACTGTACCAGTTCTGCCATCATTATTTTGTCAGTGGAAATTCAACACAGAATTACAGAAATTCTGACCAATAAAACTAGGTTAAACTGCCAATATTTCACATTTTCAACATAGTTTTCACTCTGTGTATATTAATAGGTGCAAGAAGAGAAGTGGGGAAAGTATAATTGTCCTTTAATCCATATTGTTTCCACCAAAAAATTGAAAAAACAAATTTAATTTCCCGATAATGTTTTTGAATATAAGTATATTTGTAGGCAAAATTATGGGCCAAACATGTAGCTCTGTTAACTCAGTGACATTGTTTAATAAAATTAATTGGAAAACATTACTAGGTTTATGTGTAAAATATGTACAGAAAATGTTTTAAAATGCCATTTTTATTTTTATATTTTTGTTGTAGACAAGTTATTTTTAGGCACATACTGTACATTTTTTTGTTCCTAAATGATCTGATTCTCCAGAGCGCAGCGATAGCTGGCATATATAGGTAACCTACTTTGGTCGCTCACTAGACATTTTTCTTTTTTAATTATTTTTACTAAAATGTAAAAATTGGAGACAATTTCACATGTGGCAATCGTATAAGAGAGACTACAATGGAATGTTCAAAAGCAATGCAAAAAGTACGCACTAACCTGTCCCAAATAAATTCACATCCCACATGCATTATTATTATTATTATGGATTTATATAGTGCCAACATCTTCTGTGGCGCTTTACAATTACAAAGTCATACATTACATACAGGGTAATACATACACAGTCATACATATTACATACACAGGTAATATATAATATAAGTACACAGAGTGATGAGTTAATTACAGCAATACCGTGATACAATAGGAAAGGACCCTGCCCAAATAGCTTACAGGCTAAAGGAAATGGGGGTGAGGCATATGTATTGGGGTACATTGTTGGCAAAAGCACACTACCTATATAAAGGTGCCATTGTTGCATTCAAAACTATGCAGGTTTACCAGATTTCCTTAATACAAAGATTCAAAATTAGATTTCTCACCCAAATCCCCATGTTGAGTTGAAAATATTAATAACAATCAGTGATCAGAACATTTAAAGATTAAGTGATTATAGGTAAACCTAGGCATAAGGACCTAGTGGTGTCATTACCCTGGGTAGCCTTAGCCATTTCAATCAGTTTTCCAGCAAATTTGTCAGCTATTTTTCACATGTCCCAGCTTTTGTACAAATCTTAGTTTGCCACGCATTTCACCAGTCCCAGTTTGCAATCTTTATACCAGTCCCAGATTTCCACCCATTTTACCAATTTATGTTTTCCTGCCATTGGAACAGTCTCAGTGTGCTGGCCATTTATTCACTCCCAGTTTGCCAGTTATTTTACCAGTGCCAATTTTTCCAGCCAATTAAACACCCATATTTTTCCACCCATTTCACCAGTCTCAGCTTTTTCATTTTTTTAAAAAAAATGTCAAGAAACTTATCCGAAACTGCCATCAGTGGAAACTACCATTTAAATTAACACAGAATTATTTACCATTAAAACCTAGGGTTACACTGGCAAATGTTCACATCTTCATCAAAGGTTGTAGGTACTGTTAACAGGTGCAAGAAGAGGAGTGTGGGGGAGGTGAGTATAATTGTCCTTTAATCACTATTCGGTCCACCAAAAAATCCCGATTAGTGTGGGCATAATGTATATCATAATAAAACCAGACTGTGTAACCATATTCCCCATATTCACATGCCTACCTCTTCTAGAAATCAATATTATTTGTAATTTTTTTGTTGGTTGGGTACAACTCTTCTTGGACTTATTGACTTTAGCACTCTGCCACATGATTCTCGTACAGGTTAATAGTGCCCCAGTAATACTGTGTACACATCTTAGCCTCTGTTCTCCGCAACTCCTTTTGCCTTTAATCTTATTTATATTTTTCTCTAATGAGTCTTCAAATTGTGATTCCAAAGTGTTTAAGTTTCAATAGCAGTCCTTTTTAGAAAGTAATCTGGATTATTTTTCTGAGTATTGATTTGTTCTCCTGTAGTCAAAGAAACCTCAACAGTTTTTCTCCAAAAGCAAAGTTCAAAAGCATTGATTTTCCTGTGCTCATCCGTATTGATTGTCCAGTTTCCCAGTGGCTCTCTGGGTAGACCATAGCTCTATGGGAACGCTTGTGTTGACAGTGTAGTATCTCTTATGTCTACAATCTCTGCTATTTTCCATAGCTTTCTGCACAACAACAGGCGTCTTTTCATTCAAGACTGTAGTCACCATCTGGAGAGATCTTTAAGCCAAGTTAAATTAAGTCTGTCATTGCCTCCAGTTCTTTCTTGTCTATATGCAGTGTTAATAAGGATAGATGACATATGCTGAGTTTTCTGATGTTTGAACAAAAGCCGTTTTATGCATTTTCTTCTTTTACCTTCTTTAAGAACAGGCCCTACATATTGCGAGTGGTATCATCTCTGTGTTTAGGTTCTTATTTCTTCTTTGTGGTTCTTTTTTATCCATCATCTACTTCTCCTATTCCTGCTTTTTGCATCTTACCTCTGCATATAATTTGTACATGTATTAAGACGACTCCTTTATCTTAATCTTAAACAATCAGATGTTTCATGTTGTGTTCTTCGATATTCCCAGATACCCCAGTTTCAATGGTACAGACCCATTGAACGGATCTGCTGGCTGGGCAGGTCAGGATGGAGCTGGCCAGGATGTAATAAGGCCCAGTCTATATGACCCAGTCTTCCAATTTTATAGACTACACAGGGTCAAGACCCAAACCAATAGGTCCTCATTGTTGGGTTTAGCATTATTTACTGTACATCTTCAGTTGAAGTTCTGATCACATCTTGCTTGTGGCTTCTCTCTGACCACTCTTTTCAAAAACCTCAGTTTACCACTCTTTTACCAGTGGTTCTGGACACATGCATAAGCTAAGGGACATAAAGTAGTATTTTGCATATCTCCACCCCTTACTCTGGAGAACATGGAAGTAAGAAATTACTTATTGTTTCTTAGGTTTTGTGGGCAATGCTATTCATATAGCATGAGACTGCAAGATGCCTTCTGTTATAAGAAAGTGTTTCTCCATTTTTGTGCACAGTGAAGGGCTTTTTGCTCATTTTGGCCCCTCTCTCACTATGCTTTCTAGCTGCCTTGTTTAATTTGTGGGAAATGTTGTTTTAGTGTGGACTCCCCTTCTTCCCCTCAGTTAATGGTACCCAGGCTGGCAGACTTAAGGATATTTTTACCCTTCAATACATTATCAGCTTTACAAACTTTGGACTGATGTGTGTACCACATCCAACCAATCAGTATATATGGTTCCTGCAGGGTGCACAGTCTGGTTAAATCTGTTGCCAAGTAAGTGGTGACAACCAGACTGGACCAAAGCAATGGGTTTGTAAACTCCTTGTTGCATGTTTGTCCACAGGTAAGAATAATGTGTTTTTGTATATTAGTGTCTGGGTACAACTAATCTTGAGTACACTTACTATGTGCTTCCCATGGATTATTCAGACATTTGAATTGTTCCCTACATTTGCAAACAAATTATTTCCTACTTCACTAATGTGCTGTAGGGGCAAGGAGGCCCTATACAGGATGGGGGATAGAGTTTCTCTATAGATCATTTCTCTGATATTTTATAACCTCCTCTCCATAAGTGGACATTTTTGAACCCATCTGTTTTCCCTTAAGAACCAAGCCTTTCTGTTATGTGACAATATAGCAGGTTAGTTTGCAGATGAATACATTTGACAGTCAGCAAAGTCTCTACAAAGAGTAGTACCTCCAAAGGAATAAGAGGATTGGGTCACATACAGTAAACCAAAGTGCCCATTGATAAATGAGCAGGTTCATACAAATAGTCATACCTAGGCTTGTGTCAAGGACTTGCATTCACAGAATTCCAAGCAACAAGCAGATTTCAGCAATTTGTTGTCTTGTTCCATACCTTTAACAAACATATTGTTTTATAAAAATTACTTTAACTAAACACAATAAAAAAGACATACATTAAGACTAGGTTGTGTAGTTTCAGTTTTTCTGAAAACCGGAGATATATATCAACAAAGTGCTCAGCAGTGGTGTGGGAATAGGGGTCGCAATGCGAATGGGCCCATGTTTCTGGGGGACAGGGAAATTTTGCACTGCCTGTCATGATCTATCCAGCTCAATGGTAATAGCAACTTTGTATAATGCTAATCGGCACCTGGAGCAGAGGATACAATGGTACTATGACTGGCAGGTCTGGGAGGGGAAATGCAAGAGCATTGAGCTGCTTTTACCTTGGTGGTTTCAAGTTGGACAGATCGTGACAGAAGAGAACAGAGAGGATGTTCAAAAGAACAACCTGCAAAATGTTTCAGGACTTCCAGCTTTTTATGTGAGGCACAGCCAGTCAGGTTGGTGAAACACACTTGAGGGCACAGTAAGGCTGAGGATATCTATCTGTAAATATGTCTATCTGTCTGTGTCTGTCTATCTATCAGATCTATTATGGTTTGCAGTCCACTCAGCTTCCTAAATCATTTTCATAAAGGTGAATAGCATTGTGGTAGCAGCGGAGGTGGTAGTGCAGGGATGCATATAGGGGCCATGGTCCACATTTTGAATTGGGGCCCATAGATCTGTAGCTATGCCACTGAGAAAGACACTTATAACAGCGTGAAACATGTTAATCACCAGTGGTGAAGAGGCACAATACAGTCCTTTGGGGGTTATTTAGGGGAGGTGTTTTTTCTAGGGAAGGGGAGGAGAAGGAGCTGTGAGTGCTACAAAGACCAAGAAACCAAAGAGGGACAGCTCTCTCTTCTCTTCATCCCTATTATGACAATCATATAGCAGGTAGGCTGGTTCCATTAACCAGGTTAATGGAAATAGAACACACTATGACACCCAACAACGCCATTTCTATGATCTCCACAAACTATCTTCTGTTAAAGAGTCTAGAAACAATCAAGGCGAGATTCTCCTGAATCGTAACCACTTGTGTTAGCCATTGTTGTCTGTGTTGTCTTTTCAGGGTGGACTTTGCATCATTTTAATCTATAAATAAATGCATGTAAGTAGCACTCACTTTAAGCTATGTGTTGCTGCATTCAGTACTTGTTTTACTAAGGGCTCGTTTACACTAGAAACTGACAGTAACGCACAGCATGTGTTTATGTCAGTTTCTATCCATTTTTTTCATACATTTGTGTCCATTTTTTAACAATGTGTATTCCATAGATTTCTATAGAAAATGCATGAAAAAACGGACAGGAATGCTGCATGCAGCGCGTTTTTTAAACAGACTGGAACGGAATATAATGCAGCAGGTGTGAACGATATTATGAAATCCTGTGGGGTTTTACTGTCTGTCCATTTTTTTAAATGCACCTACGTTTGAAAAACGGATACAAACTGATGTAGTGTGAACAAGCCCTAAGACTCACTATCCATTCCAATCAGAGCAGGATTAACCACAATGCATCCTAGGCACCTGCCTAGGGCCAAGGAAACTTTAGGGGGCCCAGCTTCAAGAGCAATAACAATATTATAGTCCATATGATATGTATAATGAAGAAAGGGGACCCTAAATAGATAACAAGGTATTAATCATATTTATCTGCTGTGTGCTGCTGATCGTGATCGTGGCCAAGGGTGTACATTGTAAAGATAAGGAAGAATTCTGGTTTGTGCTGATGAATTCTACCTTCCTTATATTTAAGAAGAGGACCTAAATGACACCCCTGCCTTGGGCCCCATATTATGTTTATCCATATAACTGACTCCTCCTTCCATCTGACATGACTTGAGCATTATGCTCATTAATCACTATAAGCCAGCAATGGGAGAAGAGAAAGAGCTTCCCATAATGCAATTCACACATACCAACTGTCACCCTTCCAGTTACAGCAAACCTGCACACAGCAGAAGAATTTATGACACTTGATGGCAGCTGAAATGTAAAATGCTTCAAAAATAATAATAAGGGACAGACCAACAAAAAAAAGTGAAATTTTATTTGGCCTTCTAATTCACACCCACTTGTCCTCTGAAATCTTCATGTGTGGGAGAACATTTGGGAGTAAAGACCTTTCCTCCTCATTACACAACCATTTGATTGTTTTCCTTTTATTACCAATAAAAATAACAAACTGATCAAAATAGCGAAAATAAACCAGTTTCCCCTGATCTGTTAAAGGCAGACAAGCAGGCAGCATTCCATTTCTCCACTGGTAGAAAGCAGACACTTCAGGAGCAGGAAGCTTAATCCATTAAATCAGTTTTCAGCATTTATAGCACAGTCAAAGAATTCTTCTAACTCTATAATATTTACTTTAGTTTGGTAGATTTTTCCCAGCCACAAATAAAACGACTGTAATTATAGTGCCCCTTTTCATTGGAAAATACTTTTGCCTTATTTAAAAATGTTGTAAATTTAGTAAGCACAGCGTTGCTTTAAGAATTGGTCTCGGACCCAGGATTGGAAAGCAGCACAGGAAGTGGCACTGGATATTGGTTTAGGTAAGAAATGTTCTTATTTAATAATTAATTATAACCTAACTCATGAATAAAGAAAACGTATAACGTATATGTTGTGTAACCAGGGTTATGATGTCATTGTGGGAGTGTACATACTACACAGAATAGAAGCTAATTAAATGCAAGACTTTTTTTTACTTTTAAGATGGGATCCAGAAGCAGAAAAGGGGGGATTTCACTGGGTTTTGCCTTTAAAAAACTTGCATTTAACTGTTCAGCAAGGCCGAGGCAAAATGAGCTAATTATGAGTTTAACAGTAAAATAACAGGCAAAATAAAATGTCATCTAAATGGAAAGTTAGACTATACTGTACAATATGGACATGTTATTAAGCTGCTAAAATATATAAATTCATTGTCAACATGGAACCGGATCAGCGCAAAGTGTCAAATCTGCAGGCAGGAAAAACTAATAGTTCCCCCTTTGAGTCAGTGAATTGGAATTAATAAGAACTTGTAAGTCTCTTGATTATGTAATGCACTAAGCCATTGTATAGCATGAGTTCATAGCATTAGGGTATTGCCATACTATGAGATCATAGTTTTACTATTCTAACTTTGTATCGCTGACATGTGTCTGTTCTGCAGATTTACCCCAAATCTTTCTTCCTGTGAAGTCTTTCCTCTGCATATCTTATTTAATCTGATGTATTTAAAAGACCATGGTGAAAGGGGCACTGTATATTTCTTGCTAAATGCTCGAAGTGGCATGTATCACTTTTACATTTGTAGTTCTGTCTCCTCCTCTGTGGCTTTGGATCGCTAATGTTTTAACATTTAGTGGTTTGTAGTTATGTGTTTTCCTCTGTGGCTTTGGCTTGCTAATGTTTTTCAGTTTTTTTTAACTTTAATGTTTGTGTTTTTTCCTTTAGAATTTTCGATCTTTTAAGATTTTTCACCATCTTTTCTTGTTTTAATTTTCCTGCGATAATTACCATTCTCCCGCCCCAAACCCAGCCTTAAACTGATTCAGTGTTTCAGTCTTTGTATTTACTGCCGCACAGGCACTGAATTGTTTAGTGATTTTCTCTTTAAGCTGTCTCTTATTAGAAAAAAAAAACTACTGTGGTTAAAGGACACAATTTAGGTAGTAAGTATTCATAAATTCACCTTAATCTTTATAAAATAGCTGGTCCATATCTTTTTTTTTGTTTAAAGCTGTAACCTGCTGCATTTTATAATTTCAGTTCCGTTACTGGCATTAATACATAAAGATCCAAGGTGAATTGGTGATTGGAATCTAACTTTCTATTCAGAAAGATAAACAATTATTAATGTGGAAAATTGGTAATGGGGCAGTTAAAGGGCATGTCCACCCCTTTTAATAATTTTTAATATGTTGTAGGGCTAGTTCCACCAGCCCCAACCACTATATTGTATTTTCAAGAAAGTCACCCAATTGTTACTTACCTTCCCTCTCTCCTCATGCCCTTTAAAAGAAACCATAAAATAAATAAGTGAAATGACTTGTGGTAGAACTGAAATCACCTGGATCCCAACCTACCTGTGTGCAGAAGGACAGGAAGTACCACGATTTAAAGGGTAACCATGGTCTCAAAACAAGTTAGGGTTAAATGAAAGCCTGACGTATTTCCTTTAAAATGAGCCGACAATCACATCTCTGGCTAAAGTCTGTGAGAAATCACATTGGGGTGAATGTTCAAACTTCCTGCTTTCAGTTGGTTGAGTGACATCACCTGACGTCTGCCCCCCAGTCCGCTCCGGGGGAGAAGCATTAAAACTTAATTCTGGGGAAATCAGGAAGTACTTGTGGAAAAAATTGACAGTTGAGAAGCGGAGCCTACTAATGCAAGCATAGGCTGGTCACATGGCTGAAAACAGGAAGTGTTCAAGCAGGAAGTAATATTGATGGTACAGCAAAAGGCTTTTTATATAATCCTTACTAGTTTGGAAGAATTCGAGACCACAGTTACCCTTTAAGGTTCTTATAATGTTGATAAAAAGAATTAAGTAAAGATAAATAAGATTAAAGGGACACTAAGCCGTATTTATTAAGTATATGAAATCCGTTTCTATTATTCACAGGGAGTTGAGAACACTTATTATCACCCCCTGTGAATAATCGAATGCCTGGGTAACAGTTGTACACTTAGCTACCGGTGCTCCACTCGCAACTCCTTCCCAGCTGACGTGCCTATCTTTTGTATTTTTGTATGCACCAAAGATATTGTAGGCGTTCGGTCGGACCACAGCGACATCTAAGTGTTGCACTGGTATCCTGCTTGTTCTATTATTCACAGCTACAGATTTCATGTACTTAAAGAAGTACATAAAATCTGTTTAGTGTCCCTTTAAGCCATTTAGTCAGTGGCTTGAGTAGGATGGACCCACCATATATAACCAGGAAATGCCGACAACTATCATGCATGATTATTAAAAAAGGTAAATCGGAGATTTAAGACATCACACATTGGTTATTTAGGTAAGTACTTGCATTTTTGTTTGCTAGTTCTGCTTTAATTGGTTACAACAGCATGTCTGGAAAGTAAAACTCTAAAGTCTAACATCTTTTTAAAATACAGAAAACCTTAAAGGACAACTGTGCGGTTGTTGCCCCACCCTTCTTTTGGCTCAGGGCCTAACCAATGGGAAGACACATTAACGAGAAGGTTTTCTTTCCATTGGATAGATTGCAGACTGAGGTTGGAGAAGTGCTTAAATAATACAGTTGTTATAGTTGAGATAGTGGGGAATTTTTTTTAAAATATTAACTTTGTTATCTGCAACTCCCGCCTTTTTAAGGTTGCTGGGTAACATGAAGAAGCAGGCGCATGTGAAGCCCAGATTCCCTCTGTTGCTGGGCTAATATCCGGGAATGACGGGACCTATAATAAAAGCTGTATGACATCACTTCAAAAGCCTACTGTAAATCCGCATGGCTGGAATTCTTTAGGCAAAAATCCCAGTTAGTGAACTGTGGTTTTATTTTGGTCACCACCTAGCTGGTGTATCACCTTCCCACATGGTAAATCTATGCTTGTGCCAGTAAAACAATTTTGAAAGAACTGTCTGCTCTCCTACTGATTGAGAACATAAAAACTAGTTGCAGATGTGTCCAAGGGTAGATTTGAACTCAGACAACAGTGCTATGCACTTTAACTGTTCATCCCTTTTTAAAATTGGATTACAATAAGATAAACTTTGTTTTGATCAAAGTTATTTGAGTTTTGCACCCTGTTTACTTTGTATTTGCATTTTCTCTTTTCCCTGGGAAGGTGGTGTCGCTTTAGGAAAGTCTTCATAAAGGGAATTACATACATAGTATTAAATAGTATTGGAGATTGAATAAAGACACATGTCTATCTAATCCAGATTGAAAAGCCGGGCTTCCTCACTAAATAGCTGCCTCTGTGGTTACCTCTGTGTTCTGCCCCATAAAGATGAAGTGCCTCTCAAGGACTTCATGCAACTCAAACAAAAATAAAATTGCTATCTGTTCATTGCACACAACATGTTTCAGACATTCTCAAGGCTACTTTTTAACCCTACCTAACAGTAACTTAGTAATGGAGGTTGAATAAAGACATATGTCCATCTAGTCTTTATAGCCTACTCATTACCCTAACAGCTGACCCATAGGAAGGCAAAAAAAAGAACAAAACAGCTGGAAAAGAGGGGGGGTTCCCTCCTGACTCCAAACCGCAATCGGAAATAATCCCTGGATCAACTATAACTACTGTATATGTATTAATACCAGTAACTCTCAATATTATATAGTATCCCTGTACCAACCAGAACTACAGTATATGTATTAATACCAGTAACTCTCATTTTTAAAGCTATTCAGTGAACTTGCCATTACCACATCTGCTGGAAGACAGTTCCACAGTTTCACCGTTCTCACTGTAAAGAAACCTTTCCTAACCTGAAGATGAAACTTCTTTCCTTCCAACCTTAAAGGATGTCCACGTGTCCTCTGATATGATCGGTTAGTAAACAATGCACCAGAGACTTTATTGTATGGCAATTTATGCAATCATTATCAGCTCTAACTTGTCTTATCTGTCTGCATAGTCAAGCCCCTCTATTCCACTTATTAATTTAGTTGGACTTCTCTGAACTCTCTGAGTTCTCTGTATATGGGATTCCATAACTGCACCACTTATTCAGAATGAGGCCTTACCAGTGCTTTGTGGAGAGGAATAATAATATTTTTCTTCCATGAATCCGTTCCCCTCTTTATACAAGACAATGTATTTTTAACAGAGATTCACTTAGCACAGAACCAGTCAGGGTGCAGGCAATACATAGATAGTTAAACCACAAATGTCTCACCTTAACTTTGTCAAAACGATCATGTTTTGTGACATGATACAAGACAGCAGCTGATAAATATCACGTGGCTCTTTCCTTTCAAGTGTCTGACTTTCCAAAAAACACATCAAGTTAACAGTCAAACAAGCTGGAACCTTGTTACATTAGGCCATTAAGAATTACTGCTACCATCAACTGTGTCTATTAGCGTAGCTCTTTCAGTGAGCCTTATCATATAAGGACTCTTTCAATATATTAAGGAAGTACTTTATTTTAATCAATAGCTGCTACAATGTTATTCAGTGCATCAAGAGTTTAAAATCCATCTGTAAAGAGAGTCAAGGAGAGGACATAAATTTACCTTAAAGTTGACTATGTTTCTCATTTAATTTAGAGCGCTTTCTGAATTTTGCAAAATAATTTAATAAACACTTTTTATTCTATCCATACGTTATTCTCTTTGTTATATGTCATATTGTCTTACATATATACATATGAACATAGTTATATAGTATGGGAAGTAAGTGTTGAAATTAAGACATTTGTCCATCTAGTCCAACCATTTAAACCTACCCACGATTTCTGCCTAACAGTTGATCCAAAGGAAGTATGAAGGGCCAATTATTACACCACTGATTGAATCTCATTGGCCGCTTTGCTGGCCATTTTGAAATTCTATTTAGATCCACCGACAGCAATCGCACATCATCTGACATTTCCAATGCCCTACGTAGGTTTTCACCATCATCAAACACAGTGGTCAATAGCAACTCCTAAGTAATTTATAAAGGTAACATAGTAACGTAGTATTGAAGGTTGAATAAAGACATCCATCCATCTAGTCTAACCTTTTTAGCCAACTCATAAGCCCTACCTAACAGTTGATCCAGAGGAAGTTTCCTTGGGTCAACAATAACATACAGGGAGATTCAATAAAAGTTATTATCGTTTAAAATGGTGCTAATTTTGCCCCAACTCATCAAATCTTATTCAACATTTGAAAGCTAACATCTGATTGGTTGGGGCAAAATTAACACCATTTTAAACGATAAGAACTTTTATTGAATAACCCTGTTAATGTATTAATAAGTAATTTTCAATATCTTTAATACCTTCTCTAACCTGAAAATATCTGTGGTAGTCCGTAAGATCAACTGAAGTTTATTTCTTGAAGACACTAGTCATCCGACTGAATCTCTCAATTCAAAAAACTTGTACAAGAATGTAAAGGAAATGAATACCCTGGAATGTGTCCCAATTAGCATATAACAGCCAGGTGTTAGGGAACTTCTGAATGCAAGGTGTGATTGCATTGTGGGTAAGAAGTGTTATCAAAACTGCCCAGGGTAAGTTGTCAAAACAGCATTGTACATGGCAGACAATTGGTCTGCCCCCCCCCCCCTCTATTCAGGCTTGGTTTTTTTTAGACATATACAGCCTCCTTGACACCTTTTTTGTTCTTGTTTACTTCCAACAGATTTTTGTAAAAGTCATTCTGAATGACTCTTTTGCTAGTTTATAGTAATATTGACCATACTGACTTCACTGAAAGTTAAGGTGGGTAGACACAGTACCAATCTGCAAGATTCTGTCTGTCATCTTTGGCAGATGAAAGTACACACAGTCATGATCGTTCTCCCTATGTAAAGTATATATAAAGTATAGAGAGAATGTATATGACTGGCATATTCTCTACCATCGCTGAAAAATCTCTATACCTTAGTACAGGGAGCTGGCCACGAACCAGGGACATTTTAAGTCCGAAACAACCGTTCTAGACACCAACACGGAGCATACATCAAAGTCAGAAATGATTGTTTCGAACGTACACACCGAAGAAGGGCCAATCCCATTGTTATCGACGGAATTGTCCCTTTGTGGGGAATGTGTGTACCCAGCTTTAGGCAAAAGGAAAGAAGTCGATTGAGAGTGGGATACTTATCTTGACAAATGCTGAATTGAAGGAATGCAGCTCAGCCCTCAGAGTAAGCACTGCTTATATTAATTTAATTATAAATGAAGATGCAGCAAATTCATTTTTTCATGAACATAACCTTTAAAAAGCTTACACTGCTGCGTTTTTTTTGCGTTTGCGCTTGCGATTGCACTTGCGTTTTTAAAAAATCATTGAAACGAAGGAACCGCAAAAAAAGCGCGTTTTTCGGTGTGCATTGCGTTTGGCGTTTTGCATTTTTATGCAATCGCATGCGATTTCCTATACTTATTGAAGAAAATCGCAAGAGCAAACGCAACAAAATTGCACATGAAACGCATGCGATTGCGATTGCATTGCGTTTCAGTGTGGCCTAGCCTGAGGGTGAGGCCACACTGCAACGCACAGGAATCGCACAAAATGCGAGCGTTATCGCACGCGATTGTGTGCGCGATTCTTGCGCGTTTCGCGCTCGCGTTCGCGTTTGCGCATGCGTTTTCGCCTTTTCACGTTATGGACACGCATGCGTTAACGCACCAAAAATGGTGTACGCATGCTTTACCATAACGCAAACGGACGCGCAATCGCATGCGCATCGGAAATCGTGGGAATTTTTGCGTTCCCGCGATTTCCATTTTAGCGAAAATCGCGGGCGCAAACGCGAGCGTGAAACGCGTGCGCAAACGCGCGAAAAACGCGCTAGTGGGGCCTAGCCCTTAGGGAGATTTATTCTGCTTACTTCCATTCAATATCGCAATACTGCTAGCTTGATTTAACCCCATCTATAAGCTGGAGGCAAAAGAGAGTTACTTGAGTCATGCTAACCCTTCATTAAAAGGTTAGTGCTGCTTCAACACAAGTTAATTGAGTATTTGTGGCTCATATTAAATGTCCCCCAAAACTTCTCCACAGTGCTGCTATTAAGAGAAGTGAATAAAGCTACTGGATCTGTTCACCATTAATGATAAATTGCTGTCATTTTGTTTTTATCTTTAGTTCCATTCTAAATGAATTTGGTGAAACTTTATCTGCAGGCAGTGCTGATGCCAATTTTGGTTGCTAGTTCATCCCTTTTGAACACCCATCAATAAAGTGAGGCCATAAGCCCCTTTGCAAGGTTAACATAGAAGGAGCAAGAAGAAAATGCATTTAAATCATCACTGTCAGCAAGATGTATTTGTTTTATAAGTATTTCTGGCAAGTTTACAATAAAAACATGCTGGGATGCTAATTAATATTCAAGTCAGACAAATGCTGCAGACTGCAACGATGTCAATGCAGCTTTGAGGCTTGCAGCTGAAATAATTACCAATCGACCAGAGAGTTTCTGTAGTGTGTAGGTAGCCAGATTTAAAGAAGAATTAAAGTTAATCATTTAAGCTTCAAAGATTTTATAATGTACAGTTAACCTGGATTTGCTGTTCTCACCTTTTCCTTTGATCTCATGAAAGACAAACCTCCCTTTTATTTCTATAGCAGAGCTCTACCTTTCTGGTACATTGGCCTGCAAATAAAGCCTGGGTGTGCTCTATGAGACTCGGGGAGAGTGCAGTGTTATTAAGTAGTGCTCATGGGTGAGAATGACGACATGACCTGAACAGGTTGGGCTTTGCTGCAAGAATGTCAAGATATGAATAAAAGAGAACCAGAGCAGGAATATCCACAAGGCAACCTAGGCAGCTGCCTATGGCCTAGTAAACACCAGGGGCCCAGCTTTACAGCCTATCCAATAGGACTATATAGAACAAGAAGGGAGCAAATGTTATTTGTGCCCAGGGCCCAATTTGTCCTTTATTCTTCAGCATTTTCATTTAGAGTTTTGTCAAGTCCTTCAGGGTACCTCAACCTTATATTATACTTATCATCCCCTTTATCCATCTCTAGAAGGAACTATAAGATAACTGGAGAGATGACTTCTCACCTTTTAAAGAATTCTGCAGAGAATGTGTCACGAACGCCAGTTCACTGGGCACGTGATCTGACCAATCAATCGATAAAAGCTGCCACCACTTGAAATGAAGGCTTTGAAGATGCCCACAAACGATTATTCTTGACTCTCACTGACTATGCACTCCCCTGTCCTGGCAGCTAAATAGTTTACACTACACCATTCACTCCAGTAACTAACTGGTTAATTAGCATCAGTCCATCACAAGCAGTCACAGAGTTAATTAGCATTTACACTGCCAAACATTTCATTTCCATTCCATTCAAACACATATAAACTTATCAGAGGCTAACTGAGTTCTTTTAGAGCATCAAAGACAAAACTTATTACATTTTAGATTTAATATTCCAGAAGGTGGACAGTGCATATAATACAAAAATAAAATAAAATGGTGTTACAATAAAATGACATACAATAGGTACAACAGTTATAGAAAATAAAAAGGATAAATATATTCACAGACCCTACTACTTACTAGAAGTCCTGTGTCTTGGGGAAATATGATCCATACACATTTAGAATGTCCCGTCAGAATGAACACAGTTATAGGGGCTACAAGGATTTTTAAGCCCATTGATGAACCATCTCCCTATTTAGCTATGCATGAGGTGGGAGCGTTCAGGAATGAGGTGGCAGATTCCATATAACTTTAGATATTAACATTATCCTGGAATATAGACCGCATATTCCTCTCCTGTATTAATTATCAATTCCTGCAATACCAAACATGACCTGTGTGTAATCCATATTTCCCAAGATATTAATAACTTCCCTTGGCAAGGGAATAAGGTCTCCATGTTGGGTATCATTTCAATGGGTCTATCTTCCTATTCACAAATATAATATTGGTTTCCGTCTCACATATTCCAATACCAAAATATATGTATTTTACATTTATGGCTGTCTTTGAAGTGACCTATTAAGGTACCCACCAGACCTCTAGCTGTAGAGAATTCCAGATACACTGTCCAGCCCCACATTGTCTGGAAAAGAAGATCTGGTTCCATGCTTCAATAACCCTAATATAACACTGGGGACTGTTTCCAGGGTGGAATGGCATTTTTAATACCAATAGTTAACCCATTCATGCCAAGTCACAGCACACTTTCCTGACAGTGCAATATTTATTTTATGTTTTTTTTATGTAATATTTAGTTATTTTTTTCCTGTTTCTCAGTCATAAACAATGCTGTTATATGGCAACTATATTGATTTTAAGATTTCATATTGCTGTAGTCGTAGGGAAGGTAGGATTGCACATTCCAACACACTTGTTCTGCTTGCTAAGGTAAGCTGTCTAGTTTTTAACTCTCCTCTTTCTCCTCTTACTGCACATGCGATCTTCATGCACATTATAGGCAGGGTCAGACTAGCCTAACAGGATAACAGGAACATATATGCAGAGGTATATTAGTAAAAAAATTACAATTAATAAATGTTAAAAAATGTCTTAAAGAGGCACTAAAGTAAAACAATTACTTGCCTTTATCCTTTTCTATATTTTAACTGCTACCAGGAACTTCCTTTCCCTTTCTGATCGCATTTAAACCTTTCACTATATCTCCTTATGTCCTGTTCTGCCCACTCCTAGTTGGTATGCATTTAAGAACTGTGAGCTGCAACCTATAGCATTTATTTTTTTTTTTAGGTGCAGAGATGGACTGGGAGCACATCAGAAACACAGATACAGCACAGAGAGCAGTTGTCAGCTGCAGCCAGAATAAGAAAGCACAGAGCATCAGACAAAGCGTGTTTACAGTATCATAATGCTGAATCAATTAGGCCTGCAGTGTGTGACCAGAGGGAGTGGCTGAAATATGTAAAGGGTGCAGGTGATTGACAGTCCTTCAATGCCTGGCAGGGCCCTACCTACAAGGGAAACATCAAGAGCTTTTAAGAAGAGAAAGGAGGGTCAGAGAAGGGAAAAAAGTTTAGTGCCATTTAATCCTTATTACAGAATGTTGAGTTAGAAAATTATTTAGTATGGTTTACATCCCATTAAATAAGACAAATATGTAAATCAGCAACAAATGGGAAGATAAAATATATTGGAACAAATATATTCAGCCTGATACTGAAATATAGGCTTCTTAGCAAAAAGAATAGGGGGTAGAAACTCTCCAGTTCTAAAGTGTAGTAAATAACCTGACAAATCATTCAATTCTTGATATTTGCCAGAAAAGACCTTGCTATTTGTCTGTATATGTTTGTAAAGAGACGTCATACTACCCCATTGCAAGCTCATTGTCTAGAGAGAAAGCAAGAACAGCATTGCTACTCTTTAGTGTCTATCCTGCTCATTAATCCAACTAGAAAATATTCCATTCAAAAACAACCATTACATCTATTTCTTTAGGCAAATAGTAATCCAAGTACAAACGATACGTCCAAGGCCAATGCGTCTCATTTTATCAGTTAACTGTTTCTGAAGTACCATTTAAATGTGTTTGAAAGTTCAAGCAAGTGAAATGCACCAAACCCCCAAGGTCAAGATTTCCACTAACTTCTTTACAGAAGGCAAAAGATTGGTTTTATTGATTGAACTAATTATGCACAAAACCTTGCTGCCAGCTGCTTAGAATATTATCTGACATGTATTGAAATATCTAGTATTACAACAAACCCTCTAAAAGGTTATGAGCAATAAGGCAAATTAGGCAACACAAGATATATATTATATATATTATTAATATATATATATCTGTTCCAATCTCTCATGTTTTTCTTAGATCTGTATAGGTTTTTGGGATGTTGCCACTTAGTTCTTTACCAAGAATCCTGCATTGCTGTGCTTTTGCTGTTGCTGGGCTGTTCATTGGCTGCTGGGTGTCAGCTGTTTATTAGGCTAAAGGTGCACATACATTTATTAGACTTATCTCCAATATTCTGGTGGCTGCTCTGTAAAACTGCCTAGCCCAATTACATTGTTCCCAACATTACAGCCATAACGCAAAGCATTATGCATCCTTTAATATTGTGTGAGCATCGCAATGTAAGAAACCAATTTGTGGCCAACATTACTCTTGATTTACAGGTCAGATTGAACACTGAATCATTTAAACCTCAAGAAAATGTGTATGGCTGGCATAAGGCACTGCATATTGTGAATAAATTTATAGCTGCATCCTAGGCTACCAGGCCCCACACACATACAATTGTTGACCAAAGTGGCTGTTTATTTGCCGTTTGTTAGCCATTTAGGCTAGTACAATCACACGTGATTATGAAGCTTTTAACTACCAACCAATCTTTTGGTGGATTAATCAACAAACCAATCAACGATTCTATTTGTAAAGCTCTATCAGACTTTGTGGTGCCAGCCTAATTAGTTTCTAAACAGTTCCTGAAGCCAGTCCCAGAGACAAACCACAGAGCCATCTTGTGGTGACATTGCTAACTGCAAATGTTTTTTTTTTTTTTTTATATATATTGCAACATGCATATTATTATATAAATAGCTACATACGTTATGTTACAAATAATCTAAAAAAATAGAGATCTAAATAAATCTATATTTTACTATGTAAAACATATAGCAAGATAAGGCTTTAGATTATGAACGGTGTCCAAATGAAAGTCCAAAATGAAAGAACCGATATGCTGCTTATCCCTCTCTCTCCAAAACACATGGCATGTATACCCAGATGATTCCGGGTGATTCCAGATGCTACCACCTCTTCTTCCTGAACTCCACTAAGAATAACTTTTTTGGTTTATCCGGTATTTACCAGGTTTTTGGACCCATCCTGACTGGTATTTGGAACTTTGGTAAAACCTTTAATTATCCACACTTGTTTATATTCAGAAAAGACTTCCCTTTGTACACAATACATTCTTGTAATATTTCATACCCATGTAGTATAATAAGGAAAGCAATGAGGAGTGTGTTTTCTTTTATTTATTTCATGGTCCAAGAGCCTGAGTTCATTGTGCACAAATATGGCTTATTAAATAAGAGTCATAAACATTTGCCTGTGCTATTATTTTGCAGCAACCAATCAGATGATTCCGTTTTACTGGTCTACTACAGTTATAAAACATTTGAATACATCTGATTGGTTGTTGAAGAATAATAGCACAGGTAAAATGTTGCAACCCCCAAAGTGTGCCAGACAATTGGTCACATCTGACTTATGGAATAAAGATAATTCTACTTCTTTACGCTCCTGTATGAGTCCTATTGTGTTATGGGCCATTGTCCTCCCAGGTACAATTACCTACACAGTTCTGCCAACAAAACAGAAAATGGGAAAAGATTGAGGAGCCGCGTGTAGAAATGACTGCACAACAAATGTGACATAATCTGGTGGTTAAACGGTCACGTATCTAACAGGATGACAGTTCCAGGTTTCCTGTGGTCCCCCTATATGTTCAGCTTTAAGTGTGTGCCCTTCTCCACAATCAGGAACAGCAAATTGGATTACTTGCATTCCACAATCCTCGTGTTCCCTCTGGCAGTCTGTACTGGGTTTTAAAAATACATAATTTGTTCCATCTTGGAATAAAAAAACAAACAGATATTTCATGCAATCTTTCAGTACAAGATTGCTCATACTGCGCTACCTTTCAGTAAAATGACATTTTTGCTATAACACCAGATTTACGTCAACGAACGTTTTGCAGATCCCCGGATATATTTTCTCTTTTTCTAGTGACCTCTTAAATGTCCCTGGTTTTCCTTTCTCCTCTATACAATCTTTTCTGATTCATTTTCTACTCACTGTCAGTCTCAGCTAAACATTGGGATATAAGAATGTACTTTAGTAGCAATTATCTTATCGTGTATTATTCTGTCTGCTGGAAACGTAGCCATGTAATCGTTCCTTCTATAGTGTTGCTGATGTGGAAAATTTTGCGCAAGGCACAGAAAGCCTATGGGGAACAACGCTCCATCACAAATATTGACCTTGACCAACTTTTAGAAAGTCATTTGTACTTTTACGCGTCACTTTATCATGCTCATTTACCACTTGGCGTTGCGGCCACGCATCGCTCTTTTAGGATCTCAAAGTCAATCAAACTGATTTACAATTGGTTAACGCAACTTTAAAGAGCTTGTACACTGGCAATTTTGTTTTTTTATATTGCCCATTAGTGGAAACTATAATTCATCCCAACTATCAACTGTATCATTTTTTGTTAATCTGCCCCTTATTTCTTTAGATATCCACTCTGAAATATCTTATGTTTTAACATTTCTGTAAGCAATTTTGCTGTAGCTGGAATGGTTTGACAGTTGGTGTGCTGTATAATGTATGCAGTTTTGACAGTTGGTATGGGGGAAAATAGTCAGGTCAGTGGTCAGAGCCTGAGCAAAAAATGTACTTCATTGAATTCATGCAGCAACACACACACTTTAGAGTAAGTGCTACGTATTTATTTACAGATTAAGATGACGCAAAGCCATTTTTTCAATATACATACACTTTAAGCCTTGGTTTGCGACAGCTGCGTGAGTACCTGAATAGACACTCTCACAGCTGTCACAAGCCTATTTACCAAAAGTAAAGTATGCTAACGTAAGTATTTATCGCCAACCGTATTACAGAACTGTAGAATATGGGATAATTATTAAATGTCGAATGCGGCCTGATTTAGAATGGATGTGGATGTTGTAGGGTACATGGTGCGCTGACCCTTCCTTCAATCAGTGGTTGCTGGTAACAGTAGTTTTTGCTTTTCAGATTTCCTTTAAGGAATTATAGCTACACGAGAAACTAAACATATTAATGTAATATAATGTAATACAATATAATGTAATGTAATATAATGTAATGTATTACACTATATTATAATCTAATACAATATAATGTAAAGTACTACAATATACTGTAATGTAATATAATGAAATGTAATGCACTATATTATAATGTAATACAATATAATGTAATGTAATACAACATAATGTAATGTAATACGATATATTGTAATTGTCAGTATTCACTTACCTGGCTCCCGTTACTTTGACAACCTTCCTGCATTTTCGGATGGTGCGCTTCCGGGCATGCACCCTCGGCGTGCGCACGTTCGCGGGAAAGAGCATCTTGCACGCGTGAACTTGTGGAAGCGCTCCTTTGTCTAGCCTCGATCTTTCTCAGCCTGCTGTCTAGCAGCTGAGGGGGAGAGGCGGTATTGGCCAATACCTCACTGCTGCCTATTGGTTTAGATCCGTTTGAGTAGCAAATTCACATATCTTCTGACCTATCCTGTTCTGCCTAGACTTTTCTGGACTTTCCATTGGCTCGTCTCTCTTATTCAACTTCTTGCCTTTGTCTGACTCCTTGCCTGATACAGTTTGTGATTTCCCTTTCTAGTGGTGTGTTTATCATTGTCCAGTTTCCTGATTCCTGACCTTTGCCTGTTCTCTTTCCTGATCCGTTGCTGCCTGCCATGATCTCTGCCTGCCTTGACTACTCTTTTGCTTCTCTCCCTGTACTTCGCCTGGCTGACTGTCTGCTGTGTAACGACTTCTGGCTCCATCCCTAATTCTGCTTTTGGACTCTGGTTTTGTACTACGCTTCCTAGCTCTAGAGCTAGTTGTTCCCTTTGTTTGTTGCTCTCCTGGTTTCCTTGAGTATCCCCGGCCTCAGCACAGGCTACTAGCCTCCTGGCAAACGGGGGCTTGTCTATTGGTGAAGCAAGTGGGGTTAGATTGGGGCATCTGTGCTGAAGAGATACTTGGGGATTCCGGGGCATTACAGTAATGCAATACAATATAATGTGATGCAATACAATATAATGTAATATAATATAATGTAATACAATATAATGTAATGTAATGCAATATATTGTAATGTAATACAATATAATGTAATGCAATACAATATAATGTAATATAATGTAATGTAATACAATATAATATAATGTAATATTATGTAATGTAATACAATATAATGTAATGTAATACAATATAATGTAATGTAATTCAGTGTAATGTAATGTAATACAATATAATACATTAAATCATTTGATGGTTGTATGGTGTGTGTGAAAGTTTGAAAATAAGTTTGAAAATAAGGATTGTGTGTGCTGTGTTAAAGACTGTGTGTGCAAGACTGTGTGTACAGTAAGCAGACTAATCTTTCTTACTTCGAGTTAAAAAGGGTTCGCTGGGCTTCTATATTCTAGTATTGCACCTATTGTAATCGCAAACAAGTCGTGAAAGGTTTAATAAGTGTTTTGGTTTTTTCTTCTCTTCCTGGCTCTTTCACTAATTGGTGTGGGGGCTGGGGCCTATTAGTTAAATAGGATTTACATTGGTTGGACGTGTGGTTTGGACCTAACAAAAGGAAGTTTCCTGTGAGTGAAACAAACTAGAGTGGAACGTGTCCCTTGCTCTAAAGGACCTTGATCTCAAGGACATAGAAAAAGAAGGACATTGAAACAAGAAGGGCAATTAAACAAGGTGTGAGCGTCACTGTATTGGTGTTGTGTATAAGAAGGTACAGTTTTGTCAGTACCATGCAATGTGCATCCTGCCACATGTATAGGAACCTGGAGCAGACGTTCCAGGGAACCTATGTCTGTGTCAGGTGTGAGTGGGTTGCCCATTTGGAAGCTGAGGTGGAGAGTCTAAGGGGCAGCTTGCAGCATTACAGGGATTGGCAAATCTGGGGGGTGGAAGTGGGACAGGGAAGGTTGAGGGGGTAGGTAGTTTTGTTAGGGTTACTAGGGGAAGTGGGGGATGGAATGGTAGGGTGGCTTCTTCCCAGATTGCCCATCCCAACAGATTTGCCGTCTTAGGTAATGAAGTGGAGGAGGACGACACCTCGGAATTAGCGTGTATGGAGGGGGCTAGTCCCGTGAGCACCCAGGGGACTGCCTTCTCTGCTACAAGGGAGGAGGAACTAAGGATCAGGAATGCTAGGCAGGTGGTAGTGGTAGGGGACTCCATTATAAGGAAGGTAGATAGGGTAATCTGCCGCCAAGACCCTACATGCCGAACTGTGTGTTTCCTGCCTGGTGCCAGGGTTTGGCATGTGGTGGATCGTGTAGACAGATTATTTGGTGGGGCCGAGTGTGACCCAGCGGTCTTGGTTCACATTAGTGCCAATGACAAAGTTAGAGGAGGAGGTGAGGTCCTTAAACATGATTCAGAGAGTTAGGGGCCAAGTTAAAAGCAAGGACCTCAAGGGTAGTGATTTCAGAAATACTACCGTAGCCACATGCTAAGCCAGGGAGACAGCAGGAGCTTAGGAGCATTAATGCGTGGCTAAGAGGGTGGTGTAAGAAAGAAGGGTTTGGTTTTATTGAGAACTGGGCAGACTTTGCTTTCAGCTACAGGCTCCTTAGTAGGGATGGGTTGCACCTCACTGATGGCGGTGCAGCTGTTTTAGGGGAGAAGATGGCTAGAGGGTTGGAGGAGATTTTAAACTAGGTTTGGGGGGGAGGGTATTAGCCGTCTCACTGGAATAGATAGCCCAGGAGGAAAGCAGGGTGTAGATAGGCCAGTGGCAGACGGAAATGGGGGTGGGGCTAGCATAGGGGATAGGGAGGCATGTGTATTAAAGTGTATGAATAGATTACAGGATCATAATCTAAAATGTATGTTTGCAAATGCAAGAAGTCTGGCATACAAAATGGGTGAATTGGAAATTATGGCATTGAATGAAAAGTATGATGTAATAGGTATAATAAGAAGTGGACTGTGTTCAAGGGGATTTTAAGCCAGTTCACATCTAAATTTATACCCTTGGGAAATAAATGTAAAAAAAAATAAATCCACGCCCATGTTGCTGAATTCTGATGTAAAGAGGCAAATGGAAAGGAAGAAAAAGGCATTTAAAACCTTTAAGGCCGAGGGAACGGAAAGGGCCTTTAAGGATTACAAAAACTGTAACAAGGAGTGTAAGAAAGCAATCAAACTAGCTAAAATTAATAATTAAGTTAGGATAGCTGAACAAAGCATTACTAAGCCTAAAATTTTTTTTTAAGTATATTAATAGTAAGAAGATGAGGACTGAGAATGTGGTACCATTAATTAATGGGGATAAGTTAGTTACGGAGGATGGCGATAAAGCAAATGTCTTGAATACTTTTTTTCCTCTGTATACACTATAGAAGATCCAAGTACAGATATCATAGAGTATAGTAGCAATAATGGTATAAAAGATTTAAGTGCACTTTGGTTAACCGAGGATATGGTACAGAAAGAACTAAATAAGGTTAATATAAATAAATCTCCTGGACCAGATAAAATACACCCTCAGGTACTTAGGGAGCTAAGTTCAGTTTTATCTAGGCCATTGTTTCTTATTTTTGCAGATTCTCTCATGTCCAGT
Organism: Hymenochirus boettgeri; assembly: GCA_019447015.1. NCBI lineage: Eukaryota > Metazoa > Chordata > Amphibia > Anura > Pipidae > Hymenochirus > Hymenochirus boettgeri. The sequence goes on along the minus strand of CM033476.1, from coordinate 64,891,794 downwards.
GGTGTGCCTCTGGATTGGAAAAAGGCTGATTTTATTCCAATATTCAAAAAGGGTAGTCGTTCACAGCCGGGTAATTACAGGCCTGTAAGTTTAACTTCAGTGGTGGGGAAGATCCTGGAAAGTTTGATAAGGGAACATGTTCTAGAGTATGTTTCAAGGACTGATATTATAAGTAGTAACCAGCATGGATTTAGGAGGAATGGATCTTGTCAAACTAACTTGCTTGGCTTTTATGAGAAAGTAAGTAGAAATTTAGATTCTGGCATAGCAGTAGATGTAGTTTACTTGGATTTTGCAAAGGCTTTTGATACAGTCCCCCATAGGTGACTAATGTATAAGCTGAGGTCTGTTGGTATGGGGAGTCATATTTGTACATGGATAGAAAATTGGTTAATGAATAGGATGCAGAGAGTAATTGTAAATGGGGCTTCATCATTATGGACTTAAGTGCTAAGTGGGGTTGCCACAGTGTTCTGTGTTGGGGCCGCTTCTATTTAATCTATTAATGATTTGGAAGTGGGTATTGTCAGCAAGGTTTCTGTGTTTGCTGACAATGCAAAACTTTGTCGACCATTAAAAACTTCAGAGGATGTTCAATCGTTGCAGGGGGTTCTAGATAGATTGTCACATTGGGCTGCTAAGTGGCAGATGAGCTTCAATGTTGAGAAATGTAAGGTGATGCATTTTGGATTTAAAAATCCTTGTGCTACTAATATTATAAATGGCTCTGTGTTAAGTGAATCCCTGTTGGACGGCAACAGCCAGAGCCAGCATGGTATTGTCTTGTATAAAGAGGGGTATGGATTCAAGGGAGGAAAATATCATTCTCCCTCTTTACAAAGCATTGGTAAGGCCTAATTTGGAATATGCAGAGCAATTTTGGAACCCTGTGTACAAAAAGGACATCTTTGAATTTGAAAGGGTTCAGAGAAGGGCAACTAAATTAATATGGGAATTGGGGGAGCTTGAATATGAAGAGAAACTGTAAAAGTTACAATTATGTACGCTGGAGAAAAGGCGCTTGCGTGGGGATATGATTACTGTGTATAAATACATTTACGGGCCATACAATAAACTCAATCTGGGGCATTGTTCACCAATAGAACATGTCAGAGGACACAAGGACATCCCTTAAGACTTGAAGAAAAAAGGTTTAGGCTTCAAGTTCTGAAAGGGTTTTTCACTGTGAGAACGGTAAAGCTATGGAACTGTCTTCCAGTGGACGTTGTTATGGCAGGTTCATTGGTCAGTTTAAAAAAAAAAGCTGTATGAATTTCTGCAAACAAGGAATGTTGCAAGTTACTGGTATTGATACGTAAAGTAGAGTTGATCCAGGGAAATTTCCAATTGGCACTTGGAGTCAGGAAGGAAGTTTTTCCCCCTTCATAAATTTGGTAGTTTTTTTTTGCCTTCCTCTGGATCAACAGTTAAGCAGGAAATGATGATATTGCTAGATGGGTTGGACTGGTTGGACGTATGTCTTTATTCAACCTCAAATACTATAGACTATATACTATATAACGTAATGTAATGTAATACAATATAATGAAATGCAATACAATATAATGTAATGCAATATAATGTAATGTAATACAATATAATGTAGTGTAATACAATATAATTTAATGTAATACAATATAGTGTAATGTAGAGGAGGACTGGGGCATTTTGGCCTAAGGGGCAAATACAACCAATTGGCCCTTTCATGGTAGATCGCAAAATGTTTGACCATGCACACTTTTTTTTAAGTTACTACTATTCTCATTTTACATGGTTGCCTGCAACATTTTCATGTGTATGATGTGGTTAAGATAAGATTATGATTAATGCTAATAATCTGGAGGGCTGACTTAACACTCGCTTATGATCTGGAGGGCTGATAACACTGGGTAATGATCTGGAGGGCTAATAACACTAGCTAATGATTTGGAGGGCTGATAACACTGGCTAATGAACTGGAGGGCTGACAAAACTGGGTAATGAATTGGAGAGGTGATAACACTGGCTAATGATCTGGAGGGCTGACAATACTGTGTAATGAACTAGAGGGCCGATAACACTGGCTAATGATTTAGGGGGCTGATAACACTGGCTAATGATCTGGTGGGTTGACTACACTGGGTAATGATCTGGAGGGCTGATGACACTAAACAATGATCTGGAGGGCTAATAACATGGCTAATGTTTGGAGAGCTGGAAAAACTGGGTAATGAACTGGGGGGCTAACAATACTGGGTAATGAACAGGAGGGCTGATAGCACTGGTTAATGATCTGGAGGGCTGACAATACTGGGTAATGAATTGGAGAGCTGATAACACTGGCTATGTTCTGGAGGGCTGAAAACACTGGGTAATGATCTGGAGGGCTGAAAACACTGGGTAATGATCTGGAGGGCTAATAACACTAGCTAATGATTTTGAGGGCTGATAACACTGGCTAATTAACTGGAGGGCTGGCAACACTGGCCAATGAAAGGGAGGGATGACTAACACTGGCTAATGAACTGGAGGGCTGACAACACTGGCTACTGAAAGGGAGGGATGTCTAACTTGCTAATGAACTGGAGGGCTGACAACACTGGCTAATGAACAGGAGGGTTGACTAACACTGACTAATGAACTGGAGGGCTTGTTATAATAATAAATGTGATTATATACCTGAGACCCCCATTTGTTGTTCTACTCTCAGCTTACTGCCCAGACTTCAGTAAGTAATCTGCTAAACTTTAGACACTGCTGTGTGCTTCTTTTAATCTGACAGTCTAGGCAGGAATTTAAAGGGAACCAAGAGCAAAACAATGTATGTGGTCTTAAAGATAAGCATGCTACAACCCCCCCAACCCCCATCATCATTTAGCATGTCAGCCAAGGCAGGCAGCTCATAGTTAAGCTTTAAACCGTGGCAGTGTCTTCAAAACCTTATAACTGACCTCCCATTCTCATCTCAAGTCATCCTAGTTTAGGCTGAGATACATGTGAGCTCCCAGTGTCAGCAAAGGAAAGAAGTTCAGCAGCAGAGAAGGAGTATTCTGTTCCTTGCCCATGTTAGAGCTAGATGTGTGCGCTGTGTTGTTATGCATGTAACTTACTAATAGCTTCTCCTCTGATGTAATATAATACAATATAATGTAATATAATACAATATAATGTAATGTAATACAATATAATGTAATGTAATATGATATAATATACTGTAATATAATGTAATACAATATAATGTAATATAATGTAATGTAATGTAATACAATGTAATGTAATGCAATATAATGTAATGTAATCTAATACAATATAATATGTTCGGATTGCCGAACAAAGCAAGTCCAACCCCAAGATGTTTTTTAAGTATATAAATGGTAAAAAAATGAGGACTGAGAATGTGGGACCATTAAATAATGGAGCTGAGGTGGTTGTAGAGGATGCCGAAAAGGCTAATCTGCTAAACCGTTTTTTTACATCGGTTTTTACTGTTGAGAATCCTTACAGTAGGGATTGTAACAATGTGCAGGGAGGAAATGAAGAGTTTTCACATTGGATAACAGAGGATATGGTACAGAATCAATTAGACAAAGTTAATATCAATAAAGCGCCAGGACCAGATGGATTGCATCCTAGGATTTTAAAAGAGCTTAGTTCAGTTCTAGCAAGACCACTGTGTCTCATATTTTCAGATTCGCTTTTGTCTGGGGATGTGCCGCTGGATTGGAAAAAAAGCCAATGTAATACCAATATTCAAAAAAGGTAGTCGTTCACAGCCTGGTAACTATAGACCTGTAAGCCTAACATCAGTGGTAGGGAAGGTGATGGAAACTTTGTTAAGGGATCATATCCTTGACTTTGTCTCCAGAGATCATCTTATTAGTAGTAGTCAGCATGGATTTATGAGAAATAGATCATGCCAGACAAATTTAATTGGTTTTTATGAAGAAGTGAGTAAGAAGTTAGATTCAGGCACAGCTGTGGATGTGGTATATTTGGATTTTGCAAAAGCCTTTGATACTGTGCCACATAGGCGACTAATGTATAAACTGAGGACTGTTGGCCTTGAAGACTGTTGGCCTTGTTCATGGATAGAGAACTGGTTATTGGACCGCAAACAGAGAGTGGTGGTTAATGGAGCTACATCTATGTGGGCTAAAGTTCTAAGCGGAGTTCCTCAGGGTTCTGTACTGGGGCCGCTTCTGTTTAATCTGTTTATAAAATGACTTAGAAGGAGGGCATTGAGAGCCAAGTCTCTGTTTTGCTGATGACACTAAATTATGCAGAGCTTTGGAAACTTCCAATGATGTGCAAGTACTGCAAGCAGACCTAGATAGATTATCAAAATGGGCCAGCAGAATGGCAGATGAGATTTAATGTTGATAATGTAAGGTGATGCATTTGGATTTAATAATCCCTGTGCCACTACACCATAAATAACTCTGTGTTAAGTGCATCTGAAATGGAAAAGATTTGGGGGTTGGTAGATAACAGACTTAGCGTAGCAAACAATGCCAGGTAGCAACACTAGAGCTAGCAAGATATTGTCTTGTATAAAGAGGGGAATGGAATCAAGAAGAAAAATATTATTCTCCCTCTTTACAAGGCACTGGTAAGGCCACATTTGGAATATGCGGTGCAGTTTTGGAATCCCATATACAAAAGGGAATCTTGGAAATTGAGGCAGTTCAGAGAAGGGCAACTAAATTAATAAGGGGAATGGAGGGCTGAATATGCAGGCAGATTAGACAAGTTAGGGTGTTACATTGGAGAAGCGGGCGGTTGCGTGGGGACATGATAACCTTATACAAATATATTAATGGCCCATACAGTGAACTCTCTGGTGCATTGTTCACTAATAGGTCATATCAGAGGACTCGTGGACACCTTTAAGGTTGGAAGAAAAGAAGTTTTCATCTTCAGGTTAGGAGAGGTTTCTTTACAGTGAGAACGGTGAAACTGTGGAACTGTCTTCCAGCAGAGGGTGGTAATGGCAGTTCATTGAATAACTTTAAAAAAGGCTGGATAATTAAAACTAAAAAAATATTGAGAATACTGGTATTAATGCATATAGATCTGGTTGATCCAGGGATACTTTCCGATTGCCGTTTGGAGTCAGGAAGGAATTTTTCCCCCTTTTTAGCGGGGTTTTTGCCTTCCTCTGGATCAACTGTTAGGTAGGGTTAAAAAAAAAAAAAAGGGGAATAGGTTGGACGATGGACGAATGTCTTTATTCAACCTTAATTACTATGTATGTTAATGCAATATAATGTAATGTAATACAATATAATGTTAATGCAATACATATAATGTAATGTATACAATGTAATGTAATACAATATAATGTAATGTAATGTAATACAATGTAATATAATATAATGTAATGTAATACAACATTCTGTAATGTAATGTATAATACAATATAATGTTAATTGTAATTACAATATAATATTATGTAATACAATATAATGTAAGTAATACAACTAAGTAATGTAAGTAATATGTAATTACAATATAATATAATGTATGTATACAATACATAATGTAATGTTAATACAATATAATATAATGTAATGTAATGTAATAAGAATCATAATGTAATGTAATACAAACATAATGTAATGTAATACAATATGATATAATGGAATGTGTAATATAATACAATATAATGTAAAGTAATACAATATTATGTAATGTAATACAATATAAGGTAAAGTAATACAATAAATGTAATGTACTGTAATACAATATAATGTAATGTAATACAAATATAATGTACATGTGTACTGTAATACAATATAACTGTTAATGTATAATGTAATACAATAATATAATGTAATGTAATACAATATAATTGTAATGTAATACAATATAATGGAATGTACTGTAATACAATATAATGGAATGTAATACAATATAATGTAAAGTAATACAATATAATGTAATGTAATACAATATAATGGAATGTAATACAATATAATGTAATGTACTGTAATACAATATAATGTAATGTAATACAATATAATGTAAAGTAATACAATATAATGTAATGTACTGTAATACAATATAATGTACTGTAATAAAATATAATGTAATGTAATACAATATACTGTAATGTAATGTAATACAATATAATGTAATGTAATACAATATAATGGAATGTAATACAATATAATGGAATGTACTGTAATACAATATAATGGAATGTAATACAATATAATGTAAAGTAATACAA